>CM065714.1:15833015-15840515 GCA_033310375.1 Conus canariensis | reverse complement strand
TAATAGTGAACATGTTCAGCAGCAAAACACATGCTCGGCCCTGCAAACAGTCATAACCACTACGCTGTACACGCTCGCGCAAACGCAAGTGGGTATATTAGCAGATATGCATACACAAACACAGGTACGCACAGACACATCTATCGAAAAACGAATTCTCGCACATACAGAGACAGACAGACAGACAGACAGAGACAGAATCAGAGACAGAGATAGACAGACACAGAGAGACAGTGAAAGACAGAGAGAGTTTTACTGAACATTGGCCATGGGCCATAATTCAAAATGGAAATGGGGGAAAAGGCACAAATCAATATATAAATGAGAGAGAGAGAGAGAGAGAGAGGAGAGAGGAGAGAGAGGGTGGGAGGGGGGAGACAGACAGACATACAGACAGACAGGCCATGAAAGACAAGCGGACGAAACTACAGGAATAAATCGAGATCATGCGTGCATGTTTGTTTATGCGTGTGTGTGTGTGTGTGGGAGGGGGGGGGGGGGCATGCGTGAGTGCGTGCGTGTGTGTGTGTGTGTGTGTGTGTGTGTGTGTGTGTGTGTGTGTGTGTGTGTGTGTGTGTGTAAGTAAAACAGCGTGTGTGTACACACATTTAAAAAGCTGATTTCTTTTCCAAATAACCTCTTAGAACTACAGATTGACAATCAGGATGTTTGTGATTCAGTGTGTGATCTCTGTTTAGCTTCTTGCTTATTGACAGAATTTCAAATTAAGGGAATTCCAAATAGAACTCAGCATGACAAGAAAGGAAAAAATAAATAAAGGAAAGCAAAACAAAGCAATATTTCCTCACGTTACATATCAGAAGAGAAAACAAAATTGGTAGATTTCACGATTTTTGATCAAGAATATCCGTGGCCTTTCTGGGTGGAGAAAGATACGCTGTGGCATCAAAATACCGTTTGCATGACGTATCCCATAATGCTGTTTACCCAGCATGCCTGTAAAGAAAATGGAGGGTGGAACCTCATCACGATTCCCAGATGAACTTGTCCGTGGAGATGGTTTCAGCTGTCTGTTCTGATGACCAGGGCTGACAACTGGGAATCTCTCTCTCTCCCCTCTCTCTCTCTCTCTCTCTCTCTCTCTCTCTCTCTCTCTCTGAGTTTGTGTGTGTGTGTGCGCGCGCGCGCGCGCGTGCGCGCATGTGTGTATGTGTATTTTTGTGTACGTGCGTGTGTATGTATATATGTGTGCACATGTGCGTGTGTGTGTGTGCGCGCGCGCGCGCGCGCTCACTTTTGTGTTTGAGTGTGTGTGTATCTTTATGTATGTCAGGGATAAGGCTATCTGGTCAGAGAGAAGGAGACTGCAAGCTCATCTGTCACAAGTGTCACCCATACAAACCAGTAGGACCCAACACGGAACGGGCAGCACAAATATCACACATAATTCAAGTTTATTTCTTTCTGGCACTCACGCACACACACTTGTGCATTTATTCCACAAGAAATACGGCATTCACACAAAACAGCAATTCAAGGAAGGGCCCCAGTATGTTTGATCACCGTCCAGGGAACTTGGGGACCAAAATATCATGGAGGGTGTCACATGGAAATCCTAGCTGAACTCGGGCACAGATCAAAGTGTCCCTACAGACTTAAAGGGGTGGGGGGGGGGGTCAAAAAATGTAACTGAACAAACTCACCTCAACCTAAAAAGAAAAAGTCAACCACAAACAAAAGACGATTATCCTCTCCCCTAGAAATATTTTATGGAAAGACAAGGTACTCCCGTGGGAAATGAAATGTCTCTCCAGGAGGTACACCATAATTATGTCCAAAATATAATCCGACACACTATGTCCAAAATATAGCTGAATAACCTATTTCCAAATCATATCCTAACCCTCTATGTCAACAATGTAACACAACACTCTATGTCCAAACTGTAACCCCACGATTTCCGTAACTCCCCCTCCTAGGAGGACTTACCACAAGCCAAACCGAAAAGAGGCGATTACCAAAACACTACAGGGAATTTTCACTGTACGCCTTCACACATGTGGTAATCAAAACTAGCAAAAACAAAAAATCTTTCCAGATAAATTGTTTTCGGGTGGTTCAAAAAGGTTAAAGATCCCATAACCTACCGGCCGGTGGGACAGTTGTCTGTCAGAGAATCACCCGTGTCTAAGGCACAGCATGACAGAAGGTGACACCCGTCCTTCTCCTTCCGCTGCCTTTAACCTTCCCTTTAATGATTCAGGTACCCATTCATGCTGGGTGGACATAGAGTTTTCAAGCCCAAAAAAAAAACCTCCGACCCCAGAAGCGAACTCACGACTGTCAGTTCCACGGGCAAACGGTCTGACCATTTGTCCATGGGCCTTTACTCAATTGGCCTGATTATAAATCTTATTCTAAAAGTTTACTCATAACAGTAAGTTGGGGGGAGGGGGGTGTTCACTCAAGAAAAACCTGATTATTTACGATGTTTTCTCAATTAAAAAAAAAACGTAGAAAGGAACGAAAGAAGAAAGAAAGAAAGATTAATACGTTCATGATCATGATATGACATAAGCAGATAATGAACTATAAAATGTCGATGAATACAGATTTGGAATGATCTACGTCTTGCAGGTTATTTCATTTATGAATAAAGCGTTAACTAAAAGCATAAACCTCCGCCAGGGCCAAAATCTCTATTTCTGCCAATTCTACCACCTCTATCGTGCTCTGACCCTCGTTATTGAGGATTCATGCAATCTATTCAGCCTACAATGATGAATTACGCCAGTATTTTCTAAAACTCGCTGTTATGCATCACAACTTCTCGTTTGCCGATTCCTGTGAAATGATAGTGTTATAACCTGGTTGTTCATTTTCTCTCCTGTCATGCTAATGTTTGATGAGAGGCGAAAATACTTCCCCCCTCAGATGTAATGAGGCCCATCCATCAAGATTCGTTTGTCATGACTTTTCCAGAACACCTGTTTCATGTTCGAAGTAGGTGGGAAGGGACAGGAGGGGGTCAGTGCTATTCGTTTCCCTCTGCTGATGGGAGAGAAAATGAACAACCATGTTATAGAAGAAGAAAAAGAAACACCCGAAGGTGCTGGGGAGGACCCAGAGAAGCACTGTCTTCGCCTGCCTTTAGAGCAGTTCTGTACCACCCTTGGAGGCCTGCGCTGTGTTGGCGATGGGTACAGACATGCGCAGGACACTCCATTAAGATATACGGGCTGGTACACCCATGGGGATGCTACTTTAAGGCTGTTATGAGTTGCATCCTGTAGTCTGATTTACCTCTGTTCAGGAGTGGTTATGTCCCTTGATATCTTAATGGCGTGTCCTGCGCGTGCCTGTACCCATCGTCAACATAGCGCAGGCCTCCAAGGGTGGTACAGGACTGCTCTAAAGGCAGGTGAAGACAGTGCTTCTCTGGGTCCTCCCCAGCACCTTCGAGTGTTTCTTTTTCTTCGTTTCCCTCTGCGGAAATTGGTCAAGTTGGTTTTAAACACACATGGCCTTATTCCTTATGAAATATGTTGTTTCGAGCTCTCTGGAGTAGTTATAAGCCTTACAAAATGTTTGTTTAACTACAGTTTACGCCGCTGAATCTCACTAAAATAGAAAATACAAATTGTCTGTTAGGACTGGTTTCAACGCTTGGACTTGGGTATATCTGCGTTTGTTAGCTCAGTGTCTTGCAACTTAGCGAACTGGATGTGTTTAAGTGAATACCAATTCGTTTTTTACGTTGCGTATAAATAGATAGATCAATTATTACTACCAGTTACTTTCTTAACCTCGGTTCCATAAAATGTCAGAATGGTAATCAGTTCAGTCTTTTGTTTACGGAGCATTCACAGACGAGAAAGAATGAAGCTTCTGTCAGCAGAAAGTGGTGACAAATTATTTACGATAAATTGCTGACTTCTTATTGGTTACACGTTCAAGACCTTTGTTATTATCATCACCAAGTGTGAAACACATCAGAAGAATGTGCATCCACATTATGTTAACCTTTTCGCAATCATGCTTACCAAGATTTAGTATTGATCAGCGTCACGGTTTTTATCGTCCTTCACTTATTCCTGTGACTTCGTGTCTGTTGGAGACATTCTCTCGACGCTTTGACTGAAATTAAGAAAAAAGCAGTTACAGCTTCCCTTCTTCTGGCATCCTCAAGATCTGTTCGTCTCTAAGTAAGCATGACGTTTGCCGTGAAAACATTGAACATCGATTTTGAGCGTTAGTTTGGCATTTTCCTACACCGGCGCTGAACGGATTAAAAGCTGTTCAAGTGATTAAAAACAACGACTGTTTGCATTATTCTTAGGGTTAATAAATAATGTGAACCCATGGTTTGTGCCTGTTGACATCACATGGCTATGCAAAACAATGCACACCAAATGTCTGTGATATCATAACCTTGCTCAATGTTTAAAGAGCGTATGAATCTTCCACTGGTTTGATGAATAATGATACTCACAACGCTCTCGACGCAATGAAAAAAATGTAACAAAAGTTCATGGAAGTCTACAATGAAGTACCGACCAAAGCCAGTCCACTGATGTGTTTAAAACGTCAGCTCTGTGATGACAACATTACGTGCTTTCCAATCTTATCATACCTGCGGGTTATACCAACCTTAACACTCCGACACATTTTAGGTGTCTGTTTCTTCCATCTAAATAACAGTGCCGTTAAGATAAGTTGTCAACAGAAGATTGGTTTCATTAGTTTTTAGGCATTTGTCAAAAAGAAACTTTTTGCACATGGTGATAAACCTTTTTTTTTAAGAAATAAAATAACTTGAAAATTGCATTCATCTAGATTTTGATGGATCTAATTATGATAGCTGCCAAAAGATATTCTGGAGTGTTCTCTCTCTCTCTCTCTCTCTCTCCTCTCTCTCTCTCTCTCTCTCTCTCTCTCTCTCTCTCTCTCTCTCTCTCTCTCTCGACCTATTCTATCTGCCCCTCCTCTTTTCTACTTCTCTTATTTCTCCTCCACCCTTTCCCCTCCCCTCCTCTCTTCAATTCTTGTTTTTGTCGATCATTTTCCGTCCTTTTTTTCTCTTCTTATCTTCTGCCCCCATTTTTCTGCTTCTTCTTCGTCCTCTTGATCTTTCTTTCTTTTCTTTGTCTTTAAATTTCAGATAGCCTAGAGACAATGAAGATATTTGGGACCCATTCTGTTATCAAAAGCAATCACTTTGTGACAGAAATTGAAAGCACGCAAAAAAAATCTGCATCTCCTCCAGTCTTCCCTTGGGTGTAGTCATCGTAAAATGATAATGTCTCCGAATAGGGAACCCCACTTTTATTGGCTTTTCCCCCCACGTAGATGATGCCGTGATATAACCTGTCATTAGTTTCCGTTGAGACATTTCGGCTGACGTTAAATCGGATTTCAATATTTTCGCATTTAAGTTGATTAGAGCGTTGTTGTTGGTTTTCATGCTTAGTGTTCGTTGCCTCTGACTTTTGGTGGACATGGGATGGAGATGCTGCCGAAGGTGTATCTTCTGTCTCCAGCTTTCCCTCTGTCTTCCATGCCGGGTGGTCTTTGTGCCATTGTGTTGTGTTCCGAGTGTGGTGTCGTGTGTTGCAGTATAATATGTTGCGTTGTAGTGTGCCATACTGTCGTATGTTACGTTTTGGTGTCTTGCGTTGAGATGCATTGCTTGTTGTGTGTGTTGCACTTCGGTGGGGTTGCAGTCGCAATGCGTTGCTTTGCGTTGCGTTGCAGCGCAGTGCAGCACAGTGCGATTGAGTGCCTTGTTCTGGGTTGTATTCCACTGTGCGGATTGCAGTGCGTTTAGCTGAGTTGTCTTAGATAGTGTTGTGCCATGCTGTGTTGTTGTTGTGGACCATGTCAGTGCGCTATGAGGAATGTTGTGCCATGTTGTGTTGTTGTTGTTGTGGACCATGTCAGTGCGCTATGAGGAATGTTGTGCCATGTTGTGTTGTTGTTGTTGTGGACCATGTCAGTGCGCTATGAGGAATGTTGTGCCATGCTGTGTTGTTGTTGTTGTGGGCCATGTCAGTGCGCTATGAGGAATGTTGTGCCATGTTGTGTTGTTGTTGTTGTGGGCCATGTCAGTGCAGTATGAGGAATGTTGTGCCATGTTGTGTTGTTGTTGTTGTGGGCCATGTCAGTGCAGTATGAGGAATGTTGTGCCATGTTGTGTTGTTGTTGTTGTGGGCCATGTCAGTGCGCCATGAGGAATGTTGTGCCATGTTGTGTTGTTGTTGTTGTGGGGTATGTCAGTGCGCTATGAGGAATGTCGTGCCATGTTGTGTTGTTGTTGTTGTGGGGTATGTCAGTGCGCTATGAGGAATGTTGTCCCATGCTGTGTTGTTGTTGTTGTGGGCCATGTCAGTGCGCCATGAGGAATGTTGTGCCATGTTGTGTTGTTTTTGTGGGGCATGTCAGTGCCCTACGAGGAATGCTAGTTGTTGCCCATCTCCTCTTTCAAGAACTCTGCTGAAGCCTGCGTAATTTCGTCTTTCACGTTTAGGCACCAAACAGACATTAAGTGACGACATTTTTAACTCACGTGTTACAAGTTGTGCACGCGTATTCACCACACCAAAAGGATTTACATATTAGCGGGTCTATGTTGAACTGGAAGCTGTCGTGAGGAGATCCGGCATTATCATTTTGGTCCAGTCCTTTATATTTTCGGACCAGCTCTTTCTCTGCCGTCCTTGTCTGCGCCCTCCTCCAACGGTACTTTGGAGGATGGTTTTGGAGAGGAAGTTGTAACGAATGACATGGCCAAACCATGCCATCTTCCGTCGTTTGACGGTTGCCAGAAGTGGTTCGTGGGGCCCAACTAGGTTAGTGACCAGGTTCCGCACATAATCATTGGTCTTGTGTTCTTATCTCTTCACGACAGCTACCAACAGAAGAGCCTGGAGAGAAACGGCGGCTGCCTCATCACGTCCCCCCAACGACCCTAGCGTTCAGAGGAATGACTGACTGACTGTTGAACTGGAACATGGGGGAAAATTCCTTCATCCTTCACATCACCTGCTGCCGGGCTCGTCGATAAGCCAACAGTAATGATGACAGTACCAGGATACTGATCCGACTTTAACACACACTGTGGTGTGGGGGGACAGCTTGTCCTTAAGACCATCGGCCTGATGGAACGTCTGTCTCTTTACCTCCGTCAAAGAGATTCATCCGCGTCCTTTGGCTGGTTCGTTTGTTTATATGACAATCTGTTTAGTTTGTTTCTCAACAAGATTACGCAAAAACGACCATCCGATTTAATCAAAGTTAGTGGAAAGGCGGAATGTCGTCCTAAGACAAACCCGTTAAATTTTGTTGTGGTTCTCCAGAGAGAGAGAGAGAGAGAGAGGAGAGAGACAGACAGACAGACAGACAGACAGACAGACAGACAGATATATAGACAGACACACAGATAGACACACAGACAGACAGACGGACAGACAGAGATTGCAGGTCCTGTTACGTCGCTTACTGTCAAAATGCCGAAAACTCGATGGAAATTGGAGCCGCTAC
>CM065714.1:15810515-15828015 GCA_033310375.1 Conus canariensis | reverse complement strand
TTCAATAAAAGAATGATTCATCTCCCCAAAAATGAACGCCTGAATCACACACACACGCATGCACGCCCACATGCACGTGTGCACACACACACAGGCACACACACACACACACGCGCGCGCGCGCGCGCACGCACGCACGCACAAACATACACACACACACGCGCGCGCACACACACATAAAAAGAGACAGGGGAGGGGGAGGGGAGCGGGGGACGTGCAGAAGGGTTGAGGTGCAGAGAAAGGAAGACAGAAGGGGAGCGAAATGGAAATGGCAAGTTCGAAAGTCTTTTGTTCCTTCACAATGGCATGCAACAAGCTTCTCCAGCAACTCGAGTCCTTCACGTCATAATAACAGCTGTCACTGCATTGCCTGCTGCTTGTTTGAATGTCTGAACCCACAGGCCTCCTTTCTCAGCAACTGCCCCACGCGTAGCACGTGCATCATCTTGTTGTCCTAATTACGGCGTGCTCCTTGTCAGCCACCCAGTGCGTGCCCCACGGAGAAGGTACACACTGTATGGCGTCTTTCAAGCTTCAAAAGAGCACAGTTTCTATTTTCATTTGAAAAACGGTATGATCACCAAGATAACAGTGATAACTGTTTTATTTGTTTATTTTTGTTTTTGTTTTTGCTTTGTGAAGACGGGAATTATTATTGTATCATCATGTTCATATCATACAGTTGTTACCTCTGCCAAGTTCATGTTTTCTTTGATGACTGGTGTCTTTGTGTGAAAATGAAAATTGTTACACAAGGATAATACCATTATGTACTTTTCACACTGTCATTGCCTCTCCATATTCGTGTTGTCATTTGCATCAGTTGAATTCCTTGTTTACTTGTTTGTCTGTCAGTAAGATCATTCAAAACCCGCAAATTTGGTCAAAATGATTTGTGCAACAAGTAGGAACCTTTCAACGTTTGGTGAGGAGCTACAGCGTGTTTCCTGATCAAAGCTTCATCCACGATCTGTTCAGATTTGCTCATCAACATTGTTACATATTCTATTATGCAGTTAAATCCTACTTAAGTCGTTTTCGTTAAACAATGTGGAAAGATGAAATGTGACCCTCACACAAATTTACTCAAGCTTGGTGCCGACGGGAGCTGTGGATGTGAATCAAAGGACAGGTTAAGAATCTGTTCACATTATTGATAAGATAATTATATGTTTTTATCCCTCTGAATGTGAGCACTGTGAACTTTATTGTAAGGAACTGATAGCCACCCATGTATTAATGTTATTTCACTGAACAATAATAACAATAAAGACTTCTGAACCGCCATTTCAATTTTCCTTCCCTTCTTTCTTTGTGTCTCTGTATTTCAACCCTTCTCCAACCCCCCCCCCCCCCTTCCCTCCGTCCCGCCTCCCTCTTTCTCTCATCCCATCATGTGTGTGTGTGTGTGTGTGTGTGTGTGTGTGTGTCTGTGTGTCTGTGTGTCTGTGTCTGTGTCTGTGTGTGTGTGTGTCATTAACTGATTTTTTTTTATCTCGAACACCTAAGAAGCAGAAATGTTTGTCGTTTTCCTTCAAATTCTGTGTCTTTTTTTTTTTTGGTCATGTTTGTATATAGATATGTCCCCGTGTTTGCTTCTGCTGTTTGTCTCCATCGTTTTAAATTTTTTGTCTTGAAGTAACTTTGAAATGTCAACCGTGTGTGGTTTATCCGTACATCCCGTTAATTGTGTTATTGTTGGCAAACTTGGAGAATATTTTTATTTTATAAAAATGTGTTGTTGATCACCTTTGGGGTTTTTTTTTGTTTGTTTGTTTTGTTTTGTTTTTTGCTTCTTTTTTTTTTTTTTTTTTTTGTCTTTTTTGTAATAGTGAGAGAACACTTGGAAATGTC
The DNA here is from genome assembly GCA_033310375.1 of Conus canariensis. Classification (NCBI taxonomy): domain Eukaryota; kingdom Metazoa; phylum Mollusca; class Gastropoda; order Neogastropoda; family Conidae; genus Conus; species Conus canariensis. The sequence goes on along the minus strand of CM065714.1, from coordinate 15,826,161 downwards.
AGAATGGATGTGGTTTCTCGCTGTATCTGATTTATTTCAATGCCAAGAAACTTGAAACCGTCAAAGAGTGTGAAAGCTGATGGCTATATCATGTAATTTGTTAGAATGACAGCGAACTTGGAAATGCCAAAATGTGTTCGATTTTCGCTCTGTCATCTCTCACACTCTTTGCTTCCTCTCTCCCTCCTTTCCGTGTGTGTGTGCGTGTGTGTGTGTGTGTGTGTGTGTGTGTGTGTGTGTGTGTGTGTGTGTGTGTGTGTGTGTGTGTGCGTGCGTGCGCGCGCGCGCGCGCGCGTATGTTTGTGTGTGTGGATATGGGTGGGTGGGTGTGTTACTGACTTTATTTGTAATCCATCATCAGTTTATTCAACTGTCCATCTATTAAGTTACTTGTTTTAATGTCTTGTCCACGAGACTGCAGAAGGTCCTTGAATTTGTTTAGCAAAAATCGGCTTTCATCGTTAACTACAAAAGTTGATGTTAAAAACAAACTTAAAGAAACGTTTACGGTAAACATGCGTATGATGTTTTCTGCTTCGTCGATTCGTGCGGGAAAAAAAAAACTTAGGAAGGAAAGAAAGAACCCGCTCGATAAGATTAACATGTCCGTTATTCACTGGTGACATAAACAGACGATGAACTGATAAATCGATGAATGATTTGAATCAATCTACGGCTTACAGGCTATTTAAATAATGCAACGAGTGTAAGATAAATTAAATGAAACTTCCAAGCATTAGCATCTCTCTTTCTGCCAATTCTACTATGCCCACCCTCCTTCAACCATCTTCTCTGGTGATCCATCCATTCTATCAAATCAGCAATTATGAATTGCAGCTGCATTCTCTTAATTCCCATTTTATGCACCATAACTTCGTTTCGTTAAGTTTCCCGATCAGATTTGTGGAGAGACCGGGCAATTTGGCCGGAAATGAGACTTGAAATTGCATTTGCCGAACTCCCCTGAAATAATTGTGTTTTAACATGATTGTTGTTCATTTTCTCCTCTCTCTTCAGGCTAACGTTTGACAGAAAGAGAGAATACACGAAAAGAAAAACACAAAAAGACTTGCTTCTTCAGATATTATGAGGCCCATCCATCCTACTTTGTCTTGTCTTTTTGCTCATATATGTCTGATGTTCGACGGAGGGGCAGAGTGTGTGTCTCTGCAGTTCATCTCCCCTTGACTGAACTGATTCAGTTGACGTTAAAGACAGATGACTCTATTCATTATGGAATATATTGTTTCCTGCTTTGACACGTGGTTATGTCCTGTCAAACAATCCAAAATCACATTTCTATTTTGATATATGTCATATTAGTAATGTCCAGTGTGTACGAGACTATCTATAGATTAAACTCGTTCCTGCTACGTACCATCCAGGAGTGGAACAACAACTTGACAGAGGCTGCTGTGACATCAGAGACTCTTGACCTATTCAGGTCAAGAGCTAGCAGCCTCCTGCAGTAAAAGTTTTGTTGTTTTTTGTTGTTGTTGTTTTTTTTGCGTCAACTTCCCAAAAGTGTCAGAATAATCAACCTGATGATTGTGGACACTCGACGGATGAAGATGAAGATATTTTCAGACATAGAAAACGCGTTGCTATACGTTGTGTAATCCTTTTACTGGCTCCAACCTTTAGACTTTGAGGACGAATGAAATCATTAAATTCTAATATCACCATTGTTGTGAACAGACGTTGAATTAAAAAAAAATCACTAAATTAACATAGCATTACTAACATATGTTGAATAACAAAGCTCCACAACAGGTGGCGAATGATAGGGCATCGACTTACGCCCTCTGCAATGTCACAGATTAAAACTGTGTTCTTTAAAACCTCATCCGAGGAAGACTCAGTGAAAGTAGGTAAAACAATTTCAAGTTACTACAATGGAAAACTTCGTGCTCACTTGATATTTTTCGCAACAAATGCAGTTAGCATTTTAGAGAACTTTGCTTTAAAAAAACTTTTGAGTTCAAATCTATAAATCTAAAAAGCCATAGACCTGACGTTATATAATTTTGACCGTAATGAGATCATAACATACTCTCAAACATGAGATGCTGTTTTTTTTTCTGCATGATAGCTGAAACATAACTAGAAAGGGGTACGCGCGCGTTCGTGCGTGTTTGCGTGTGTGTGTGTGGGGGGGGGGGGGGGGGGGGGGGGGCTCAATAGGTCAGTATATGCGTGACGTGCATTTCATACAAGATGAGTAAATTTGCCCCACAAAACAGCCATGCCACACACACACACACACACACACACACACACACACACACACACACACACACACACACACGCACACACACACACACACACACACACACACACACACACACACACACGCACACACACACACACACACCACGCACGCACGCACGCACGCACGCACGCACACACACACACACACACACACACACACACACACACACACACGCACACACATACACACACATACAAACACACAAACAGAGAGAGAGAGAGAAATGTGTGCGCGCACACACACACACACACACACACACACACACACACACACACACACACACACACACACACGACGTGCAGGCACACACACACACACACACACACACACACACACACACACACACACACACACACACGTACCCAGGCAAGCACGCACGCATGCACGCGCGCGCACACGCACGCACGCAGACACACACGCGCGCGCGCGCGCGCTAGCGCACACACACACACACACACACACACACACACACACACACACACACACCAAACACACACACACACACACACACACACACACACACACACACACACACACACACACACACACACGGCACATAAGATAAGACATGTTCATAAAGTGTCTGTGTGCACCAGAACTGATAAGATATAGTGCTGATGGCATACGTCATTATGACAAAGAACATGCGTAGAAAGAAAAGAAAACCATCATAACGGCATCTGTGCGCCGTTTCGAGCCATCGTTGAAATGCATACCCCGTGTTCTTATGTTGAAGCACGGGCATTTGAATGATATCACATTCTGGAGAAATCCTCTGCATTTGTATTGACTATTTTTTCAGACTGGCTTGACCTCTGATTTGTGATCAAAGGATGAATTTTAACGAAGAACTGAACTGAGTCATGTGTGCGGTGGTGGGTGAGGAGCGGAGAGGCGAGATGTTGAAACAGGAATTTTAATCAGGAATTTTCTACCGTGCAATTTTTCTACAGAGCAATATTTCTACCATGCAACATGTTCCACCGTGCAAATTTTCTACAGAGCATTATTTCTACCGTGCAACATGTTCTGCTGCCGCTTGCAAATGTTGTTTCCACAGAGCAATATTTCTACCATACAACATGTTCTGCTGTGCAAAAGTTTCCACAGAGCAATATTTCTACCATACAACATGTTCTGCGTGCAAAGTTTCTACAGAGCAATGTTTCTACCATACAACATGTTCTGCCGTGCAAATGTTCTCACAGAGCAATATTTCTACCATACAACCTAGTTTCTTGCCGTTGCAAAGTTTCACAGAGCAATGTTTCTACCGTGCAACATGTTCTACCGTGCAATGTTTCCACAGAGCAATATTTCTACCATGCAACATGTTCTACCGTGCAATGTTTCCACAGAACAATGTTTCTACCGTGCAACATGTTCTACCGTGCAATGTTTCCACAGAGCAATATTTGTACCGTGCAACATGTTCTACCGTGCAATGTTTCCACAGAGCAATGTTTCTACCGTGCAACATGTTCTACCGTGCAATGTTTCCACAGAGCAATATTTCTACCGTGCAACATGTTCTACCGTGCAATGTTTCCACAGAGCAATATTTCTACCGTGCAACATGTTCTACCGTGCAGTGTTTCCACAGAGCAATATTTCTACCATGCAACATGTTCTACCGTGCAATGTTTCCACAGAACAATGTTTCTACCGTGCAACATGTTCTACCGTGCAATGTTTCCACAGAGCAATATTTCTACCATACAACATGTTCTGCCGTGCAAAGTTTCTACAGAGCAATGTTTCTACTATGTTTTTTACCGTCCATTGTGTTCCACTGTGCAATATTTCTACGGAGCAATGTTTCTATCATACATGTTCTACCATGCATTATGTCTACCATGCAATGTTTCTACGGAGCAATGTTTCTATCATACATGTTCTACCATGCATTATGTTCTACCATGCGATGTTTCTACGGAGCAATGTCTCTACCATACAACATATTCTACCATGCATTGTGTTCTAATGAGGTAATGCTTGTCACCCTCCCAAAAATTACGTCGTCTATGTCCTTTTTCACGAATCCTGATGCATGCAAAGCATTTTCGGTTATCACGTTAATCTACCAGACGCTTACATCGGAAGTACGAAAAACGAAATTTCATTGTTTATATATGTTCAGTGTCTGTTCAACCATAAAGTTTCAATCTTGTGGTGTACTGGTCAAAAATGAGAAAGAGCTGAGTATCATTAGAAAAGGTTTCCTTTCCGACCATCACCCATTAAAGACATTGCATTCGTCTGCCTCGATGATTAAGATAAATAAATAACCGGAAACAAACTGAAAGGTAGTTTGATTGACATCTCTCTCTCTCTCTCTTCTCTCTCTCTCTCTCTCTCTCTCTCTCTCTCTCTCTCTCTCTCTCTCTCTCTCTCTCTCTCTCTGGAGTCGTATATGAAAACGGATTTATTTTGGAATTTAAAGATAGGATGATTGCTTCTTACAAACAGAACTGGCATTCCTAAATGGAAAACACAGAACGGTACAGTTTTTTTTTTTTTAGTTTTAAAAGTATCTTTGAAACAGAAAAATATGTATCGTTGATTACGTGCAGGTGGCACAGAATTTGCCTTGCCAGGCTTAGATCCAGAACTCTTGGTTTGAACGCCCATGAAAAATGGTTCTTACTGAGCCCTCTACACGGTCGCCTTGTTCATTGTGTGGTTCCTTTAAGGAAGATGAGAAGCATTTCCTATTCCATTGTACAGAATACAGCAGTATCCGCGAAAAATGCATAATTTTTTAAAAACAATGTGCTAAAAATGAGGACACAGTTGGTGTGCTAAAACTGAACTATGACGATGATTCGGTGAAATCTCTTGCAAAGTATATTGCAGAAGCTTTGAACATCAGAAACAAAAAAAAACTAGCTCGAACTGATGTAATTAGTAAAGAACACGAATTCTGAAGAAGATTTATGTTGTATTCATGCTACTTCTTTAGAATGGCGTTATTTTGGATGGTCTCGATGCAGGTCTGTTTTGCTTGAAGCCAAGCATTCAATTTCTTGCATATCTGTTTGGACTTGTTACCTTGCCTTATTTTGTTTTGTTCTTTTGTTTGCACCCCCATGTCACAAAGGCTGTATAGCCAATGACATTAAAAGTGTTCAGTGTTCAGTGTTCTCTCTCTCTCTCTCTCTCTCTCTCTCTCTCTCTCTCTCTCTCTCTCTCTCTCTCTCTCTCTCTGCCCCTCCTCCTGGTGAATTTTCTGTTTTGTGCCTCTCTCTCTCTCTCTCTCTTCTCTCTTTCTCTCTCTCTCTCTCTCTCTTCTCTCTCTCTCTCTCTCTCTCTCTCTTCTCTCGCTCGTGAGATTTCGACTTGGTATTTGTGATTTGAATGTCCATCAAAGATATACACTGAACTCCAAAAACTGTCCATTCTCTAATCAAATCGAGGACAAAATACATTTTTGATTGTTTGTCCATCCTATAAAGATTTAAGAGATGAATACATTTTGCCTCATACTAGAAATGTTCATCGAGTGTCATTGCTTCTTTTACTGCAAAAATGAAAAGAAAATTGTAACTCGTTCTATAGCTATGTTCATTTTAAAGCACTAAAACGAAGAGAGGAACTGTTATCAGTTAACACAAAAATGCCAGAGTAATTTCAGGAGGAACATTTTTTTATGCAAATGTTTTCTTTTATGATTTTCAGTATATGCGCCGGGCGCGTGTGTGTTCTATTTTTGTTCTTGACCTCATTGCAGATAGGTCGGTGGCCTTTGCAATTAAACTATTTGAGTTTGAGTTTCTCTCTCCCACACACACACACACACACACACACACACACACACACACACACACACACACACACACACACACACACACACATCACAGATAAGAGAGATAAGACATCATCGCAGAAGCATTGAAAATTAGACAGATGGAGGATAGTGAAATTTAAAATAATGCATTATAAGAGATATCTGAATGAATATTATCATTCATCGCAAGTGGAAGAGATCAGTAAGATACATTGTCATCATTTGATCGAGTGGATGGTCGAGTCAGTCTTAAGGTGTTTTTTTTTTTTGTTGTTGTTTTTTTTTTTTTTAATTGCATTACTCCTGTGCGTGAGGACATAAGGAAATGTTATGAATTTATTTGTTTTTAACCTTTGATTTGGTGCACACTAGGAATGAATGTGTACTATTTGTTTGCAGGAAAGGAAGAGGGAAATGTTATTGTTCTGTTACCTCTCCCCCCTTGTCAAAAGACCTCTTTGGTAATGATAATAAAATATCAAAGTGTCAAAGTCTCTCTCTCTCTCTCTCTCTCTCTCTCTCTCTCTCTCTCCTCTCACACACACCACACACACACACACACACACACACACACTCTACACTCCACCTCTCTCTCTCTCTCTCTCTCTCTCTGAAAACAAAAGAAGAAAGATGAAAACGACCCCGTTTGCATAAGGAGCAGAAAGCGACTGTACTGCTTTGCCGTTAATTTATTCAGTGACGTCAGTCTCGTGTCCATCCTCATGACTCTCTGTTCTCTGACGTCAGGTGAATAGGACTGCTCCGGTAAAAAAAAAAAAAAAAAAAAAAACAATGCCGTCTTTCTATTACAGAAAAGTAACCGTATCCCAGATTATGGGACAACTGAAACATAGGAAAGAGTGGAATATTCGTTTTGAAGCACAAGCCAAGATCGGGAGACATCGCCTGTCTGCAATGCAGGCGCACCGTTTCACAATCTTGGTTCGGTTTGTTTGTTTTTTTATTTTCTCTGATTGAATTGTTTAGCTGAGTGATGGGGCAAACCTGTTTCGGACTTGCGCGCCAACGTTACCTGTCCCATGACAGCAGCGAGGTCAATCTCGCTGAAAGCGAGCTCTAACACAGATTACCTCCCTTGCAGATTTCTGAAAATCATCTCTTCAGGTTTTATCAAGTAGCAGTCGCAAGGGAGTTAAAGGAAGTCGACGAATTTCATAGTTCAACACATAGAAAAATGTAACAGAGATAAATAAAACAAAGAAGATGCTTCTAAAACGAAAACAATGGCTCCTTCAGCTTCCCTTCCTTTCAAATCCTCTTCATTTTCTTTTAAAATAAGATAAAACTCTTCAGTGCCAGAAGTAAAAAAAAAAATCCTTTTCGGTTTTATACCTACCATCAATATTTTTCCCTGGCCCCATGATAATAGTACTGTCTTCTAATTGGTGCATTTGAATGCTCGGCATTCACGCCCTCCAAATGTGACGTCACGTTGTTTATAGCCCATTCGACCATGAAGACCGTATCCATGCTGAGGTCGTGTCAGAACTCTTACCTCATGTTTCCGTTCCCAATGGGCATCGTCTTTACGACCAGTCTGTCGGTTAAATCAGAAAACAACGCGGAACGTCATCTAATCAATCCGTTCCACCTGTACTGGAATCCCAGTATTCGCAAGCGTTTGTTCAATTTTACAGTTTTCTGCTTTGAATGTTTCTCACCGCATGATGTCTGAACCGATTTCTTTTCCTCTTTACAATCACATACAGCAACATTATTTCAGTTTAAAGACTGCTGTATATTTTCGCTCCCCCCTCCCCCCCCCCCCCCCCCCCCCCCTCACAAGACCAAGCTATTACGCTGGCAGCAGCGTCGTCTCAGTTGGTCCAGAAATGCACTATCGGCGCCGAGTCGTGTCTGGCAGTACTGTCACATCCGCATTAAAACTGTTTATAGCTTGCATTGGACGTGTATTGTCTGCTGAATCCGAAACTTGCTACACCTTACGCGTCCAGTTCAGTAGCTCATCAAAGAAAGTCAAAAAGTTGTAGAGTTTCTACAAGTTCTATCATGCAACAGTATTTATTAAGTAAAACACTTCCTTCCACCTTCCCCATTTCTCTCTCTGTCTGTCTGTCTCTCTCTCTCTCTCTCTCTCTCTCTCTCTCTTCTCTCTCTCTCTCTCTCTTTCTTCAATGTGACCTTAGCTCCTCTGTCTGAAGGGGGGGAGGGGGGAGGGGGAAATTTTCCATTTTACACCGTTCGCCTGCAGCTTTTTCCATCAGCGTGATGGAAAACGTCTCCCACTCATACAAGCCAATGTCATTGTAGAAACAGCAGCTCCAGCCCTCTCTTCATCCCCACATTTCGTGGAGAGAGAGAGAGAGAGAGAGAGAGAGAGAGAGAGAAGAGACAGAGAGACAGAGAGAGAGAGAGAGAGAGAGAGACAGAGACAGAGAGAGAGAGAGACGAGAGACGAGAGAGAGAGAGGAGAGAGAAGAGGAACACACAACACACACACACACACGCCAGCAAGCGAGCGCGACGCACAAACACACACACACACACACACACACACACACAGCACGAGCGCGCGCGCGCGCAGCACGCACGCACACACACACACACACCACCACGCCGCGCGCGCGCCGCGCGCCGGCGCACGCGCACGACACGCACACACACACAACGCCCGCGCGCACGCATGCACGCGCGCGCACCACGCACGCACGCAACGCCCGCACGCACGCATCACGCGCACACACCACACAAATATTTTCACAGTGAATCTACGTAAGTTTCCAAAATCATTTGTATAATGACAGATTGATTTGGAAATTTTCCTCTACTGCCATTTGTCTTCTAACGTTTCCACCCATTTGTGTTATAGATAGATAGATAGATAGATAGATAGATAGATAGATAGATAGATAGATAGATAGATAGATAGATAGATAAGATAGATAGATAGATAGACGCACAGACAGATAGATAGACTGATAGATGGATTATGTCTAAGTTTTACTGCAATTTCATAATGTATACAAGAGAGAAAGAGAGAGCATACATGGCCTGTTGTAATCGCAAATGTATGACAAAGCAGAATTGCTATGTTGGCGGGATGCAACTGTATATGCGCATTTGTGCCACGTATAGCCTACGTACACATCAGCGGGGTCGACTTCGCCTATTATAATAAACAAGGCATAGCCACATCTCTCTCTCTCTCTCTCTCTCTCTCTCTCTCTCTCTCTCTCTCTCTCTCTCTCTCTGTGCATTCTCTTCCAAGGGGCCTGCTGTCATCTCCACATGCTACATACATGGTCAGCTCAGTTTTAAAAAAAAATAAAAAAATGGGGCGAGAAGAACAGCAGACATTAACCCTTTCTGTGTTTGAAGAAGATGATGACAGGAAACTGCTGATGTATCGACCCATGCACTGTTGGCCTGATTCTGACGTGAAGGGGACAGTAAGAGCTACCTCTGCTGTGTTAGGGAGTGGGCACGATGTGTTCGTGCGTGCGTGCGTACGTGTGTGCGTGCGTGCGCGCGCGCGCGCGCGTGTGTGTGTGTACGTGTGTGTGCGTGTGTACATGTGTCCATGTTTGTATGTGGTGTTGTGTGTGTGTGAGTGTGTGTGTGTGTGTGTGTGTGTGTGTGTGTGTGTGTGTGTGTGTGTGTGTGTGAGTGTCTGTATATATGTGTGTGCGCGCGCGTGCATGTTCGTGTATGTGTGTGTGTGTGTGTGCGCGCGCGCACGTGCATATGTTCGTGTGTGTGTAGTGTTGAGTGTGTGTGTGTGTGTGTGCGTGCGCGTGCGTGTGTGTGTGTGTGTGTGTGAGAGAGAGAGAGAGAGAGAGAGAGAGAGCATACATTTATGTGTGTGTGTGTGTGTGTGTGTGTGTGTGTGTGTGTGTGTGTGTGTGTGTGTGTGTGTGTGTGGCAATCATAAACTAATGATAGATATTGGCAGACGATTTGGAATACCTCACGATGAACGATTCTGTCGGGACTGCGACCAGAATGACCTTGGCGATGAATTTCATTTTGTAATGAAATGTAATAAATATAACGACATTAGAAATCGGTTTATACCTACAAAATTTACATGTACAAAGTCCGTATTTAACTTTTGTCGTTTGCTGTGTGGTGGTAAGAAAGTGTTGCTAAACTTAGCGAAGTTTTTAAAACTTAGTAAAGTTGTGTAACATTACATTCAGTGTTTTAATTATAGGGAAAATTTGGATGTTTAATTTGTGTCATTTCTATTTGTTTGATTTGTTTTAAGTCCTCCATGCCCCAAAGGGGTCACAGGATTAAATCTTTGAATCTTTGTGTGCGTGTGTGTGTGTGTGTGTGTGTTGTAAGTGCATGAGAGTGTGTACACCGTGCATCCGTAAGTATGTGTGTATCTGTGTATGTATATTCCTTCACAAGTTCGAGAGAGAGTACCTGCGTGTATACATGCGTGGGTGCTGGCGTGCTGTCTTGTTTGCACCTTCTGCTCCATGGACTACTTTCATTTCACTTTCAGCCCTGGTTTCCAGCTGACTGACAAAGTGAAGCAGGAACCATCCTGATGATTAGATTCCTGGAATTCATGTGAGATAATCTTATGTTGAACTTGCAGCGCTTCTGTTGCTCTTTTCTTTATTCGATTTTCTTGTTTGCATTTGTAAAAAGGAAACAGGTAAAATCTCTCTCTCTCTCTCTCTCTCTCTCTCTCTCTCTCTCTCTCTCTCTCTCTCTCTCTCTCTCTCTCTCTCTCACAGAAGACCCGAGGAAAATTCGATCGGAATCAGGGTCGGGATGTCACGTTTGAAACCAAACAGACTTTGTTCTTCAGAAGTTCAAATGAATCTCAGCCACTCTTTTTGTCCTAATGCCTAACGATCTGTATACCATTTACTTCTCGTGTGTCCCCAGTTCTTTGACAGCCAATGAAGTAACAAAGGAATTTGCTTTGTTGTTGCAGTGTGCATAGACAACGTACACATGGAGAATGACAACATTCAGTTCAAGCTATACCCATGTCCAAAATACAAAACGTTAAGGAAGACATGTTTGTCCTGTACTTTATGGTGAAAGCCCATCTGTCAGTAGTTCCAACAAGCGCAAAGCACAAAGATTTTCTGGTCGGTTTATACTTCTAAAGCATTTCAACTAACAAACGGTGTCACTATCCGCTTTGCGCATCGACAACGATTTTCAATTCAAAGAAGCATGATCAAAAACATTTCCAACATGGACTATTTCGTGACAGATGACTCGGGTCATTACACGTAACCTATTTTCTGTTGTTTATCACTCATTGTGTACTTTCTTGAATATAGTGTGTTTGTGCCTCTTGTCTTTGACACGTAGATAAACAGACAAATAAGCTGAATGAATAAATGAGTAAGTGAGCACTTCGTATATCCATTTTACTGTCTGCACTGTCTACAAGCAAAGACATGTTTAGTGTGCCTCTTGTCGTTAACTGAAGTACATTTGTCCATTACAGATTTGTTGGAAGATAAGAAGGAAGTCAAGGACTGGGTCATGTTCACAGAAACAGTTCTCAAATACAACCCCAACATATGTCTATAGCATGTTACACACACTGTAACGTGATATGTCTATGACATGTTACACACACTATAACGTGATATGTCTATGGCATGTTATACACACTATAACGTGATATGTCTATGGCATGTTACACACACTATAACGTGATATGTCTATGGCATGCTACACACACTATAACGTGATATGTCTATGGCATGTTACACACACTATAACGTGATATGTCTATGGCATGTTACACACACTCTAATGTGATATGTCTATGGCATGCTACACACACTCTAACGTGATATGGCTATGGCATGTTACACACACTATAACGTGATATGTCTATGGCATGTTACACACACTATAACGTGATATGTCTATGGCATGCTACACACACTATAACGTGATATGTCTATGGCATGTTACACACACTATAACGTGATATGTCTATGGCATGTTACACACACTCTAATGTGATATGTCTATGGCATGCTACACACACTCTAACGTGATATGGCTATGGCATGTTACACACACTATAACGTGATATGTCTATGGCATGTTACACACACTATAACGTGATATGTCTATGGCATGCTACACACACTATAACGTGATATGTCTATGGCATGCTACACACACTATAACGTGATATGTCTATGGCATGCTACACACACTATAACGTGATATGTTATGGATGCTACAAATATACGTGATATGTCTAGGCATCTACACACACTATAACGTGATATGTCTATGGCATGTTACACACACTATAACGTTTCAGACGATTATTACAAAGCAAATAAACTCACGTCAAAAATTGTAACCGAGGCTCACATCCAAGCCCGTATAGTGCAAGAAAATTAGTGCGTAAAAAAATAACATCTGAAACTGAAGCAATTAAAGGTTAGTGATTGATTAAACACTAACTTTCTGCATGATTGATATGTCCGTTTTGATCGTAAGGATTTGATTCCCAGAACTTTCCGTGCTGTGCCTTTTCTTTCGTTGTGAATCAGTTGTTTGTAAAGAGGAAAAATAGAATAGAAAGCATGAAAAAGCAGAAGGGAAAATAGAGGGAAAAAATTGACCAGTGAAGGAACTCTTGCTAAGCATCAAAATTGTAACAGAAAAATAGAAGAAAATAAAGAAATAGGCACCACGAGAACTGCATAGGATGAGATCACAAAAAAACGTAACCAAAGCAAGAAAGAAACCCAAGACCAAAAAGACAAAAAAGCCAGAACAGAAAGAAATAGAAAGTAGAACAACAGAAAGAACTGAATAAGCATGGAATCAAAAAATGAAACCGTTGATTTTAGGCTGCAATACTTCTGTCTCCCCCAAAGAGAGTGCTGACAGTTTTACCGCCGTCTTATCACCATAAATTGTCATTTCCTGGCAAAGGTTTGGCAGGGTAAACAGCGTGTGTTGCTCCTGCCCTCCCTGGGGTACACCCGTCGTAATGTCTTCACAAATCTGGTTTCCCTGGTGATACGTTCCAGAGTTATCCCTGGCAGTCTCTGCTTGGCAGTTCGCTTGATTCTGGTATTTACGTCATTGTTAAACTGTTATGTCACGGATTTCATCCGTGTTGAGTCTTGTTTCGTGTTAAAGTATCGGAAATATGGGGTAATTTGTTTTCAATGGACAATGTCAATGAGCTTCTGATTTTTTCAGCGTTGTTAAAGAGTGTAATGTAAATGTGCTGTCTTTCCGGAGCATTTTATCTATCAAATAGTTTACACGCTGCTTTAGTTTGGTTGGATACCGTTTCTTCTGAAAATTATTTTTCCCTATCAAAATTACTCTTTTCATCAGTGAGAAATTTATCAAAGCGATACTAAATTCACAGTTTGTCAAACTACCGAACCTGTTGATATTGCCGAAATGAAGAATGACTTTAACATCAATGATACTTATGTAAGCCATATTCACCAATCTGATGAATATAACAAACACGGGAGTTTTTTTCAACAAATCGCCCTTCTTCAGACTTTGCTATAAAAATGAAAAATAATAATTAAAACAAAAACAACGAAAACAATAACACCACCAACACCAACACTGCCACCAACAACAACAACAACGACAACAACAACAACAAAACAACAACAACAAGAACAACAACAATAAGGCAAGCAACCACCATGTATGTTCACTATTCGATTCATGATGAATCGTTCTCAGCAATTATTTTCGGCCAAACACCATGATCAAGAAATTAAGATCAACACAGAAAAGGAAAATAAACATCTTTAACTATCGTTCACAGTTCCACCAATCCTCAATCACTTCAAAGTTCCATGCACTCATACATCCCAGCTGGCAGAGGAGGACATGCGAACGAGCATGTGCGACTACAAAAACGCAAGAGTAAATGGAAACAAAATCGCTGTTGATGTTAACTCTCAATATTTTTATCTGCCCCCAAAATGATGCTGACAGTTTTACAGCCGTTTCATGGCTCTTAGCTACCATCCCCTGACAAAGATCGGCAAAGAAAACACAACCCGCTGTTGTTCCTGCTAACCTGCAGGGCGCGGAACTGGGTGTGATGAAGTCATGGTGTTTCTACAGACATGGTACATGGCGTCTGTTCTCATTTTGACCACATTGCGGAGAAATCTGTTGCAGTGCAGTGCACATTAAACTAATTGTGTGTAACACTTGATTCATCTCTCTCTCTCTCTCTCTCTCTCTCTCTCTCTCTCTCTCTCTCTCTCTCTCTCTCTCTCTCTCTCTCTCTCGTGTGTGTGTGTGTGTGTGTGTGTGTGTGTGTGTGTTCTGTCTGAATTCTTGTCACAAAGGACTTTTTGGGTGAGCATGGTTATGTTCGTCCCTACAAGAATATTTACACAATGGACACCCCATATTTTATATTGTCTTGTTCCCATTGTCAGTGTCATCGATAATTGAAACTTGAATGTCTCTCAACAGTTTTCCTTTAATACAGACGAGGGTGGTCTTGCAATATGAATAAGAATAGCCAAAGTGAATAAGCTTCTTATCCTTTTCAAAGCATCCCATCCCTATGAATTACAGATGTTGAGTCAAACGGATGATATCCATTTCTGCCTGTTCAGCTTGATCATGATAATCCCCGGCTAGCCGCACTGTCCATGTAATGAATAGGACAACTCCAGAAATGAGTTTGGGCCAAGTGGACTGTATCGAAAGGCTTCAATCGAAAATCTTGGAAACTAACATAACAACAACAGCAACAAAAATTCAAATTGATGTGACGTCGTAAAGGCCTGTCCCAAGATCCCAACAAAATTATGCAAATTATGCAAACAACCGAAAGTGGACGCAGAGAGTATCATTAATCGACAGGAAAAAAAGAAAGAATCATATTCGTTTAACTTTTTTTCTCCTGCGAAGAAAATGCCAGCAATATTCCAGCCATTTAATAACCATAAATTATCCTCTCCTGACACCTGCTGGCAGCAAGAACAGTCCGTTTTTTCTCCTTCTCCCCTCTTTTCCTTTCCCACTTACCCTCCCCCCTCCCCCTCCTCCTTTCCGCCCCAAATCCCCACCCCTTCTCTTCAAGATGATGTGACCGTCACGACTTCATTAATCTGGTTTCTCTGCTGAAACGTTCCAGAGTGTCGGCCTGGTGCTGTTCAATTGGCACCGTACTTGGTTGTTGTACTTACTCCATTGTGGAAATGTTTGTCGTAAGATTGTTAAGATTTTTCTATCGTTATTCCATGTTAAATTATCAAAAATTTGTATAATCAGGGTAGTCTGCTTCCTTCCTCTCGCCTACCTCTCTTCTTCATCTGGCCATTTTCTTTCCTTCGTTTCCTTCTTCTGCTAAGCATCTTACTTTTCCATTTCTTTTCTCTTTTTTTTCCTTTCTATTCTTGTTCTGCATTGGCTCTTTTATTTTTGTTCGTCTTCTTTACATTCCGAGTAGCCTGGAGACAATGCAGATATTTTCGGGTATTTCATTATCATAAGCAATTACTTGGTGGCAGACACTGACAGCACACCAAATCTTGATTCCCTCCGGTCTTCCCTTGGGTAATGGGGTCGCAAGCTGGTAATGACTTCAAAGA
>CM065714.1:15768015-15805515 GCA_033310375.1 Conus canariensis | reverse complement strand
TGTTGTTGCAGTGTCCAACAAATAAACATAGACAGTATGCACATTGAGATGGACAACACTCAATACCACCTGTACCCATGTCCAAAATACAAAACGTTAAGGAAGACATAAATGCCCTGTAATTTATGGTGAAAGTCCAGCTGTCAATATTTCCAGCAACCGCAAAACACAAGAGTTTTCTGATCGACTTCTAAAGCATTTGAACTAACAAACAATGTCACTATTCTATCAGCTTTCCATAATTATGTTCGCTTCCGTCGCGCACGATTTTCAATTCAGGGAAGCGTAATCAAAAATATCTCCAACATGGACGTTTCATGACTGATGACTCATCAAACGTAACCTTTTTGCTATTTATTATGACTCACTTTGTACTTTGTTGAATATAACGTATTTGTATCTCTTTTCCTTGACATGTAGACAAACAGACAGACAAGCTGAATGGATGCGTGAGGGAGTGGCTGAGCACTTCGTCCATCCACATTATCGCCTGCACTGCTTTCAGTTAAGACATGCTTAGTATATCTGTTGTCATTAGTTGAAGTACACTTGTCCATTACAGATCTGTTGGAAGATGGGAAGAAAGTCAAGGACTGGATCCTTTTCACAGAAACAGTTCTCAAATGCAACCCCAACATATGTCCTTGCCACGTTACACACATCGTAACGTAGTAGACGACTGTTACAAAACGAATAAATCACGTCTAAAATTGAGCCCGAGGCTCACATCCAAGCTCTTATAATGCAAGAAAATTAATGCGTAAAAAATATGAAACTGAAGTAATTAAAAGTTAATGGTTGGTTAAACACTAACTTGCTGCATAATCAGTATATCCCTATTTATCGTAAGAACATGATTCCCAGAACTTTTCGTGCTGTGCCTTTTCTTCCGTTGCTCATCAGTTGTTTGTCACAAAGAAAAAGAAAGAATAGAAGGCGAGTTAAAAGCAGAGAGAAAATAGCGAAAAAAACATTGACCAATGAAGAAATACTTGCTAAGCACCAAAATTGTAACAGAAAAACAGAAGAAAATGAAATAGGCGCTACGTGAACTACATAGGGTGACATCACACACACACACACAAAAAACTAAAGCAAGAAAGAAACTTGAGGCCAAAAAGACCAAAAAAAATCAAGAACAGAAAGAAACAGAAACGAAGAACAACATAAAGAAATGGATAAGCATGGAACAAAAAAAAACCTGCTGTTGATCTTAAGCCGCAATACTTTTGTCTGCCCCCAAAAAGAGTGCTGACAGTTTAACAGCCGTTTCATGGCCATAAATCGTCATCTCCTGGCGAAGGTTTGGCAGGGTAAACACTTCGTGTTGCTCCTGCCCTCCCTGGGGTACACCGATCGTAATGTGTTCACAAACCTGGTTTCCCTGGTGATACGTTCCGGAGTTATCTCTGGCAGTCTGTGCTTTGCAGTTTGCTTGATTCTGGTATTTACGTCATTGTTAAGCTGTTATGTCACGGGTTCCTTCAGTGCCTTGTGCTCTTTCGGTTGAAAGCATAGAAACTATCGGGTAATGTTATTTCAAGTGACACTGTCCACGAAGCTCTCATTTTTCAGTGCCATTAGAGATAAATGTATCAAAACGAAATGTAAATGCACTGTGTTTCCTGAGCGTTTTATCTATCATATTATTTACACACGGGTTTAGTTTGGTTGGATACGGTTTCTTCTGAGAATTACTTTTCCTAATAAAATTAGTGTTTTCATCAGTGAGAAATTTATCCAAGCAATACGAAATTCACATTTTCTTAAGCTACCAAACCTATTAATACCATCCAAACGAAAGATGATCTTAAAATCAATAATACTTAGAAAAGCAAGAAAAGCAAAATTAGTAAGCTACATTCATCTTTCCCCCAAAATTTTAGAAAGGAATACTTATGAAACGATTATAAGATAATTATCAATATGTCGAATACACGGAATTTATTTCAACAAATCACTCTTCTTCAGACTTTGCTATAGAATTGAAAAGAATAATCAAAACAATAACAACGACAACAACAACAACAACAACGACACCACCACCTCCAGCAACAACAATGATTAAATAAACAATCACCAAGTAAATTCACTATAAAATTCATAATAAAACGTACTTAGAAATCATTTTCAGCCAAACACCCTAGATCAGACTTCATCTTTTTTTTTTAAGAATTAAAGATAAACGGAGAAAAACAACATAAACCTTTTTCACTTTCACCTTTAAACCAATCTTCAATCACCTCCAGATTCCATGCCAAGTTGCAGATAAGGACATGCGAACGAACATGTGCGCCAACAAAAACACATGTAAATGGAAGGAAATCGTTGTTGATGTTAACTCTCAATCATTTTGTCTGTCCCCCAAACTGCTGTCGACAATTTTACGGCTGTTACATGGTCTTAGCTACCATCCCCTGACAAAGATCGGCAAAGAAAACACAACCCGCTGTTGTTCCTGCTAACCTGCAGGGCGGGGAACTGGGTGTGATGAAGTCATGGTGTTTCTACAGACATGGTACATGGCGTCTGTTCTCACTTTGACCACACGTGGAGAAATCTGTTGTGGTGCAGTGCAGTTAAAACTAATGGTGTGTAACACTTAATTCACCTCTCTCTCTCTCTCTCTCTCTCTCTCTCTCTCTCTCTCTCTCTCTCTCTCTGTGAGTGTGTGTAGGGGGGGGGGGTTAATTCTTGTCAATAGGGACTTTTCTTGTGAGCTTGGTTATGTTCATCCTTGCGAGAACGTTTACACAATGCACACGCCATGATTTATATCGTCTTCTTCCCATTGTCAGTGTCATCGATAATTGAAACTTGAATGTCTCTCAACTTGAATATAGACGAGGATGGTCTTGCAATATCAATAAGAATAGCCAAAGTGAATAAGCTTCTTATCCTTTTCAAAGCATCCCATCCCTATGAATTACAGATGTTGAGTCAAACGGATGATATCCATTTCTGCCTGTTCAGCTTGATCGTGATAATCCCCGGCTAGCCGCACTGTCCATGCAATGAATAGGACAACTCCAGAAATGAGTTTGGGCCAAGTGGACTGTATCGAAAGGCTTGAATCGAAAATCTTGGAAACTAACATAACAACAACAGCAACAAAAATTCAAATTGATGTGACGTCGTAAAGGCCTGTCCCAAGATCCCAACAAAATTATGCAAATTATGCAAACAACCAAATTGATGTGGACACAGTGAGTATCATTAATCGACGGAAAGGAAAGAAAAAATCATTTTCGTTTAACCCTTAACTCCTTTGTTTTAGCCCTTGAACTATTGGCAATTAGATTACGGAACGGTTCGGAAATTAAGGGCATTGAAATTAAATGTAATGACAGTACTCAGGAGACATGTCCTTTGTTAATTGCTCTTTACGCTGATGATATAACACTTTTTTAGCAGACGAAAACGATATGCGAATGGCGCTTGGATTATTCGAAAGCTTTTCGTTCATATCAGGTTTGACAATAAACAGAAATAAATCGGAAGCAATGTGGTTAGGTAGCAAAATAAATTGTAGACAAAATGTTATGGATTTCATATTAAAAAGTAAATAAAGATATTAGGTATATACTTTAGTAACAGCACAGGTGCATCTAAACTGGAAGAGAACTGGGTGGGTAGAATTGAAAATTGCAGACGGTTGATTTCTACATGGGAGAAAAGAAATTTGAGTATTATGGGCAAAGTAAGTATCGTAAAAACATTTTTAATCTTGCAGTGGGTTTACATAATGCAAGCGATAGTTGTACCAGATTATGTAATTAATGAGATCAATAGATTATTATATAGATTTGTATGGAGAAAAAAGGACTGCAATAAGAAAGCGTTTGAAAAAGTAAAAAGAACAGTGTTGTGTCACGAAACGGATATGGGGAGGATTAAGATGATAGATCTAAAAGAATTTCAAAATGCATGTTTGTTACAATGGGGAGTCAAGGTAAGCTCAAAAGATGACACAGATAATGGCACAAATAATAAGTGGTGGCGTATAGCAAGAAACAATTTCTTAGAATTTGGTGAAAAGTGTATTTGCTTCCATGCAACCATAAAAAGTAAGCAATTTAAAGGACTGGAACTTATCAAATCACATTTTTGGAACTCGGTGCTATGCACTTGGTTAGATAACAATAATCATTTACAAGTACCAGCGTCTAGGGTAATTTGGAATAACAGTACCATAAAATATCAAGGCAATGTTCTCTTTTTTAAACAATGGATTAAGAGAAATATATTATGCGTGGAAGATATGCTAACCATCAACAACGAACTAAAGTCTTTTGATGAAATAGTTGGTATATTGGGGAATTCAGCAAGTCGCATGCTGGAGTACAATGTAGTGTGCAGTGCGGTGGGCAGGTTTGTGCGTGTTCTCCTTGATCAACGACTCGCTCATGAACGAGATTCCCTCAACTTTCCCACATTCTGTGGTAAAAGCCTGTTAAGTATAAGAGGATTTCGAAAACAAATAATTGAAAATAAGTACACTCAGCCATGTGCGGTTGGCTTCTGGAAAAGATTATTTAACATTGATGTCACTCAACAGATATGGACTATTGCCATACGAGCAACAAAAGAAACTAGACTCCCCTCTTTTACACTGGAAAATTGTGCATAACATATATCCAACTAACATCATGTTGTTCAAGATGAAAGTTAGAGAAGGTTGCAAATGTTCATACTGTAAAGATATAGTCGACGTGATAGAACATTTTTTCTACGAATGTCCTTCCGTCTTGTTATTTTGGAGAAAGATTGAGAATTATATTCTAACTAATCTTGACGTTCATATGAAGATCGATGTCTTAAAAGTAATGTTTGGTGTCACCGACAAGACCATAAGAAAAGCTACGCTGAATCAAATTAATCACATAATCTTAATAGGGAAAATGTGTATAAGTATTTTTTTTTAAACGCAGGCAACGACATCTATTTATACAATATTTGAAGCCCATATGCTACTCCGTAACAAATATCTGTTGAGATAACTTTATTTTCAATGATTACAGTTTCTCGGTAAATATTTATCCCTCTCGCCTTCTAGATTTATTTACGCAGGAATGGACGCGCGCGATCCTTTTCGCGATATCGTTCATGCTTTCTCAGTTGGTTGGTTTCCTTTCGAGTATTATCACGAAATGCTGTGTGGTAATTGTGATGCACTGCAGCGTAGTTCGTTTCATGGTATCATCTTCACTACTTCTTTAGTTTATCCTTCTTTTTTTAAAGAAGGGAGTAGCGAGATTAACGCTTTTTTTTTTCGCTCTCCATTCCTCTGTGCACCCTTCCACTCTTTCGATTTCGTTTGTGAAAGGGCGCAACCCTTTTGGGGAATATGGAGACTGAAAAAGACTAAGATTGTGAACTGTTTCTTTTCTCTCTCTCTCTCTCTCTCTCTCTCTCTCTCTCTCTCTCTCTCTCTCTCTCTCTCTCTCTCTCTCTCTCTCTCTCTCGCTGCTTCTTGATTCTCTCTGTCCATCCTGGTCGCTTTTGCTCCTTCTGCTATGCGCTATTTTACTCTTTCTACAACAACTTCGTCAGGTATAAATCGCATACCCGGGGTGAATTAAGTGAGAAGGAAAGAACCAAGCAAGCGAACTCATTACAACATACACTAGTGCACTGAAAAACCCAGACATCATTGTACCATAGTATACATTAAATGAGAAAGAAGCATTGTCCAACGATAGAAAAATCAAAAACACTTGGAACTGGGCATGAATGACAGTGTGGAACGCGCGCGTAAGCAGGCGTTTGTGTGTAAGCATGATAGATGGTAGGCGTTTAGGTGTTGTAACAAAAAAGAGGAAAAAGAAGAGACCGCCAAAAAAAAAAAGAAAAAAAAGTAAACAAAAAGGAAGAAAAGAAAAAAAAATCAGAACAAAAAGCAAAAAAAAAAAAAGGGGGGGGGGGTGGGGGGGGCGGGGAAAAGTGGTGGGGGAAAAAAAAAAAAAAACTCCTGCAAAGAAAATGCCGGCAATTTTACAGCCATTTAATAACCATGAAATATCATCTCCTAACAACTGTTGGCATCGAGAACGGTCCGCTTTTTGTCCTCTCCCCTTTTCTCCTTTCCCACTTGCCCTCCCCCCTCCCTCTCCTCTCTGCCCCTAACTCCCACCCCTTCTCTCCAGAATGCTGTGGCCGTCATGTCTTCACCAGTCTGGTTTCCCTGCTGAAACGTTCCCGAGTTTCAGCCTGGCAGTATTGAAGTGGTACCCTGCTTGGCTCTGGTATTTATATCGTCGTGGAACCGTCGCAGTGTTTTATTTTTTTAGAATTGTTCTGTCGTTATTCTATGTTAAATCATCAAAAATGTAGAAAATCAGGGTAATCTGTCCAATTTTTAACTCATTTAAGGGGGGGGGGGGGGGGGGGGGTTATTACGGTGCAGTTTAAGTAGAACTACATTTCTGGGGTGCGTTGTTCACATACACTACTAGTTTCATTTGGCTTGATCTGATTTCTGTTGAGGACTGAGTCGAGCAGTCGCGGTTTGAACCTGATCTAATGTCCACACATCTTTGTGGATTGTCTTGACCCTGACCAGTTCGATCCTACCCACAGTTGAAATATCGAGTGGAACCACCCAATCGGATCTCAGCATGTGTGTCTGTCAGGTTGAGACACGGCCTTGCCCAGAGTTTCTGACCAGCCGTCTGTACCTCTGTGGCCTGGTTGACCCCGCTGTATACTACATGAAGGAAATCGCGGAGTGCAGCCGTGCCGTAACGTCTCACAGCATGGACTTCACGGCATCACAGTTTGCCGTTAGGAGGAAGACTCCACGAAACTGCAAGATCAGTATACTGTAGCGTCATTGAAATGTTGGTGTCGTAACCGTAAGCTTGAAACAGAAAAGGGACGACTTGCCTGCCGCCGTGAAGCAGTGGTTAACGTCACAGATTCTGAGCTGGTAGGTCGTGGTTCGATTCCCATCAGAATCGTTTATATGTGGGATTTCTCCGCTGCGCCAATCTGCTCCACCCCAGAATTAAGTTTACTCTGGGCTCAGCTGGTAAAACTGGAATCGCGCAGTCCAGTTTCACCCACATCATGGATGCGCTGCAGAAAGTATTGCTCAAATTTCCTGATCAGCTTTATAGAAGTCTGTATCTCTCGGATGTCAACCGTGACATTGATAGTTTTTGTTTGTTTGTTTGTTTTTGTTTTTTTTTTCATTAGTTGGCGCTTTGACTGAGGCAAACACAGCCTAGGTGTAGCTATGCATAGAGGAGCCCAGCTGAGCGGTCTTTAAAAAAAGGAAAAAGAAAAAAAAAAAGGCAAAACACGAAAAACAAGAAGGAAAAGAGGAAAAGAGGACGAAGAAGGGAGAGACGATGATGACGTTCATGATGATGATGATGAAGACGACGACATGGCGAGATGGTGATGATGATGATGATGATGATGATGATGATGATGATGATGATGATGTGATGATGATGATGATGATGACAAAAAAAGAAACCAACCACAAAAAAAAAATAATAAAAATAACAGAAAGCGAGGAACGAGCATGTCGACATCGACGACGACAACAACGACGACGTTGATGATGATGATGATGATGATGATGATGATGATGATGATGATGATGATGACGATGATGATGATGATGAAGATGATGATGATGATGATGATGATGATGATAATGAGGAGGAGGAGGAGGAGGATTAGGAAAAAAAAAATAATAAACAAACAAACAAGAACAAATCGAAAGTGAAAGATAAGAAACTGTCCAAAAACAGGATGAAATGCCGTCACTGGTCTGATTTACGACATTAATTTGGAGCCGACGAGAGCTCGTGCTCAAACAACCGAGAGCCATTGCATCCTGTCTGATTTAGGGGCTAGGAAGAGGGCGGGGGGAGGGCGAGGAGGAAGATTTGGGGTGATGGTGGTGGTGGTAATGGTAATGGTGATGATGTGTCCGTGACAGGGAAAAGTAAGGAGGAGGGGGTGTGTGTGTGTGTGTGTGTGTGTGTGTGTGTGTGTGGTGTGTAAGCGTGCGTGCGAGCGTGCGTGCGTTGTGTGTGTGTGTGTGTGTGTGTGTGTGTGTGTGTGTGTGTGTGTGGTTTTGTGTGTGTCTGTGTGTGTCTGTGTGTGTCTGTGTGAGCGTGCACGCACATGATCCTCTGTGTGTGTGTGTGTGTGTGTGTGTGTGTGTGTGTGTGTGTGTGTGTGTGTGTGTGTGTTGTTTCTTTCCCCCGTAATTTACCTAATTTCATCGTTTGGTACCTTATGTCCTGCCCGAATAAGACCAATAAGTCGAGGCTTGGTGCTAAAGTGTTTATAACATTCTTTAGCGGTTCGGTATTTTAACGTTTATCTTCATGTACGTAAGTTTGTATTCTCCAGCTAACAATCACTCCCAAGAGTCATATGCAAATTACAGTGCAAATACTGTACCAAGTTACCGACGGTATTTCATTAGCATGACATTCCACTGTTCATCCGCTACTTTCGCACATTAGAAGTGTGTGTGTGTGTGTGTGTGTGTGTGTGTGTGTGTGTGTGTGTGTGTGTGTGTGTGTGTGTCGGTGTGTCTGTGTGTGTGCGTGCGTGCGTGCGAGCGAGCGTGCGTGCGTGCGTGCGTGCGGGCGTGTGTGTGTGTGTGTGTGTGTGTGTGTGTGTGTGTGTGTGTGTGTGTGTGTGTGTGTGCGTGTTCTTCTTTCGCTTCTGCTTCTTCTTCTTCTTCTTCTTGTCGTTGTCGTTGTTGTTGTTGTTGTTTTGTAAGCACACTGAAAATATGGTATATGAACGTGCGTCAGCTGGCTCCATGTATTCAGTTCATTAACGAGTGCCCCCAAAATGATTACGACAGCAACACATTTCAAATATAGACAGACAACTGCAGTATTTCAACTGCAGAAGTATGTCATCTCAATCCGATTTTGTTCCGCGAAAATTTTTCTGTGGAAATCTGCGGACATCATTTCTGAGACTAACCTTTTTTCTCAGTTTGTTTGGAGCTTGGTCTGCGGATTTTTTTTTTTTTTCTATTTTGGGCTTTTGTTAATCTGTTTTATGTTACTCCTGATAAAAATCAAATATATGACATACACATAGTTTCTGTATCTTTTAAGACCCAGGCAGAAAGACAGAGGTCGGGTTTGAATTGACCAGTCGTTGAACTTTCGCTGGATAAACCAGGTCTTTCGCTGGCATATTTGCATCTTGGTCTAGACCTTGTTTTATGACCGGGTGACAGTCTTCTTTCGCGCGCGCACACACACACACACACACACACACACACACACACACACACACATACACACACAACTAATCGTCTAAGATTTGAAAACAATACCAAAGTCAGTTTGTAATCTGTTAAGTCAGTTAACTCCTGCTGTGCGTTTTTGTTTGTGCGTGTGAGTGTGAGTGTGTTTGGGAAGGAGGGGGGGTGGGGGGGATGGAGTTGTTATTGTGTTCTTGTCCTCTCTTCCTTTCCTCCAGCTCACCTCCATCCTTACCCCTTCCCCATTTTTCCACAAGAAAAATCCGACTCACATTGACAACAGCATGTACATCGTTTGTACATGCATGTCTGTATGTCTGTGAAGCCCTGCGCGCGCGCGCGCGCGCGCGTGTGTGTGTGTGTGTGTGTGTGTGTGTGTGTGTGTGTGTGTGTGTGTGTGTCTGTCTGTCTGTCTGTCTGTCTGTCTGTCTGTCTGTCTGTCTGTCTGTGTATGAGAGAGAGAGACGAGACACAGAGCGACAGAGAGAGAAATCTGGATGTAGTCTTTTTCCCCAAGACCCGGTGCAATATAATGAGTAATAGAAAAGGACTCGAGATGGACAGTTAACCGTGAAATTTACGGAAAGACCAACGAACACAGCGACAGTTTGCTGTCCGCGCATTCCACGGCCAGTTCAAGGGAGGAAAATCTTCAGTGGATGGGCGGCGTAAACTATCCAAGGGAAGTAATCCTACATCGGTTTGTCACTGTGGTTCCTCCCCCCCAAAATCGACTGTAAGCATGCTATGGAAATAAGCAAACAAACTGGTCGGTCTGTTGCCTTTAATTTTGGTCAGTAAAAACCTGAGAGAAGAATGAAGTCTGCTCAATGAATTATCCAAACACAAGCCATCTTTACATTCCTTTCTGTCTGAACGTGTGCATGTCTGTATATATATATACGTCTGTGTATGGGTTTTTTTGTTTTTGTTTTTGTTTTTGTTTTTTTGCTGTCCCAACCTCTGCGCCACCTCAGAGGCAGTGCACCCATGCCGCTCATTCCGACACCCCGTCCACAGCCACAGCCCGGTCGGCCCCGCCGCAGCCCCGGCACCGGCAATCCACAGGGAGCAGTCAATGTCAAGTCGTCAAGAAGCAACCCACCGGAGAAGACACTGCATTGCTGCCAAGTCACTTCGGTGGTGTTCAGTGGCGCCTGTTCTGATCTAACATATGCAGGACACCACCTACTAAGCCCCCTACTGACGACAATAATTGATTAGTCGCGGAGACGGCGCGAGTGAGCTCTCCCTCCGAAGGGCGCCACCATGTCCGTCCAGCGACAGCCCCCATGGACTCACCGATACCGGTGACCCCGACAGAACCAAACCAAGACCACAGACGTGGAGAGGACATCGAAACTGAGGTCACCATGAGCGCAGGGCATGAAGGGCCACAGAATTTGAGACATTTGTTTATGCTGATCGATGAGAATGAGGATGATTAAGATGATACTACAGATTTCCATTTCAGTCTGACTACATGACAGGGCTGTACTCTACGCTTCCTTTCATAATATATCCCGGCGTCGACCAGGCCCGAGACATACAGGCACCTGCAGTGTTGGTCAGGAAATTTGACCAACACTCTCAGAAATGCATCCATTAAGTGGATGAAACTTGACTGTGTGGTCCCAGTCTTCCCAACTGAGTCCACAGCAAACTCAACTCTGGGTAGGAGCCGGTCGGGGCAGAAAAACCCACATGACTCTGATGAGATTCGAACCCACGACCTCCCAGCTGGGAGTCCGCGATGCTAACCACTTCGCCATGGCGGCTGGTATGTATATTCATTTTGTTTTTATACACCCAGGCATCAGCATGCCAACAACGGCATGCAAACACAATTCACTTCTGTACTTGTGTGTGTATTCCTGCACATGCATGTTCGTCTGCGAGTGTGTTTGTAGGTGCAAACAGAAAGAAGACAGACAGGCTGATCCAGCAATCAAATGGCGAACAGCATGAAAGTCCTGACAAGGGAGAGACTAATATTGGGGAATAACACATCCAAGCTGGTGGTGTGCGAATGATGTTCTAGAGCAGATTTTGAGTGTGTGTGTGTGTGTGTGTGTGTGTGTGTGTGTGTGTGTGTGTGTGTGTGTGTGTCTCACCAACAGTTTTCCTCATACCAGCACCCTGGAGCATGAAGGGAATTGTATGTGTGTGTGTGTGTGTGTGTGTGTGTGTGTGTGTGTGTGTGTGTGTATTCTATGTGTGTGTGTATGTCTGTGTATGTGTGTGTGTGTGTGTGTGTGTGTGTGTGTGTGTGTGTGTGTGTGTGCGTGTGCGCGCGCGCGCGCACGCGCGCGTCCGTGATTATTGAAGGGTGAACATAAAAAAACGAGCAAACACCATCCATGGGAAATAACTCTACCTTTACATGTTGTACATGTTTCTCGAGTTCATTCCCTTTGCCCACAAACCAAGAACAGCGTCAACGTCTGACAAAATGGCTGCAAGTCTAATGGAAAAGCCCTAAACAGTATAAATATGAAGAAGTGTTGCGCTTTTATGAATCACTCTTCGCAAATATCTGCATCTCTGTACCTGTATGCCAGTTTGCACACCTTTCTGTATACAATACCCTTGAGCTAATCAATAACTTTACAAGATGCCAGGTTACTTTGAACTTGCGACTCTTCATGCACTGGGTCTAAGCTACCCCTTAATTTCCTATTTGCTTTTAAAAAAAATTTTCCATGTCAAATATCATTGAATGTAGCCAATAAAAGTCTGGCTGTAGATATACATGTATGTGTGTGCATGCAATTGCCCTGAAACAAAGTGACACATAGTTTACGATATGCAAACTGAAGTTCAAATTTATCACAATTTGTTGTTATCTGTATTACAGATTCTTATTGTGTGATATAATTGATGAGCTCCAATTTCAATGAATGTATTCAGTCCACTTCTTTTCTATTGTAATCAGCCTGGATTACAGCCTGGATTACCTGCTGGATGTTTTCAACATTTTGACAAAACTAGATGACCATTTTCAGCAAGCAAATCGGTCAGTTGGCTACCTGTCACTGTTCATTTAAGGCCTGAAAGAATGTATGAAATCTATTCAATAAATGAGTCCATGTTTCCTCTGCTCCAGAAACATTTCAAACATAAGTCATCTTTGCATTCTTTTGTGTATGAACAAAGGCAGGTCTGTGTGTGTATATTCAATTAATCTTATATCCATATGCATCAGCATGTCAACAAATATATGCAAGCAAGAACTACTTGTGTGCATGTGTGTAGGTGTCAACAGACAGACAGACTGACTGATCAATCAAACAACAAGCTGACAGTATAAAAGTTCTGATTAAGATGGAGACAATGGTAGAGAAAACATCCAAGGCAGTGGCAGTCAAACGCGCTGTCCCCCAAAGCTTACCACTGGACCCTTTGATATTTCTATTCCACATAAACCACCTGCCTAATGCTGTACAGAAAAATGCATGACTCTACTGATGATTTGTAGCTCAACAACTCTGAGAACTGGGTTGATCACTTGGAGATGTGCTTTACACAGTACACACAACTGTTACATCATGTTCACCATGCCCAGATTCACCTCCTGCTACAGACTCAACACCACACTACTCACGCATGTGCTTAGCACAGTATGCGTGTCCTGGAACTGATTCTATCCAGTCTCAAAGGAACACCCATTAATAATTTCACCATCATGTGCAAGACAACATGATCCACACTACATTCGAAATCTGCTCAAAAAACGGTCAATGGACTTGCCCTGGTGGTGCTAATTATGGCCAACATCACATAACTTGTAGGACAAACAGCAAGACCCAAGCTCTAAATCCTGGACTTTCTACGACAGCCACTAGCCACTACATCAAGCTTTTCCTTGCACTAACAGACAAGAATGGTAGACATATCAAAGTGATGACATTTTGAGGATGTGCAATGCATTAAGACAAACAGCCCAAGGCAGCCTACAACAGCCATGGCTTTCAGATTCCAGCCACAAATACAAGGCAGTAGAAGTGTTCATTCTTCATAACAACACATCACCAATGAGACTATATAGATGATGATGTTGACTTGTGGCACTCGCCCTAAGGACTGCATATTCCAACAATACGAATCCCATCAAACATCAGCTTTCGATGTGTTTCCGTATTTGTCAAAGAACTGGCATGCTTTTATCTCAATGGATCTCTCTTCAACTACTTTTATAGTTTGCCAACCAAAGCAAACCTTCGCAGCCAATATTTTCCTTTGTAGCAATGATCATTTCTTTACGTGGTCCTTAGTCCTGCTAAGAAAAAAATAGATATAAACGTTCGCCAATATGAAAAAAAAACAACAGAACAGAACTGAAAAAAGTACAATTCAAAAAACAAAATGGACCAAAACGAAAAGGATTCCAGAATGAAGAGAATTCTTAATTAACCCGTTCCCTGCCTGGAACGAGTAACGCTCGTCCAGAAAACCGAAAAGTGCTACGCCCCGGACGAGAGTGTCTTGCCGTAACTTCGAAACAGAAAGCAGAAAAATCTACTTGGGAGACGACCCTCTAAAATGTTCTCACCTCTTCTACTGGTGTCGAGGAACGGCCCCTTTCCCTTCACACGAGCAGCCAGCTGACCACATGTTATGCAAATTGCGTTGAAGGTTACAGCGATAGCATATTCAAGATGGCAGCTCACCCTAGCACTTCGTCGACGCCTCCCGTTTTCAAGCGTTACACTGCACTTGATGTTTTAGATGACGATCAAAATGATACAGAAAGTCGTGGAAAAGACCTTTGAGGATCGGATCCTGATACTAGCGATGAGGAGGAGACGGATGGGAATCAGCACCATTCACTTTTATCGGAGGATACGTGCTGGTGATGACGTGGCTTCATTGTTAGTTGCACATGACAGCAGTGAATACAACGCCGCGAGCGAGGGTGACGAAGCGGAAATAGCCGAATCCGTGCCATCAACGAGCACTGCACGCCCTCCTGTCATGACTGTAGAGGGTCGTGGACATGGTAGGGGCACAGGACGATGGCGAGGGTCCCGTGGAAGCGGCTGGGGGCATGGCATGGGGCGTGGTCAGTCCCAGCCTTGGTGGTGTTTTCACTGGGAATACTGGTGTGGAAGTCAGCTGTGCCCATTTTAGGCTGCACAGAGCTCCAGTCTTCAGTTCCTTCATGACCAGAAACCGGATTCAGGCAAGTAGCTCAATTTTTTTTTTTTTTTTCTTTTTTCTTTGTTACTACTTGATTCTTCATGCCTCACTATTTATTTTCTGTATTTCTCTTCTTTGCCATATTTCCTACTGAAATCACATACTTATGGCAAATAATTACTGTATGGATAGGTGGGACTCTGTGTGTGTGTGTGTGTGTGTGTGTGTGTGTGTGTGTGTGTGTCTGTGTCTGTGTGCGCACATGTGTGCCTAAGCATTGTTTATTTCTGTATGCAAGTTTTCCAGATACGTTTGTTCATTTTGTAAAGCACAGAAGCACTCATCCACAACAGCTTTTTTTTTTTTTTTTCGTGCCATTGTGGTGTTTTTACATTCATGTGTGTGTGATACTGTTGGTGTGTGTTTGTGCATATGTGTACATGTGTGTGTGTGTGTGTGTGTGTGTTGTGTGTGTAGGCTGTTTGTGTGTATGCGTGTGTGTGTGTGTGTGGTGGGGGGGGGGTAAATTGTGTGTGTGTGTGTGCATGTGTGTGTGTGTGTGTGTGCCCAATTGTGGGTCTGCTTACTGTGTGTGTGTGTGTGTGTGTAAATTGTGTGTGTGTGTGTGTGTGTGTGTGTGTGTCCGTGTGTCTGTGTGCCCAATTGTGGGTCTGCTTACTGTGTTGTGTGTGTGTGTGTGTGTGTGTTGTGTGTGTGTGTGTGTGTGTGCACCCAATTGTGGGTCTGCTTACTTATCTTGAAACTTTTATTCTGTATTTCAGATTCTTCTTCAGTTTCTGCATTTCAACACCAATGCAGCCTTGCCAGTCGAAGGTGATCCAGGGTACGACTGGCTCTACAAGATCCAACCCATTCTGGATCATCTGCATGAAAAGTTCCGGGCAGTTAGTGTTTTCTCAAGTGTGCGTGTGTTCATGATTTTGTCAATGCTGTGACCAGACTGAGTGCCATCAGTGAAAGAAGACCAAGTGGTGAATCTCAGTGTGTGTTTCTTTGAACCATGATGTGGACAGACTTTAAAAAAAAAAAAAGAGCACCATCCCCTAAAATTATGAAGCAGGGAATGCAGAACAACCTGAGGATTATGTCCAAGACTTCGTACGGCAAGTGATGGATTCCTGCATAGAACAGCCTGGCAGTAATGTAAGTATTTGTGTAAAAACTAACACAGTTCCTACAGTGTTTTGTGTAATAACAAATGCATGCAATGTGTGTGTGTTTTTCTTTTTTTTTTCAACATTCTTTTCAACAGACAATTGTTTATTTTTTCCTTCAGACTTTTTTTTTTCCATGGTTGTCATTTTGAAGGTTTACCGATAAGTATTATACTATAACAATTAGGACCACACTGTATACTTACAGTGATGCTGAGCTGAGTAAACACTAGAAGAAGTTTTTGTCACTGTTTTACAGGTTTTATGTAATGTAAGATGTATATGTGTGCAGAAACTGTTCTTTTTTTGTAAAACCACCATCGATACATCCCTGTCCATCCCCTAATGGCCAACAAAACTGGATTATATTACATAGCATCGTAGCTTGGGGTGAAAGGAAAGAGAAGCCATAAAATCTAAGTCATATGTCAACAAATAGATACACAGTGATTGAGGTATTGAACCTACCCCAAATAGTAAAATTATGCCCCTTTCTAGTAGAATTGGGGTACCCCAAGTAACATACAGATTGTTACACAGGGGGACATTTATTGACAACAATATGAATCCCAGGTGTTTGTAATGTTGTTGAGCAAACACCAAAAGGTATTTTTGCTGTGTTTAGTGTGCTTTTATGAGCTGAATTCTTCTGAAACTCTCAAATTGAAAACAAAACAAAAACTGTTTTATCATATGTTACTAGTGTGAACCATTATCATCACCAAAAAATTAAATTAGAATGATGTGAAATTGTAAACAAGGGTATAAGGAAATAATTCACAAAACATCTAACAAATAACTCAATAAATGATGAGTAATGTACATGTTAGTGATCATACCGTGAAAAGCATGATTATGCCCCTTTTTACCTAAAAGATAGTACCCCCAATTATGAGCAGATTATCATCAAGACAATATTCCCTGGGATTTATATGACTGTCATGTGTTAGTTCTGGTGTTGAATAATTAGTCACACCACTTTTTCATTGTTTTCACTGATTTTATATGATGCAGTTTGTTTTTGTATACTTGAAAACTGTTCTTTTTGTAAAACCACCAATATATATATATCCCTGTCCATCCCCTAATGGCCAACAAAATTAGATTATTGTTATATAACATCATAGCTTGGGATATAGGGAAAGAGAAGCCAGAAATTCTAAGTCATATATCAACAAATAAATAAGCAGTTATTGAGGTACTGAACCTACCCCAAATAGTAAAATTATGCCCCTTTCTAGTAGAATTGGGGTACCCCAAGTAACATACAGATGTATTACACAGAGGGACATTTACTGACAACAGTATGAATCCCAGGTGTTTGTAATGTTGTTGAGCAAGCACCAAAAGGTATTGCTGCTGTGTTTAGTTGGCTTTTTGTGCAGAATTCTTCTAAAACTATCAAATTGAAAACAAAACAAAAACTGTTTTATCACGTTACTAGTGTGAACCATTATCATCACCAAAAATCAAGTTAGAATGTTGTGAAATTGTAGACAAGGGTATAAAGAAGTAATTCACAAAACATCTAACAAATAACTCAATAAATGGATGAGTAATGTACATGTTAGTGAACATACCGTGAAAAGCACGATTATGCCCCTTTTTACCTAAAAGATAGTACCCCCAATTATGAGCAGATTATCATCAAGAACAACATTCCCTGGGATTTATATGACTGTCATGTGTTAGTTCTGATGTTGAATAAATAGTCACACCACTTTTTCAGTGTTTTGACTCATTTCGTTTGGCACAATGTGTTTGTGTATACTCGAAAACTGTTATTTTGGTAAAATTTTTATAATATGTCACTTTTTTGCAACACTAATTATCAACATAATCAAGTCATTTTGACAGGACATTACAGAGCAATGCATAACAACAAAACATGCCAAAAATCTGAAAGATTTGTCAAGAAATAAGTGAGCAGTAACCATTTTACTGAACCTACCCAAAAAAGCAAAATTTTACCTTGGCACACAGCTATTCAAATGTGCTATTATACTGTGGCAGTGAAGGGGTTAAAGAAAATATAAAATGACTGGGCTCTTGCCTACAAAGTCAAAAGAAAAGATAGGATAAGAAAAAAGTAAAATAATACACATAGGAACATGTGAAGTGAATAAACTTTACAAAACACTCCAAAGACAGAGGAGATACTATAGATCGCCCTGAAAATTTCCTAGGTGGTTTTCCAGGGATTCTTATCACAGCAAAGGCTGATATGGACAGAAGGTGCCTCCCTCCCCATTCCCCCCTAAAATGGTAAGAAAAAACGAACAGGGCTACATACACGCATTTCACAAGCACAAACCACAAATAAACACCCCGTAGCTTGAAGCATAATTGCAAAGAATACTCAATAATTACCAATAAGTGAAACATACATTTCAGATGACAAAACAGTATTCTGCTCAAACACACTGATTTCATTCCTCAACACACAGATAAACAAAGTTGTCAGTCCACTCCTCTTTATCAAAGCTAATAGCTGATCCACAATATCTGGACTCACACACACACACATACATGCATCAGAAACTGAGTACCAGTTCCCTCTCCTTGTGTTACCTACTAATTCCAGGTTTTTCTGCCTTTTCTGCTGTTAACTCATAATACTTAGTAAATAAATATGAAAATATGAAGAAAAATAAATATACGAAAAAAACTGAATACGTTTACAAATATAAACATCTGCAACAAAAATAAAAATGATCTACCAAACACACGTTTTCTACATATCACTGAATTCCATCCACCATAGTTATGCTAGTTTCTCTTTTTCCTTATTTTTGACATATTCTATTCACAGTATTCAATCAGCAAAATACGCACACAAATCATTCCTCTGTTGATTTGCAACAAAACTCAAGAAATATGTCTTTCTTGTTTTTCTCGTGAAAGGTATGCTTTCACAGTACATGCCTTATGCATTAATTCTTGCATCATACACATTATCATCAAAATCACAACTTTAGACATCTTTAACATGCCTAACCATAGTCAAAATCCATGATAAAAAAAATGCAAAACAACTGACAAACTCCCCTACAAACACTCCTCTTTTACACTTTTTGCTAACACCATCATTTATACTGCTCTGAGGATACAAATTCAAAGGTAAGTACTATTCTTTTCTTTTACTTTTTGTCATATTTGTAGAATCCTTCACCAGATTTCATGCCAAATTTGCCTTCAGCAACCAGTTTGTTCAGATATTCGCTCTGCTTGAAGATTTCCACATCAGGGTACTTCTGGGACCAGCCTGCACACACACACACACACACACACACACACACACACACACACACACAAAGCACACACACACACACACACACACACACACACAAAAGCACACACACAAAAGCACACACACAAAAGCACACACACACACACACAAGCACACACACATGCATACAAGTATTTCACCATTAACTTTTCAGGTCACAGGGATACTGAAATTCATTCTGTTACATCAAAACATAAGCATGTCATTCTCTCACATCAAAACAGCAAACA
This sequence comes from Conus canariensis, assembly GCA_033310375.1. Classification (NCBI taxonomy): domain Eukaryota; kingdom Metazoa; phylum Mollusca; class Gastropoda; order Neogastropoda; family Conidae; genus Conus; species Conus canariensis. The sequence goes on along the minus strand of CM065714.1, from coordinate 15,786,429 downwards.
TCGCAGACATATTCCATTTCCATACTGCGTAGGATTCAGTCTTTAAATTTCAAAGGCTTGCATCTGTCTGTCACACACTGTAAACTGCAATTTCAATCAAACTCAAACCCCTAATGAAACCATAATTACTTGTGTGGCCCCCAAAGAAATTTTTTTCAAAAGACACTATGAATTTTACACTCAGTGCACAGAATTACAGTTTCAGCAGACAGGCTTTATTCAAATAACGTTGCAAAGGACAGCAAAATCTACAAACTGCACAATATACAAACTAACGTCCAACAATAATACTGTCATATCATCTTACCATCCATAATGAACTTTGTGGTATCCAGCCCCACATAGTCAGCCAGCTCAAAGGGCCCCATGGGATACCCTGCTCCCAGCTTCATGGCCACATCAATGTCACGAGCACTCGCATCACCTGTAAACAAGACACTGATAATAACTATGATAATAAATCATTTCTAAAAATAGATTTACACATTCATGCATTCAAATCAAATAATGGCAACCTAATATATCCTGTCACATCAGTAATATGAAAGGGAGAAAAAATGTCATCCATTACCATAAACGGTAGGATGAATGTCAAATTCGAACACCAGGTCAAATGGCCTTGGAAGCATGAAAAACTGCCTTCACCACTTAGCCTGCGTCTTGTTGTGATGGTCTCAAATCATCAGTTAAAAAAAATATCAGGGAAGATATGTGTTGTTACTTATCTAGCCTGCCAAATTAAAGGGAATGAAAAAAATGGCAATACAGAAGCAACATGTTTCAACCTTTTGGTCACCTACACAGGGATTGCAATGGCTCTTGTTTTTCAAGTAGTCATACACAAGCAACTTGTTTTGACTGTTAAGTCACCTATACAGGTCCTCCGCCAGCTATTGCTTTTCAAGCAGTCATGGAGAAGCAAGTTGTTTTAATCATTAAGTCGCCTACACAGGGCTCTCCCTGGCTATTGTTTGTGAGCAGTCACCTGTCCCACAAAACAGAACTCCAACGAGTCAAGATGGAGCATATGAACCATTTCAATTACATCTCAGCCATACACCCAGAATTACCAATTTGCCATTGCAAGTCTGATGCATCACTTGGCTGGTGCATTCTATTCTTAACTTGCCTTGTGTGAGACTCAATGCACATAGGATATCTGTGTTTCTTTCGAGTTTCGTTTTTGTTTCATTTTCATCTATGAGGTGTCAATGTCTGTGGACTAGTCTGTATTAAAGTACATCTGCTAAGCTGCAAGACCACAGTGTTTAAGATGAAGGTCCTGGGATACGACTTCACAGATGTCTGACCAATGCATCAGCACAACATGCTGGTTTGACCTTTTGTACCTAACATTGTCTTTGTTGCTATCATACGTTTTTGTCGATGTCAAGAAATAAACAGCATCATTTCAATTTTACACTGACTGGGAAAATCCTGAAAATGATTTGCCCGCTGGTGCTGCAAACTCTGATCTGCTACTGCTGACTACTTTCACATTACACAGCTGACTGATACTTGAAGCACATTTTTCAAGGAAAGTTTGCACGCCATGATGCACCAAATGCATTCCAATGGGAGCTCTGCACCAGCAAGACAAGCAGACATCATAAATAAGAAACAAGTTCTTTAACTGTTCTTCTTGTCACATTTGTTTGTCTTGCCTGTAGAAGATGAAGGTTAAAACGCATTGTCTCTATACAATCATTTCCAGGCTCCATTCGTTTGGCATTATGGTTTCATAACTTTTTATTCTCTTGCTTCAATAAGCGAGTTGCCAGTTCTGAGAAAAATTTGCCAACAATCTAAATCCAAATTAATATCAAGTTGTTCTATCTGTAAACTTTTTTATTTGAGCTGTGATTAAAGCAATCACAACTTCAACATATAGTGTAATATCTGGACTTCCAGCAAAGTAAGGATGATTGCGTTCTGCTGTTTATTGTTCACATTTGCTTACCTCTTTCCAACATGCGCACTGCTTCCATCATATAGGGAACCAACAGACGATTAACAATAAACCCAGGAGTGTCCTGAAATTGTGTAAAACAATCACTGGTGATCCTCACCCAAAATTCACAACATCACAAAGTCAAAAAGTATAAGTCTATTACAGTCTGCTGACTTGGACTCAATCAAGAACTGCAGTTCAATCATGGTATTCGATGACTACATTTTAGGGGAGAAAACAATGGTAAAATATACTTTCTGCCTCTGCAGGGTGCACAATACCTGTTACTGACAGAGCTAACTACTATGTAATCCATAACTAATTAATGAACATTAAGGGGTAACTATGGACACCGTCCCATTCTTCTTTTTTTTTCAAATATTAATATTTCAATATTAGTCTTTCATACTGATTACATCCTTCAATCACATTAGTATTCGGGTGAGTAAAGTCTTCCGCCAAGGTTGAACACAAATGTTTTGGGAGATATGTACCCTAAGTCACAGACACAATGACAAATAATGCTATTTTAACATGACATGAACCATTTTACATCACTGGCTTTCACAGCTGAAGAAATCTTAATAACAAACAAAAAAATGCAATAATCAAGCATACGAGAATTAAACCATCATCCAAACAAAATACAGATAAAATGAAGAACAACTGCTGGTTAGAAATGAAATTAAGACAACAGTGTACTCTTCAGATGAAAAAGAACCACAAAAAAAATAGTGCATGACAATGTGGTTTTCTATTTATCTTATCATTCTGTCAGTACAGCTTCACTTATTATTTCCTCAACACAGAAATACAGAATAGCAAAACACTAAAAGCCAAAGCCACACCTTAACACTGAATTCAAAAAGATATATTACAAGAATATCATACCTTGCACTCTACTGTCGTTTTGCCCACCGCCTTACCAAACTGTACAAGGCTCTCAAATGTTTCATTGCTGGTTTCAGGAATTCTAACAACCTGGAAAAACATAACCACAAAATAAACATTCCATGCAAACATCTGAAAGCTATAAAATGCATAATTAATGATCATAAATATGTAAATGAAATCAACATTGAGAAAAAAATCATTTTGCAAAATGTTCAGCAACAATACTAATAAAAAGCAAGAAAAAATCAACTGAAAAAAAGTTTACAAAAATGATGTCTCCAGAGGCTGACCTCCAGTGCAACCTGCAGGAATGCAACCAGTGGCCAAACAGGATCCCACCCCATGTCTGATCACTCTGACCACGTCTGTTGATAATATTTCCTCCATTCACCTACAACACTTTAAAACACAATTTCCATTTGAAAATCATACACTGTTTGAAATTACATTTAGTTTGTAGCCATTCTTATTACTAAAAACAATTGTTTAATTCAGCTGGGTTTTTTCCCCACAAATTTATATGACTTCCTTCCAAAACGCCTACAACAATTACTTCCCTTTCCTTGTGCGCTGATTTCCTTTCCCTTTTTTAAAATTTCCCATGTTTGTAAAGTTCACTCTTTAATCTACCGGAAAAAAGAACAGTGCAGAGAATTACATTAACTTTTCTATCCTTAAAAAAATTCAATAACTGGGATAAATGAATAATCTGATCAACACAGTGATTACTATCTTCGTTAAGCACAATTCAAACATATTTTCCATTGCAAACTAATTCATGGCAACAGCAGAAGAATGAAAGCCAATCCCTTACCTCAACAAGTTTCATGACAGGAACAGGATTGAAGAAATGCAGACCACCAAACCGATCTAACCGGCCTGTTGCAGCGGCAATATCTTTGATTGGTAAAGACGATGTGTTGCTGGCAAAAATGGCGCTCCTGCAAAGGATACCAAGTCAGTTATGAATGTCACACTAATGTTGCAATCTCTTCTCTCATTCCTACACGCACTTCTAGCACAGATACTTAGCCATTTATACGGGTCACTCTTGTTCAAACAGACATTTCTCTCAAAGACACTAAACCAGCTACAAAATCACCCTCGCTTTATCTCTTCTGTCATCCCAACAGACATCCATCTCAAAGATACCTGGCCAATCATAACATTCACTTTGTCAATATGATCTCTTTTCTTGTCCCATTTGATACTTCTCGTGATGTTTTAAAAATGCCATGCCTCATAAGAATTGAAAAAATAATGACACAAACTTTCAAACAGTTGCCACCTTCCAGAACCAATAAGAACCACAATGTGGACAAGGGTGCTTGTCTGCCTTTCCCCTGCATGCAGACAACTATAGCACTGTTCCCTCACTTCCCATTTCAAAATTTTCTTATTGCTGTTCCTTTTTCTTTTATACACACTGGGTAAAGTTTGATCAGTGTTCACAAAACAATACTTGTCTGGGATTCTCTTTAAACCAGCTCTTATATCAAAATATTGAAACATCTGTATTATTCACTAATACTGAGGTCATATGTCAACAATGAACACGCCACTAATTGTCCAACTGATAACACTGAAACAGATTACAGCATAAATGAAGAAAAATTCCAAAACACAAATATGGAGCTGCAAAGATCTCAGAAACACAGAGGCTGACATTTTAACATTTTGGATGTAGCATTCCATAAGCATAACACTCGTATGTCAAAACTTCGAGGCTGTAGCCGGCAGGGTGGCCAAGGCCTCAAGAGCATAAAACGTAGCATTTTGACATTTAAGAGTAGCATTCCAAATTCAAGCATAGCACTCATATGCTATATGCAACAAGCCAAACTTAAAAGCACTTTCAGTCACACTTCACATCACACATGACATGATGGCAGACTAAGAGGAGGGAAGTCTCACTAGTTATCACATGATTCCGATTTCACCACCAATAAAAAAAAACTGAAATCAGAATGGCCCACAATGCAATCAATGAAGGTCATAAACTGCACTCATCTTTCCTTATCAAACATAGTAGTATTTTTCCAGGAAATCAGTCAAAATCTAAAGATCTGTGTTGTCTCAGTTTCACTTGAGCTGCTGCTAAGTCTGTGAAGCTTTCTTCTTTTTTTCTTCTTGTTGTTGTTGCTGTTGTCATAGCATTTCATCACAAAGTGTAACAGCATAGCACTGTCAATGAAATTGAAGCATGCAATGCCAAGAGCATTGCATTTGATTTCTCTGAGTGGTTTTGGGAAATTTTTTTTTCCTGCTGGTTTCTTCTTTGAAACTGTCTCTGTGGCATTCTCAGTGTCTGACAAATCAGGTTCGACAGCTCTTTCAGTCAAACCTTGCTATGCATATAACCTGATGGCAGATTAAGATGAAAATCTCACTTGTTATCACATGGTTTTGATCTGACCAATAAGTAAATCGAAATGGCCTGCAAAAAAAGAAACAAATCAACATGGCATAAACATATTGATCGTCCTTTGCCATTTCTCTTCTACTTTTTCTTCCTCTCCTCACTGACCTTGGCCAGTTTTTTTTATGAAGGTAGTCTACAATCTTACGCTCTACACATTGTTTGTCTGTGTCCTTGGCGGTAACTAACCCCCTCTCTCTCTAAATTTTGCTTCATTTTCTGCCCTCAGTCACTCCGTTTTGAATCTTAACTTTTTTTTTTTGTAATTGTAATGCATATGACAGATGTTTTCTTTAATCCCAATGAAAGAAATCATGACTGACAGACATTTGCTCAACAGTGTCACCGACACAACACTTACAACCCAGGGACTTGAGTCCTACAAACTTACGGTGGGGCTGCAGCATCCAAAGCAGAGAAGAGCTGCTTTTTCACATCCAAGTTTTCCACAATGGCTTCCACCACCAAGTCAGTGCTTTTGGAGGCTGCCACAGCGTCTGTGTTGGTCTCTATCCGACTCAGAACGTCTGCCACAAAAGATGCCTGCATCTGCAAACAAACACCGCTCTTTACCGTCAAAAGGCTGATAATTTCATGAAAGGAAACAACGCGTGCAAACCTACTAGCAACAAGATCATTTCTTTCAATGCAAAGAAACATGGGAAAGTAACACATCTTTGTACTAGACCTGCAACCAAACAGAAAACTATAACATCTATTTTAGTTTAAGTGAGTGCAATGTTTTGCAAGATTTCAATGGCAGCAGTCACAAAAATAGACTTTAATGCATAATTTGTGTTTGTAAAATATCCTGACTACATATAAACATTAATAGTCTGAAGCTATAGATTTACTTCCCTTGCACCACACAACCATCCAATCATCTGTCAAGGAATAAACCGCACATTATTTAATATTTCAATTGTAAACTAATTTGGGCTCACAGTTATCTGACCTCTGATAAGTCTGAAGCAAAACTATTTTTGATCTTCTTCACTATGTATTGCCGTATTGTTGCATTATTCTTTTTTTCTTATTTTTCTACTCAAATTAAATCAGTTTTAGAATGGATACCTATACAGAAGTGAATTAATGATCAAGATAAAAATGGAACCTGTAACAGAAATCCGCTTATCAAAGATACACTTTATGTACACAATTAATCGTATGACACATTTAGTATATCTTTTTACATGCAACATTCCATTCTGAAAATAGGGTAATCGTCTCCAGTTTTGAGGTCGGCTTCGAATTTGTCTGGTCACAATTCTTAACACTGAACATGTTCCAATTTTAGCTGAAGCTAAAAACAATCTTCATTAGCAAAGCACATTTGTCTAATTGTATTAAGACTAGTTTATGCACACCAAGGGTTCTTTCAGACCAAGCCACAGACAGAATGTGTAACTTGAGTTTTGAGACCACACTACACATGATGTTAAGCTGATGGATAAATGAATTAACAACTAAGATGAGAGAATTGAAGAAGAGGGTCTCATGGCTGTGACTTAGCTGATGTCTGACCTACGCATTAGCCCAATGCGCTGGTCAGACCTTGAACAACTGGTTGTTAGGTAGGCAGTCTACAATTCGTTAAAAAAAAATAAATAAATAAAAAAAAAAAAAACCTTTGTAGTGTCTGAATTTGGCTTTTCTTAGCATTACATAAAATTTACTTGCTAAACTTACTTTTATCTAAAGCAGTACACCAAACATGAACATCAGCAGCTGAAGATGCAAACGTACTGGACAACATGTAATACTTACCCAAAGAAGAAAAGGAGTTATTGCAAGATGCAAAATACCAATCACATCATCAAAGAACATCAAACCATCAAGTAGCACATTGGAACAAAGGGAGATCAACTGTCATTCATCTTATAGAAAAAAAAATTATGTTGGTTTGATTAAGGCCAAATGGCACTGCTAAAAAAAAGTTGCCAGTGAACTTTAAGGGAGGGAGACAGAGAGGTAGGCAGAAGAAACAATAATTGACAACACTGCAGACTGGTCATGGATTGATGGAATCCAATGGCAGAGACCTACTACCTCAGGAGGTGAACACAACCAACAGAGAATAGGAACCTGGTGAACAATCTTTCAGAGTGGTGTTCCCCGATGACTCTTTATGCAGGTAAGGAAGAAGAAGAAAATAACTTGGTGCATAGGATGTTGAACTGCTTGTACTGGGATGGCTGAGGTGGGGAAAAAGAGGTGTTGTATAAACAGTATTCTTTCGAATATTCTTTCGAATATTGTAAGTAGTTGATGCTGGCAGATGCTGAAGATTTTGTTGGGTTAAACAGATTAATGACAGATGTTTCTATTGAACAAAAGGCAGAGTACATTTTTACAGAAGGAAAGCTGTATCTTTTAAATTTAGGATTTAAGCATTAGTTAAAAATCATCATGTTCAGTATGAAGTGATGACATTTTGCAATATATGTATTTTCAGCTATTGCAAGTCTAGGTACTTTTGGCAATTTTTCAATATCATTTTCAAACTCTGAAGTCACACTGCTGTCCAATTCATGGCACTTCCCAGGAAGGATGCACTCCAGTACCAACGGAGGAACCATCAGTCAGACAGGGTGCCATTTGTTATCCGCCATAACCCTTCCAACCTTCCTCTGGCCTTTTGGCTGAAGGAAAAAATGACGGAGCTCCACAGAAGTAGACGCATGAAGAGAGCCGTTCCCAAACCTCCCATTGTTGGTGAGCGTAACTGTCGCAATCTGAGGAACCTTCTGATGCCCAGCAAACCACCAGCAGTGCAACATCAAGCGTCTGCTACAGATTCATTGGTACCAGGTTGCTTCAAATGCACAGCGAAACGATGTGTTCTGTGCAAGGAACACCTGGAGGAAACGACCACGTTCAAGAGTGTTTGCACGGGTCACCAGTTCCACATAAGGGACTCAGCTACATGTAAAAGTACCAACCTAGTGTACCTGATCAACTGTGGACATTGCCAGGATGTACAGTATGTTGGTGAGATGGGAAACACCCTACAAACACGCTTCAGTGGTCATCGCTCTGACGTCATCAGAAAGCAAGATACACTCGTGGCACGCCATTTCTGTGGACCTGGACACCAGCTGTCAGATTTGAAATGTTGTGTGATCGAACTCATAAAGACCACAGATGTACAGAAAAGAAAAGACAGAGAGAGGATGTGGAGAGACAAGCTGAAGACCAACTACCCTTTTGGTCTCAATGTGTAGGATTAGTTGGTTTCACGTGAACAATCTGCCCTGGGAACTTTGCCCTTCGCTGAACCAAGACTTCACCCAGGCATCACTATTTATCATACAGTAATGAGGGGCGGGGGGGGGTAATTAATGACCTAAAAAACACACATTACGTCAAATAGTTTTGACGCCGACTTCCATGGTCAGCTGAGGAAGGTTTGCAAAAACCGAAAGCGCTTCTTTAAAATGCTTTGGGTGTTTGTTGTTTTTTTATTTGAATTATGTTGTCCAATTCATCTAATATTTGTTAGAATCCAAGATGGTTTAGGCTACAGTATTTTGAGTCTTGTATTTTGAAGTCAGAAGACTCTGGCTCATCATATCCCAAGCGTTCAAACATGAAGCGTGAGTCAACAATGGTGAGACTAATTTGCAATAGTTTTGCCAGTGACAGCAGAAGTAAAGTTGGAGTACATACAAGAACAATCTGACTAAATTGTTTTCAACCAATGATACAATTGGACTTTAGAACTGTGAATAAAGCATTTTATCACTGTACAGCGAGTACTTATAGCTCGCCAAGGGAGATAGTGAGATTCAATCACATGACTCACTGACAGTAGTGTGTTATCCTTCCCTGTTGATCTAGGAATCTAGAACAAAGATAAGAGCAACTGAGAATGGCTACTGATAATTTTCTAGTATTGACCTTTTTGACCTATGTATCCGAAATTTGCTGTTAGCAAAATCTGGAAAGAGACGGGGTTAGTTACCACCAAGGACACAGACAAACAGAGTACAGTGTCTAGTCCTGTACTCTGTTTGTCTGTGTTCTTGGCGATAACTAACCCCGTCTCTTTCCAAATTTTGCTTCATTTTCCGCCCTCAGTCACTCCATTTTAAAACTTTGTTGTTAGCAGTATTTCCCATTTAGAACCGACAATTTTACTTAAAACTGACACACTTCAAAAAAAATTTCTTTGCTCTACTATATCAAGTTTTTGATTTGATTGAAAGTTGTGGACTGACAAAACTGTTGAAATTTTGAAGTTGTATTAAAGAACACACTGAGCAAGGAGCTTGTGTTATGTGTATCTGATTTGTCTTTGGCCTTTCTTTATGTGTAAAGCACATACACACACACACTCTTTCCCCCCTTCACCCTACAGAGGTACTGCAGACACAGACATTCATTCATTATTCACTACCTCTCCATCATCCGCAAACTTTTTCTTGGCAACTCTTCCCAGGCTTTTCTGTATGGCAGCCTTGGACTTGGTGAGAATGTCATTGCTCTGGTCCACCATCACCACATTGTGACCCGTTGCAGCAGCGACCTGCAAAACAATGGACAAAAAATGGGCTGATTTATATCCTATTTACATTTTCTTGCTTCCCCAATATCTTTAATGTCAGACAAATTATTAACAACTTAAACTATAGTGTAAATGTGTCAGCATACAAACATTAACAAAAAGCAAAAAAAAAAAAAAGACTAACTGCTGCGCTACTTAGAGCAGTACAGAAAAAAAACTTAATCAGCATTTGAGGAACACCTACACAACATATGAAATGCCCTTAGATTTTTTAAAAAAAAAAAGAAAAGAAACTAAAGCATACCAGTCATTAGCCTCGCAATTCATAAATATTAACTTTCCATCAAAAAATAATGCAACCATCTGTTGGCAAAAGTCCTTACTAAAATTGAAAGCTCTTAGAACTGAAAACAGAAAGCTCTTAGAACTTTATGCAAAAATAACTAATTAAGGGAATCAAAGTCCTTTTCAAAATCTAGACATTGTGGAAGACTGGGTTTATAATTTTTATCTAAACAACTAATAAAGTAAAAAATTAAACAAATATTTGCCCTCTACATACTTTCTTGCCATGAATCTGGCTTGATCCTTAATTATCAGAGAAGGCCGTACTTTCTTCAATTTACAATACAAGCAGATCCTACTTTACAGACTACAGTAAGCACACAAACTGAGCGCCAGTTCTTCACATACTCTTCAGCCTTATCCCCCCTTTGGTATACATATAATAATCCCTTCCCTTTGAATTGATGACAGTTGACCATTTTTATACCCCTTATTCTGTGAGTTAACCACAAAATGCCCAATCTTTGACTACCAAACTTCTGCAGAAAAACCATCAGTTCTGAGGCTTTTATCTTTCTTTCTTTCTGCGTATGCAGGCTGATACTCCTGCAGACACTGCCTATATAGACAGGCAGTCGAGTTTTGTGTGTATGACCGTTTTTTATCCTGCCATTAAGGCAGCCATACTCCATCTTCGGGGAAGGTGCATGCTATGTGTCACATGTCATCCATACCAACGGTCAAACTGGCCTTCTCTTCCGAAAGTTGGTGATGGGATTTTATGTGTGTGCAAGATGTTGTGCGTGCATTCACACACAGAACCTCGGTTTATAGTCTCATTCGAAGGAGTGTATGGAGAATGGAGTCAGAACCAAGGTTAAATCCGAGGGGAAAACCCCCTGGACCAAAATTTAAACCCCACAATCCCAGGATCATGAGTCCGGCGCTCTACCAACTGAGCTATTCCGGCCCCTGAGGCTTTTATTATTTTTCATGCTATGAAGTACAAATGTATCTTCCTCCAAAATTATTTCCCCTTCAAGTGAACTCTTCTCTGTAGGATTTAGACAGGGTCTCGTTTACGTTCATGTGTGGGTGAGCTGGGTGGTTAGGGAGATGAGTGGATATGTGAAGATGACCATATTTAGATCTGTGACAGAGAGAGAGATAGTGAGAGAGAAAGAGAGAGATAGTGAGAGAGGGAGAATGAGTGTACATGCACGTGTGTGCATGTGCATGCAAGTATCTGCATATATGTGTGTTCGTGTGTGTGTGTGTGTGTGTGTGTGTGTGTGTGTGTGTGTGCATGCGTGCGTGCGCATGCACACAAGCAAATACATGTAACTGCTCTCTTTCTGTGTGTCTACACCCACACACATCACACACAAATGCAAACAACACTACGTAAGTGACATGTTCATTCACAAACTCGAGGCTTTTCTCTTCATTTGGAAAACACCGGAAAATAGGTGGAGTCAAAAGTACTGCAAGTAACCTTGGTCAATACTAGTATAAATTTTGCTTATCATGTATTTGCTGACAAAAGATGCATGGCAGAAATCCCAGCCAAGCTTTCATCAATAACCTTCCTTTTTGTCTCACAGCAACTAAGCCAGCTATGATGCAAACTACAAAACTTCTTTTCTGCATCCATAGATTCAAACTGATAAATGTCTGTACTGATTCCACTGGTATTTGTCATATGGGGTTTTCACTTCAGTAAGCGTTCTTATGTTTTCCAAATGTAAGCACATGGTACATCTGACGTTTTAAAACAAACTGTATACCCATTTCCAATCTGTTAAGTGCCTCAAACTTGTTCAACATGTTTTCTTTCAAGCATATTTGAGTAAAACTGACTGTAAAAACAAAATTATCATACCAACCTTGCTAACTTTGGTCAAAACAATTTTGAAACCAATGACAAAAGTTCTGGTATTGTGGTTGTGATATCTTTGTGACCACACTAAAAGCGACCCTGAACAGTCTCTCAGAAATATGGTACTATTACACACCATGTACAAGGTTTCCACAAAATCTGTTAAACTCTGAAATAAACTTCACTGAAACTACCAGTACTATGCGGAAAAAATGTTTCATGCAGGCAGGCCAAGTCAAAATATGAAAAGTGAAAACTAACACATTTGTTGCAAAACTTTTTTTACAAAAGCATGTCATTCTGACTCAGTTGGAAACCTGCAAACATACACCATGCTCTATTTCTTCAATGGCTTTAAACTCAGCAGATTACAGTTTATATGTAGCCGTAGGTCAAATGGGAACTGAATAACCTGTAAGTGACACTTCAGCGTGTGGGTCTCTCAAGGACAGGCCTCCATTCCCACATGAGCACCCATCCTGGCAATTGACCCACCTGCCTATTCGAAATTCTGACAGACAGGAGGGTCCATAAATCCTCTCATCCCTGATACAGTGACTGCCTGTGACCTAAAGTGACTATTAAAGGTCAAACAACAGTCTTCGGCATTTTCATCTGATGCAGTGGTGTGACTTTTAATTTATTCAATTCTAGTTTGTTATGTGCTTGTGACATTGGCATTAGCTATAATACCATATCAAGTTAAAATTTCTGAATATTACTTAATGCGAATCAAAATTTGTAAGTTTGAAGTCTGATTTTCATAGTATCATGAAATTTGCTATCTTTAGCATGCTAATTTCTTGAAATATTCAACAATGTTCCATTCTAGAGTGCCTCTGAGTGTATGGGTGGGTGGGTGGGTGTTTAAATATAATTTAGTAATCACTTTGGTGAACAATGAATGCAACAGTGCTTTAAATGGAAGCATGGGACTGGTCATCTGAGAAAGTCAACTCATGAGTCAGACAGGTGAATATCTTGCCCTTGAAAGGAGCTTAAAATTTTATCCCAAATTTGGACCAGTTCAGCGTTACTTTCATCAAGAAGATCATGACACTACATGCAAACTAGTCCATATATACGCTACACTAAATCTGCTTAGCTATGAGACCAGAGTGTGCAAGAATTACAACTGGATATATGAATTGATCGATAACTAAGATGAAAGGATTTTAGTCGCAGGTCTAGGCCTTGTGGACACTACTTAGCAGACGGCTGACCTACACATTAGCCGGTTCGCGTAGTGACCAGTGAACAAAATATATAAAACTTGGGACTGTGCCTCGACACTCCCTCGCTAATAATTCCCCACCCACCACCCATCCCCAACCGCGTCCCCTTCCTTCCACAAGACATTCTCTGGAAACTTTGGACATGGATTACTTTGCACGCGTTGGCACTTCACACGACTTAAATCTGATGCTAAGGCCAAAGTCCACTAACTTTATGTTCTGCTGACAGAGCTATTCCAAAGCGGCATCACGATTCAGATTCACGACATTTACACTGAGACAGAAATTGAGTTGCATCGTCTTGTGACTCTAATTTTACCTGTGCAATGCCAGATCCCATCAGTCCACCGCCAATGACAGTTACATGCTTAATCACGCCTGCCATTGCAGAACTTGAAGAGAACTTGCGACAAAACAAGCGTGTTACGTTCGCCATGTCTGTTGACCAAGAGCTTTGACCTCAACTTTGGTTAGGCCTATCTTCTCCTAGGCTAATCGTGTGTGGCGTTTCCTGACCCCGCAAATTTACATACATGCTCATCCGGTTTGGAAAGGGAGGGGGGGGGGGAGCGAGAAAAAAGGTTAAAGGTCATATTGTCGGAGGTTCAGCGTATCTGGAGCGAGTCATGATGGAAGGGGTAGCCTATACCTCTCCTTCCACAGCCTTTAACTCTCCCTGATTTGAATCAGATAACCGTTTACTGCTGGGTGGACAGAGAGGGTTTGCAAGTCAAACACACACACACACACACACACACACACACACACACACACACACGCACGCGCGCGCGCGCGCGCATGACTCCACTTGTGATTCGTACTCACGGTCGCCATTTCTGCAGGCCAGCCATTTGACCACGGGTCCCTCCATTGACTACAGCTCCCTACAGGTCCCTCCACTGACTACAGGTTCCCCTCCATTGACTACAGGTCCCCCCATTGACTACAGGTCCCTCCACTGACTACAGGTCCCCCTCCATTGACTACAGGACCCTCCACTGACTACAGGTCCCCCTCCACTGACTACAGATCCCCTCCATTGACTACAGGTCCCCTCCATTGACTACAGGTCCCTCCACTGACTACAGGTCCCCTCCATTGATTACAGGTCCCCTCCATTGACTACAGGTCCCCCTCCATTGACTACAGGTCCCTCCACTGACTACAGGCCCCATCCACTGACTACAGGTCCCTCCATTGACTACAGGTCCCCTCCATTGACTACAGGTCCCTCCACTGACTATAGGTCCCTCCATAGACTACAGGTCCCTCTATTGACTACAGGTCCCCTCTATTGACTGCAGGCCCCTCTATTGACTGCAGGTCCCTCCACTGACTACAGGTCCCCTCCACTGACAACAGGTTCCTCCATTGACTACAGGTCCCTCCACTGACTACAGGTCCCTCCATTGACTACAGGTCCCTCCACTAACTACAGGTCCCCCTCCACTGACTACAGGTCCCTTCACTGACTACAGGTCCCTCGACTGACTACAGGTCCTCCATTGTCTACAGGCCCCCTCCACTGACTATAGGTCCCCTCCATTGACTACAGGTCCCGTCCACTGACTACAGGTTCCTTCATTGACTACAGGTCCCTCCATTAACTACAGGTCCCCCTCCACTGACTACAGGTCCCCCTCCACTGACTATAGGTCCCTCCACTGACTACAGGTCCCCCTCCATTGACTACAGGTCCACGTCCACTGACTACAGGTTCCTTCAATGACTACAGGTCCCATCACTAACTACAGATCCCTCCATTGACTACAGGTCCCTCCACTAACTACAGGTCCTCCATTGACTACAGGTCCCCTCCATTAACTACAGGTCCCTCCATTAACTACAGGTCCCTCCATTGAATACAGGTCCCTCTCTTGACTACAGGCCCCTCCATTGACTACAGGTCCCTTCACTGACTACAGGTCCCTCCATTGACTATAGGTCCCCTCCATTGACTACAGGTCCCCCTCTATTGACTACTGGTCCCTCCATTGACTACAGCCCTCCCCCTCCCCCCATTCACTACAGATCCCCCTCTATTGACTATAGGTCTCTCAATTGACTACAGGTCCCTCCATTGACTACAGGTCCCCCTCTATTGACTACAGGTCCCTCCATTGACTACAGGTCCCTCCATTGACTACAGGTCCCTCCATTGAGTACAGGTTCCCCCTCAGCTGACTACAGGTCTTTCATTGACTACAGGTCCCCCTTCACTGACTACAGGTCCCTCCACTGACTACAGGTCCCCCTCCACTGACTACAGGTCCCCTCCATTGACTAAAGGTCCCCTCCATTGACTACAGGTCCCCTTCACTGACTACATGTCCTTCCACTGAGTACAGTTCCCTATACTGACTACAGGTCCCCTCCATTGACTACAGGTCCCCTCCATTGACTACAGGTCCCCCTTCACTGACTACATGTCCCTCCACTGATTACAGGTCCCTCTACTGTCTACAGGTCCCCTCCATTGACTACAGGCCCCTCCATTGACTACAGGCCCCTCCATTGACTACAGGCCCCTCCATTGACTACAGGTCCCCCTCCATTGACTACAGGTTCCTCCACTGACTACAGCCACCCCCCCCACCCCCCCCCCCCCCCCCACCCTCCGCCACTGACTACAGATCCCTCTATTGACTACAGGCCCCTCTATTGACTACAGGTCCCTCCATTGACTACAAGTCCCTCAATTGAGTACAGGCCCCTCCATTGACAACAGGTCCCTCAATTGAGTACAAGCCCCTCCATTGACTACAGGTCCTTCCATTGACTACAGGTCCCCCTCCATTGACTACAGGTCTCTCCACTGACTACAGGTCCCCCTCCATTGACTACAATTCCTATCCTCTGACTACAGGTCCCCTCCATTGACTACAGATCCCTCCATTGACTACAGGTCCCTTCCATGGATTACAGGTCCCTCAACTGACTACAGGTCTCTGCATTGACTACAGGTCCCTCCACTGACTACAGGTCCCTCCATTGACTACAGGTCCCTCTCCATTGACTACAGATCCCCTCCATTGACTACAGGTCCCTCCACTGACTACAGGTCCTCTCTATTGATTACGGGCCCCTCTATTGACTGCAGGTTCCCTTCCATTGACTACAGGTCCCTCTGTTGACTACAGGTCCCCTCCACTAACTACAGGTCCCCCTTTATTGACTACAGGTCCCCTCCACTGACTACAGGTCCCTCCACTGACTACAGGTCCCCCTCCATTCACCACAGGTCCCTCCACTGACTACATGTCCCTCCACTGACTACAGGTCCCCCTCCATTGACTACAGGCCCCTCCATTGACTACAGGTCCCTCTCCACTAACTACAGATCCCTCCACTGACTACAGGTCCCAATGGAGGGACCTCAGGTCCCTCCACTGACTACAGATCCCTCCATTGACTACAGGTGTCCCTTTCCATTGAATACAGGTCCCCCTCCATTGATTACAGGTCCCTCGACTGACAACAGGTCCCTCCATTGATTACAGGTCCCTCTACTGACTACAGGTCCCTCTCCATTGACTACAGGCTCCTCCACTGACTACAGGTCCCTCTCCACTAACTACAGGACCCCTCCACTGACAACAGGTCCCTCCATTGATTACAGGTCCCTCTACTAACTACAGGTCCCTCTCCATTGACTACAGGCTCCTCCACTGACTACAGGTCCCTCTCCATTGACTACAGGTCCCACTCCATTGACTACAGGCCCCCTTCCATTGACTACAGGTCCCCATCCATTGACTACAGGTCCCCATCCACTGACTAAAAGTGCCCCTCCATTGACTACAGGTCCCTCCACTGACTGCAGGTCCATCCACTGACTACATTTCCCCCTCCACTGACTACAGGTCCCTCTCCACTGACTACAGGTCCCTCCACTGACTACAGGTCTCCCTCAATTGACTAAGGTCCCTCCACTGACTACAGGTTCATCCACTGTCTGTAGGTCCTCCTCCATTGGCTATAGGTCTCTCCACTGGCTACAGGTCCCTCCATTGACTACAAGTCCCTCTCAATTGACTCAGGTCCCCCTCTGTTGACTACAGGTTCCTCCATTGGCTACAGGTCCCTCAATTGACTACAAGTCTCCTCAATTGACTGCAGGTCCCCGTCCATTGATTACAGGTCCCTGTCCATTGTCTAGCGGTTCCTTCATTGACTACAGGTCCATCCGCTAACTACAGGTCCCCCTCCATTGACTACGGGTCCCTCCACTAACTGAAGATCCCCTCCATCGACTACAGGTCCCACTATACTACAGGTCCCCTCGATTTGCTACAGGCCCTCTCTCCATTAACTACAGATCCCGCTATGACTAAAGGTCCCCTCCATTGACTACAGGTCCCACAAACTACAGGTCCCTCCACCGACTACAGGTCCCCTTCCATTGACTACAGGTCCCTCTCCATTGACTACAGGTCCCCTCCATTGACTACAGATCCCCTTCCATTGACTACTGGTCCCTCTTCATTGACTACAGGTCAATCTCCATTGACTACATGTCCCTACACTAACTACAGGTCCCTCTCCATTGACTACAGGTCCCTCCACTGACTACAGGTCCCTCTCCATTGACTACAGGTCCCTCCACTGACTACAGGTCCCTCTCCATTGACTACAGGTCCCTCCACTGACTACAGGTCCCCTCCATTGACTACAGGTCCCTCCACTAACTACAGGTCCCCTTCACTCTCTACAGGTCCCTCCACTGACTACAGGTCCCTCCACTGACTACAGGCCCCCTCCTTTGACTACAGGCCCCCTCCTTTGACTACACGTCCCTCTCCATTGACTACAGGCCCCCCTTCATTGACTACAGGTCCCTCCACTAACTACAGGTCCCTCTCCATTGACTACAGGTCCATCCACTAACTAATGATAATATAAATAATAATAATAATAATAATATGGTATTTATAATGCGCAAAATCTTGATAAAATCAACTCTAAGCGCAAGGGGGAAAAAATAATAAAAAAAATAAATAGATAAATAAATCAGCACACACAACACACACACACACACCACACACACACACACACACACACACACACACACACACACACAACTGCACATGCGTTATGGCTCTAAACAAAGGAATAGAAAGGAAAATCATGTACAAAATAAATATTAAACCATAAATATTAATGCACACACACGCACACGCTGTGGGCCATATGGCTCTAAACACAACTGATTCCAAAAGAAGAAACATTATGTACAAATATTGA
>CM065714.1:15740515-15753015 GCA_033310375.1 Conus canariensis | reverse complement strand
CCAGTTGGGGGCACTACACTACATGCCCTGTGGTCTCTGTTTTCTTCAGCCAGTCGGGGGCACTACACTACATGCCCTGTGGTCTCTGTTTTCAACAGCCAGTTGGGGGCACTACACTACACGCCCTGTGGTCTCTGTTTTCAACAGCCAGTTGGGGGCACTACACTACACGCCCTGTGGTCTCTGTTTTCAACAGCTAGTTGGGGGCACTACACTACATGCCCTGTGGTCTCTGTTTTCAACAGCCAGTTGGGGGCACTACACTACATGCCCTGTGGTCTCTGTTTTCAACAGCCAGTTGGGGGCACTACACTACACGCCCTGTGGTCTCTGTTTTCAACAGCCAGTTGGGGGCACTACACTACACGCCCTGTGGTCTCTGTTTTCAACAGCTAGTTGGGGGCACTACACTACATGCCCTGTGGTCTCTGTTTTCAACAGCCAGTTGGGGGCACTACACTACATGCCCTGTGGTCTCTGTTTTCAACAGCCAGTTGGGGGCACTACACTACACGCCCTGTGGTCTCTGTTTCGACAGCCAGTTGGGGGCACTGCACTACATGCCCTGGCCTCTGTTTTCAACAGCCAGTTGGGGGCACTACACTACATGCCCTGTGGTCTCTGTTTTCAACAGCCAGTTGGGGGCACTACACTACACGCCCTGTGGTCTCTGTTTTCAACAGACAGTGGGGGCACTGCACTACACGCCCTGTGGTCTCTGTTTTCAACAGCCAGTTGGGGGCACTACACTACACGCCCTGTGGTCTCTGTTTTCAACAGCCAGTTGGGGGCACTACACTACATGCCCTGTGGTCTCAGTTTTCAACAGCCAGTTGGGGGCACTACACTACATGCCCTGTGGTGTCTGTTTTCAACAGCCAGTTGGGGGCACTACACTACATGCCCTGTGGTCTCTGTTTTCAACAGCCAGTTGGGGGCACTACACTACATGCCCTGGTCTCTGTTTTCAACAGCCAGTTGGGGGCACTACACTACATGCCCTGTTGTCTCTGTTTTCAACAGCCAGTTGGGGGCACTACACTACATGCCCTGTGGTCTCTGTTTTCAACAGTCAGTCGGGGGCACTACACTACATGCCCTGTGGTCTCTGTTTTCAACAGCCAGTTGGGGGCACTACACTACATGCCCTGGTCTCTGTTTTCAACAGCCAGTTGGGGGCACTACACTACATGCTCTGTGGTCTCTGTTTTCAACAGCCAGTTGGGGGCACTACACTACATGCCCTGTGGTCTCTGCTTTCAACAGCCAGTTGGGGGCACTACACTAGATGCCCTGTGGTCACTGTTTTCAACGGCCAGTCGGGGGCACTACACTACATGCCCTGTGGTCTCTGTTTTCAACGGCCAGTTGGTGGCACTACACTACATGCCCTGTGGTCTCTGTTTTCAACAGCCAGTTGGGGGCACTACACTACATGCCCTGTGGTGTCTGTTTTCAACAGCCAGTTGGGGGCACTACACTACATGCCCTGGTCTCTGTTTTCAACAGCCAGTTGGGGGCACTACACTACATGCCCTGGTCTCTGTTTTCAACAGCCAGTTGGGGGCACTACACTACATGCCCTGTGGTCTCTGTTTTCAACAGCCAGTTGGGGGCACTACACTACACGCCCTGTAGTCTCTGTTTTCAACAGCCAGTTGGGGGCACTACACTACACGCCCTGTGGTCTCTGTTTTCAACAGCCAGTTGGGGGCACTACACTACATGCCCTGTGGTCTCTGTTTTCAACAGCCAGTTGGGGGCACTACACTACATGCCCTGTGGTCTCTGTTTTCAACAGCCAGTTGGGGGCACTACACTACACGCCCTGTGGTCTCTGTTTTCAACAGCCAGTTGGGGGCACTACACTACACGCCCTGTGGTCTCTGTTTTCAACAGCTAGTTGGGGGCACTACACTACATGCCCTGTGGTCTCTGTTTTCAACAGCCAGTTGGGGGCACTACACTACATGCCCTGTGGTCTCTGTTTTCAACAGCCAGTTGGGGGCACTACACTACACGCCCTGTGGTCTCTGTTTCGACAGCCAGTTGGGGGCACTGCACTACATGCCCTGGCCTCTGTTTTCAACAGCCAGTTGGGGGCACTACACTACATGCCCTGTGGTCTCTGTTTTCAACAGCCAGTTGGGGGCACTACACTACACGCCCTGTGGTCTCTGTTTTCAACAGACAGTTGGGGGCACTGCACTACACGCCCTGTGGTCTCTGTTTTCAACAGCCAGTTGGGGGCACTACACTACACGCCCTGTGGTCTCTGTTTTCAACAGCCAGTTGGGGGCACTACACTACATGCCCTGTGGTGTCTGTTTTCAACAGCCAGTTGGGGGCACTACACTACATGCCCTGTGGTCTCTGTTTTCACAGCCAGTTGGGGGCACTCACTACATGCCCTGGCTCTGTTTTCAACAGCCAGTTGGGGGCACTACACTACTGCCTGTGGTCTCTGTTTTCAACAGCCAGTTGGGGGCACTACACTACAGCCCTGTGGTCTCTGTTTTCAACAGCAGTTGGGGGCACTACACTACAGCCCTGTGGTTCTGTTTTCAACAGCCAGTTGGGGGCACTACACTACATGCCCTGTGGTCTCTGTTTTCAACAGCCAGTTGGGGGCACTACACTACATGCCCTGTGGTTCTGTTTTCAACAGCCAGTTGGGGGCACTACACTACATGCCTGTGGTCTCTGTTTTCAACAGCCAGTTGGGGGCACTACACTACATGCCCTGGTCTCTGTTTTCAACAGCCAGTGGGGGCACTACACTACATGCCCTGTGTCTCTGTTTTCAACAGCCAGTGGGGGCACTACACTACATGCCTGTGGTCTCTGTTTTCAACAGCAGTCGGGGGCACTACACTACATGCCCTGTGGTCTCTGTTTTCAACAGCCAGTTGGGGGCACTACACTACATGCCCTGGTCTCTGTTTTCAACAGCCAGTTGGGGGCACTACACTACATGCTCTGTGGTCTCTGTTTCAACAGCCAGTTGGGGGCACTACATACATGCCTGTGTCTCTGCTTTCAACAGCCAGTTGGGGGCACTACACTAATGCCTGTGGTCTGTTTTCAACGGCCAGTGGGGCACTACACTACATGCCTGTGGTCTCTGTTTTCAACGCCAGTTGGGGCACTACACTACATGCCTGTGGTCTCGTTTTAACAGCCAGTTGGGGGCACTACACTACATGCCCTGTGGTTCTGTTTTCAACAGCCAGTTGGGGGCACTACACACAGCCCTGGTCTTGTTTTCAACAGCCAGTTGGGGGCACTACACTACATGCCCTGGTCTCTGTTTTCAACAGCCAGTTGGGGCACTACACTACATGCCTGTGGTCTCTGTTTTCAACGCCAGTTGGGGGCACTACACTACATGCCCTGTGGTCTCTGTTTTCAACAGCCAGTTGGGGCACTACACTACATGCCTGTGGTCTCTGTTTTCAACAGCCAGTTGGGGGCACTACACTACATGCCCGTGGTCTCTGTTTTCAACAGCCAGTTGGGGGCACTACACTACATGCCTGGTCTCTGTTTTCAACAGCCAGTTGGGGCACTACACTACAGCCCTGTGTCTCTGTTTCAACAGCCAGTTGGGGGCACTACACTACATGCCCTGGTCTCTGTTTTCAACAGCAGTGGGGGCCTACACTACATGCCCTGTGGTCTCTGTTTTCAACAGCCAGTTGGGGGCCTACACTACATGCCTGGTCTCTGTTTTCAACAGCCAGTTGGGGCACTACACTACACCCCTGTGGTCTCTGTTTCAACAGCCAGTTGGGGGCACTCACTACAGCCCTGTGGTCTCTGTTTTCACAGCCAGTTGGGGCACTACACTACATGCCCTGTGTCTCTGTTTTCAACAGCCAGTTGGGGGCACTACACTACAGCCCTGTGGTTCTGTTTTCAACAGCCAGTTGGGGGCACTACACTACAGCCCTGTGGTCTCTGTTTTCAACAGCAGTTGGGGGCACTACACTACATGCCCTGGTCTCTGTTTTCAACAGCCAGTTGGGGGCACTACACTACATGCCCTGTGTTCTGTTTTCAACAGCAGTTGGGGGCACTACACTACATGCCTGTGTCTCTGTTTTCAACAGCCAGTTGGGGGCACTACACTACATGCCCTGGTCTCTGTTTTCAACAGCCAGTTGGGGGCACTACACTACAGCCCTGGTCTCTGTTTTCAACGCCAGTTGGGGGCACTACACTACATGCCCTGTGGTCTCTGTTTCAACAGCCAGTTGGGGGCACTACACTACATGCCCTGTGGTCTCTGTTTCAACAGCCAGTTGGGGGCACTACACTACATGCCCGTGGTCTCTGTTTTCAACAGCCAGTGGGGGCACTACACTACATGCCCTGTGGTCTCTGTTTTCAACGCCAGTTGGGGGCACTACACTACATGCCCTGTGGTCTCTGTTTTCAACAGCCAGTTGGGGCACTACACTACATGCCTGTGTCCTGTTTTCAACAGCCAGTGGGGGCACTACACTACATGCCTGTGGTCTCTGTTTTCAACGCCAGTTGGGGCACTACACTACATGCCCTGGGTCTCTGTTTTCAACAGCCAGTTGGGGGCACTACACTACATGCCCTGTGGTCTGTTTCAACAGCCAGTTGGGGGCACTACACTACAGCCTTGGTCTCTGTTTTCAACAGCCAGTTGGGGCACTACACTACATGCCCTGGTCTCTGTTTCAACAGCCAGTTGGGGGCACTACACTACATGCCCTGTGGTCTCTGTTTTCAACGCCAGTTGGGGGCACTACACTACATGCCCTGTGGTCTCTGTTTTCAACAGCCAGTTGGGGGCACTACATACATGCCCTGTGGTCTCTGTTTTCAACAGCCAGTTGGGGGCACTACACTACATGCCCTGTGTCTCTGTTTTCAACAGCCAGTGGGGCACTACACTACATGCCCTGGTCTCTGTTTTCAACAGCCAGTTGGGGGCACTACACTACATGCCTGTGGTCTCTGTTTTCAACAGCCAGTTGGGGGCACTACACTACATGCCTGGTCTCTGTTTTCAACAGCAGTTGGGGGCACTACACTACATGCCCTGGTCTCTGTTCAACAGCCAGTTGGGGGCACTACACTACATGCCTGTGGTCTCTGTTTTCAACAGCCAGTTGGGCACTCACTACAGCCCTGTGTCTTGTTTTCAACAGCCAGTTGGGGGCACTACACTACATGCCCTGTGGTCTCTGTTTTCAACAGCCAGTGGGGGCACTACACTACATGCCCTGTGGTCTCTTTTCAACAGCCAGTTGGGGGCACTACACTACATGCCTGTGGTTCTGTTTTCAACAGCCAGTTGGGGCACTACACTACATGCCCTGTGGTCTCTGTTTCAACAGCCAGTTGGGGGCACTACACTACATGCCCTGGTCTCTGTTTTCAACAGCAGTTGGGGCACTACACTACATGCCTGTGGTCTCTGTTTTCAACAGCCAGTTGGGGGCACTACACTACAGCCCTGTGGTCTCTGTTTCAACAGCCAGTTGGGGCACTACACTACATGCCTGTGGTCTCTGTTTTCAACAGCCAGTTGGGGGCACTACATACATGCCTGTGTCTCTGTTTTCAACAGCCAGTGGGGCACTACACTACATGCCTGTGGTCTCTGTTTTCAACAGCAGTGGGGGCACTACACTACATGCCCTGTGGTCTCTGTTTCAACAGCCAGTTGGGGGCACTACATACATGCCCTGTGGTCTCGTTTTCAACGCCAGTCGGGGCACTACACTACATGCCCTGTGGTCTCTGTTTTCAACAGCCAGTTGGGGGCACTACACTACATGCCCTGTGGTCTCTGTTTTCAACAGCCAGTTGGGGGCACTACACTACATGCCCTGTGGTCTCTGTTTTCAACAGCCATTGGGGCACTACACTACATGCCCTGTGTCTCTGTTTTCAACAGCCAGTTGGGGGCACTACACTACATGCCCTGTGGTCTCTGTTTTCAACAGCCAGTTGGGGGCACTACACTACATGCCTGGTCTCTGTTTCAACAGCCAGTTGGGGCACTACACTACATGCCCTGTGGTCTCTGTTTTCAACAGCCAGTTGGGGGCACTACACTACATGCCCTGTGGTCTGTTTTCAACGCCAGTGGGGGCACTACACTACATGCCCTGTCTCTGTTTTCAACAGCCAGTTGGGGGCACTACACTACATGCCCTGTGGTCTCTGTTTTAACGCCAGTGGGGCATACACACTGCCCTGTGGTCTCGTTTTCACGCCAGTGGGGGCACTACACTACATGCCCTGTGGTCTCTGTTTCAACGCCAGTTGGGGCACTACACTACATGCCTGTGTCTCTGTTTTCAACACCATTGGGGCACTACACAGCCCTGTGGTCTCTTTCAACAGCCATTGGCTCCCAGCTGGCTTTAACCTGGGGCACACACTACATGCCCTGTGGTCTCTGTTTCAACAGCCATTGGGGCATACACTACATGCCTTGTCTCTGTTTCAACAGCCATTGGGCACTACACTACATGCCTGTGGTCTCTGTTTCAACAGCCAGTGGGCACTCCCGCTGTGTCCGTTCAACAGCCGTGGGCATCTACAGCCTGTGTCTCTGTTCACCGTTGGGGCACAACATGCCTGGCTCTGTTTTCAACGCCAGTGGGCACTACACTACATCCCTGGTCTCTGTTTCAACGCCATGGGGGCACTACAACATGCCTGGTCCTGTTTCAAGCAGTGGGGCACTACATCCCTGTGTCTCTGTTTTCACAGCCAGTTGGGCACTACATACAGCCCTGGTCTCTGTTTCAACAGCCATTGGGGCACTACACACAGCCTGTGTCTCTGTTTCACAGCCAGTTGGGGCACTACACTACATGCCCTGTGTCTCTGTTCAACAGCCTTGGGCACTACCTAAGCCCGTTCTCTTTCAACGCATGGGCACTACACACAGCGTGGCCTGTACAGCCTGTGGTCTCGTTTCAACAGCCATTGGGGCACTACTACATGCCCTGTGGTCTCTGTTTCACGCAGTGGGGGCACTACACTACATGCCCTGGTCTCTGTTTTCAACAGCCAGTTGGGGGCACTACACTACATGCCCTGTGGTCTCTGTTTCAACAGCCAGTTGGGGGCACTACACTACATGCCCTGTGGTCTCTGTTTCAACGCCAGTTGGGGGCACTACACTACATGCCCTGTGGTCTCTGTTTTCACAGCCAGTTGGGGCACTACACTACAGCCCTGTGTCTCTGTTTTCAACAGCCATTGGGGGCACTACACTACAGCCCTGTGGTCTCTGTTTTCAACAGCCAGTTGGGGGCACTACACTACATGCCTGGTCTCTGTTCTCAACAGCCAGTTGGGGGCACTACACTAATGCCCTGGTCTCTGTTTTCAACAGCAGTGGGGGCACTACACTAGCCCTGGGTCTTGTTTTCAACGCCTGGGCCCACACATGCCCTGGTCTCGTTTCAACAGCATTCACTACACACATGCTGTGGTCTGTTCAACAGCCAGTTGGGGGCACTACACTACATGCCCTGTGGTCTCTGTTTCAACAGCCAGTTGGGGGCACTAACTAATGCCCTTTCTTTTTCAACAGCAGTCGGCACACACTACAGCCCTGGTCTCTGTTTTCAACAGCCAGTTGGGGGCACTACACTACAGCCCTGTGGTCTCTGCTTTCAACAGCCAGTTGGGGGCACTACACTACATGCCCTGTGGTCTCTGTTTCAACGGCCAGTGGGGGCACTACACTACATGCCCTGTGGTCTCTGTTTTCAACAGCCAGTTGGGGGCACTACACTACAGCCCTGTGGTCTCATGTTTTCAACAGCCAGTTGGGGCACTACACTACATGCCCTGTGGTCTCTGTTTTCAACAGCCAGTTGGGGGCACTACACTACATGCCCTGTGGTATCTGTTTTCTACAGCCAGTTGGGGGCACTACACTGCATCCCTGTGGTCTCTGTTTTCAACAGCCAGTTGGGGGCACTACACTACATGCCCTGTGGTCTCTGTTTCAACAGCCAGTTGGGGGCACTACACTACATGCCCTGTGGTCTCTGTTTTCAACAGCCAGTTGGGGGCACTACACTACATGCCCTGTGGTCTCTGTTTTCTACAGCCAGTTGGGGGCACTACACTACATGCCCTGTGGTCTCTGTTTTCAACAGGCTCTCGCCCACAAACGCAATGCTAATCGCGAAAGGGAGGAGTCCTCACACATACTTCCCTACACTGCAATGTAGAGAACCAGCCCAAGCCATAAGAACAAATTAAACTATGCCATGGTCGTAGCGAATGGTTCATCCATAGAAAATAGTAGACGCTGGCATGCAAACTGCCACAGAAACAGCATCCCCACCCCCACCTCCACCTCCACACAACCTGAAATACTAACTGATACTGAAACCCAAACCAGCTTTGCACTGCCCATGGATCTGAGCCAACCTCAAGCTGCGACTGTGGCTGGTTATCAGACCGTACAATCTGTTCAGAACAGAATTCTCATAACTAACTATGGGTCTAAGGAAGATTTCAAGGCACAACGTAAACAAACATTGAGAGAGAGACAGACAGACAGACAGACAGACAGACAGAAAACCCTGGGTGACTGAGCTATGTGGCCTCATTCGAACTGAACATGCGACATTTAAAAATCACAAGAAGAACTATCACGCCTTAACGATACTGGTTTTGACACCACCATCGTCGCCATGATAATGTGACATCACTGAATAAAACCGTACTTGATTTTGAGACGTCTGTATAACAATGCAAACTGAAAGATAAACCAAAGAAGGAGACAATGCGAACTGGCCTATACTATGACATCTACGGTGGCAACGAAGATGACCTCGGCTGGCCTCCTGCATTTCTCTGCCCCCTAAATGAAGGCAAAACACTTAAAGACAGGAAAAAAGACGAAAGGTCAGCTACACACGTCCCCCTTCCCCCCCCTTCCCCCCCCCCCCCCTTCCCTCAGTACGAAGGACTCACTCCCACCCTCTGATGCGGCCTGTCAGAACAAACCCCACCGGATCATGTGGACCCAAATCAGGTGTCCCTACGGGGGACATGGTGACTTTGGGAAAACTGAAGAGGGCATCACAAAGGCACAAACCGACTATCCTACGATACTCGAACCACTGTGCTATTAAGAGAACAGAACAAACAAAAACAAAAAAGGAGGGGGGAGGGAAGGAGGAGGAGGGAGGGAGGTGGAGTGAGAAACCTGGCGGCATGCGTGGGCCGACACACCTGCTACCTAACACGTCTGCTTTACTGTAGCACGTAAGCAGAGCATGACAATCGTGGAATGGCAGCCAAGTACACTGCTCACTCACGTGACGTAGTCACAAATGCGTCAAAAATGCCCCGTCTTTATCCTGCTGCGGGCGCGCGCGCGCGCGCGCGCGCGCGCGCGCACACACACACACACACACACACACACACACACACACACACACACACACACACACACTCACTCACTCACAGAGTCTCAACCTTAGATCAGTTTTATTCTGTCCTGTCCTCACTCACACTAACAGATCCAAATGAAACTCAAAAAAGAAAACAGCACTCGTACTATCCGCGCCTCTCTGACAAAATATCTGGCAGTGGGGATCGGTCAATGCTTAGGTGAAATCGATGTTAATTGCGTTGGCAATCAAATGATTAACCGAGCATGTCCTCATTTTGTTTCAATCTCTGTTTTTGTTTTCTTTTATTTTGTTTTACAAAGAAAATGAAATATCAACTCTTATAACACTCAAAGCCCGAGACGAGGCTCCCCGGTCCGTGTCGTCACCCTACATCACCTGTGTTTTTCTACCCATTTGAGAGTAAAAGACAGAACAATTGGACTGATACTGTCTATAATTCCATGTTCAAGGATCCAATATTCTGTAACAAACCCAGGACACCTAGCAGATTAGTCAAATTTAAATTTGACCGAGCGTATTTCGATTGTCCCCAATACAATGCGTCTGTGTTAGAGAACGTTTACGTCACAGCAGCTGAGCGCATACAGCACGGAATGTAATGCGTATCATTAAGGCCACAATGACGCAACGTGGACAGCGCCGGAGGATGATCTGCATACAATGAACAGATTCATCCCCTTGTATTCTAGCCACACCACGCGCCAGAATAGAACCACACCTCATCCCCACCGCCACCACCACAGACTTTTGCACAGGAACAACTTACACACAAAAGCCTCCGGCAAGCAGGACATTAATCTCACCACAGTCGGTGTACACTTGTTTGTGGGCGGCTTTGTGAGCGTTTAAGTTGATGTCACTCAATACCTTTCTTTGCTTGTAATGTTGGTGCGATACTATAAATAAACGTATTCTTTGTATCAGGCAATGTTTTGCACTGACATGTACCTTTATAGTTCTGTTTTGGGTGGTAAAAATGGATGTTGTGGTTCAAAGTGTTGTCTCTTAACCCTCTTTCCTTTACGATTGTTTTAACGGGAGGAAAGATCTCTCTCTCTCTCTCTCTCTCTCTCTCTCTCTCTCTCTCTCTCTCTCTCTCTCTCTCTCTAAGTGTGCAAAACATATCAGAGGGAAAAAAAAATAACACAGTCATGCAACTGTTGATAACTGGCAACAACATTTTGCAGAACTACTATAAAAGGACGATAACAAAGAATGTTTCTGCAATGTTGAAGAAGCAGATTTTATTGAGAATGAAATGTATATTTCTGACCGCCAGTTTCCGAAAGAGCAGGCTCTGCAATGGATACAAATCGTCCAAGGACAGAAAATCAACAGGGTGGGATCGAATTGTTAGAGATTACACAAACAAAGAAAATGTTGAGGCTGATTCCTTGTTATGTTCTTGTTAAAGGGATCTCCTTAAAAAAATAGACAGAATCCATTATTTTGCCATTATTCAACAAAGGTTTGGTTTGATAATCCAGGTAATCGTAATGCTTCTCTCTTTATGTGATCCAGGCAGGCATAATGTGTAGTTCCACTGTTAACTCTAGGCAGAGGTAGGCATCAAGTCAGTCGAAAGAAAGGTTATTCTGCTATCGGTCAAATGTGTACCATTTCTTTTTCCTTAAATTGTCACTGGGGCACCACACTAAACAACTGTACATCAGGTTCCTCCAGCCCTGCCTGCTGCGTGCCAAGGGATGGGTCTCTCATTGTCTAACGCAGTCAGTCCGTAGTTTTCTTCTGTCTTCTCGGTCTCCCTCCCTGAACAGTTTCCTGGACCACTATTTCGCAAAGGTCATTGGATCTTGTTACGTGATTTTACAAACATAGAGGTTTTCTCCTTAGCCTAATTCGTTACATTCACATTTTGGGAGAAAAACGAAAACATACAAAGTAAACAGCTCCATTATAATGTGGGGTTTTAACAGTAAGTAATATCATTTTTCCCCTTCCCTTTGAATGGTAAGATCAGATCATTTTGTTTAATTCCTCTTGATTCCTTGCAGACTTTTTGCCACCAGTCTCAGTGCTATATTGCGATGGGTTATTTCGCGCCTTCTTTCTTTGGGCACAGATATAGGCTGGAGGTTTCCTACAGAAGAAAGGTAGATTTGATATCTGTTCCTTTTCCCTATCTTCCAGAGAAAGCAATAAAGTTATCCTGTACTTTCCCTTCCTCTTCTAGTTTCTCATTCTCAAGCATCTTTACATGAAAATGTGTGGACTCTCAGACTTACATCGGCAAAGTAGTTATTGCTCTTTTCTTTACAATTTATACAGCCAACTGGGAATCATAGCATCTCTGACATCTGAAAATCTCCATAGTGATGTCCAAAAGCGGAATATCGAGCTCAACCATCTGTCAATAGAGAGTAGCGAGTTAAGAACAGCAGCAGCAGCAGCAACAACAACAACAACAACGAACACCCCATTTGCAACAGGCCTGTAAAATAAATGTTCTATGACATGTCTGACTTCCAACTACCACTGTATGACATCCATTACAGACAGTTATGCAACTATGGTGTCCAATCTGTGTCAAAAGTATGAGGCGCAAAAAACAAAAATGAATAAACGAACAAAAACCGCGTCCGATCCTCAATAAATAAGCTCACACAAGAATGTGACTGAACCCAGAACCCGGAAGGAGAACGAAAGCTTGGTCTGACACGATATACTGCACAGGATCAACCCAGTCATCGACTTTCATGCAACATTCCAGATGATAAACCAACCCTGACTAACACATGACCGGACAAGAAATGTACAGTGGTGGAGAAGCATTTGACCTGACGGGGGTCTATGTGATTACAGGGTATTTGGGACCCCCATGGCCTTTCGTTTGGCTTCGTGGCTTAGGCCTACTTTGCGGCCAAAACCCAGACATAATGTTCTGATCATGAGTCAAAATTATAGTTAAGAATACTTGCCTACAGACGTTGCTCAGATGACCCTTAACGCTGTTCATATATCTTTAGTTTAAGTTGTTTATTTCAGTGTGCCAAATCTAGCAGTGCAATGGTTGAAACTGTGCTTCCTGGTGTTAGCAGA
>CM065714.1:15718015-15738015 GCA_033310375.1 Conus canariensis | reverse complement strand
ACCCTCATGATAAAGCTAGAAAGCTACAAATGGTTTTGATATGGGAGAGTACAGTGAGAGGTAAGGGACGGATAAGGATGGTCCTTTCGTATATATTATGTAAATTTAGTAGTAGGTTAACGACTGACTCACTTAAAAGTAACCTCATAAGTATGAGTAAATAAATGTAAGAAACTATAAGTACTTACTTATTGGACTCTTTGATAAAGAAAGAAAGAATTCATAATTTGCTTGGAACCATTTCCAGAATTCTTTCAAAGAGTCTCACAAAAAGCTTATTTACACAGATGTTAGTATTGCAAACTTTAAAACACGCTCCCACATCAGCAGAAAGTTATCGTCCCTTATGTACAGGTGGAAAGGCGATGCTTTTACAACAAAAATTTAGTAAAAATGCCTCGTGTGTTTGTGGACAGAGCATCACAGTTGATCGTATTATCTCATGTGCCGCTATCAAACAATTTATACCCATACTTTCTACATATACTATTACAAATTCCATCCCAAATTTAAAAAAAAAAAAAAAAAAAAAAAAAAAAACATCGGTGGGACTGAACGCAATTTCGAATCAAATGCTAAAAAATCTGCCTGAAAATTTGATCAGTTTCCTGTATGAAATATTTCAAAAATGCTGGTGTGATGGTGATATGCCAAAATTGGGAAAGAATTAATCGTGGTTCCCATTCACAAACATGGCAAAAGCTGCACAGACATAAACAATTATAGACCTATAGCATTAACATCCCATGTATGCAAACTTTTGGAAAGAATCGTTTTAAACAGACTTACACACTTTTGTGAGAAGAATGAAATAATACCTATAAATCAGGCTGGTTTCAGAAAGAGTAGATCGACTACAGAACTATTAGTGAAACTTACAACAATCATGAAAAAGCAATTTGCTAGACGTAAATGTATATTAGCGACATTTTTTGACATAAATAATCAAGTCTGGCATTCTCGGCTCTTACTTAAATTAAAAAATATTGGTCTGTCTGGTCATATTTATGATTATATCAGTTGTGTGTGTGTGTGTGTGTGTGTGTGTGTGGTGTGTGTGGTGTGTGTGTGGTGCGGCGCGCGCGCATGCGTGTGTGCGTGAACTTAGATTCTTCCTGGCCTATGTGCACGGACTTGCTTGCATACCAAAGCAAATCAGAGAGAGAGAGAGAGAGAGAGAGAGAAGAGAGCGGAATTGCCTCGTCCTGATGTCCTAAAAACTAAAAAAGATTAGAGTAGTATGATTTGTGGGTTAGTTGCTTGTTGGGGGTAGATGGGAGGTGAGGCGGAAAGAAAACGTATTTTGTACACTGTCCTCTGGAAAAAAAATCTTTTGGCTGCTCGTTTTGTGAACATTGTGAAACTATCGAAAATTTCGATCTCATGGCAAAAATGGTGATAATCAAAATGAAAGAAGTGTGAATGCGCAATCGACCTGCGATGTAACACGAAAACGAAAGTACAACCTTTTGGTAGTTTGCTTTTCTTTCATTGGTTATTGAACAACAAGGCCCACAAAACTGCAAGCCAACCAGATTTGCTCTTACATGCTCCATTTTGACGTCACTGTTCTTGACACTAGCACAGCTGAAAGTCAACTTGGGGCGCTCTTCATACAGGAGTCAATACGGTTCAGCACTATCCAGAGTTTAAAGAAGGTAGGATGCTGTTTAACTCACGCTGAAAAAAGGAAGCACTGTACCATAATAAATATAATTATCAACTTAGGTAGTTAATGTTTATGTTTGTTTGTTTCAGCGGGATCTTTCGTCTGAACAGCGGAAAGCAACGGCGCCATATTTCGATGCTTCCAATAATACGGGGCATGGTCGATGGTGATCATTTTACAGAATTCGTCTGCTACACATCTATCAGCAGCTTCTCGTGACTCAGAGAATCAGTGTCCTGTCACAACACCCATTTCTTTGGTCAGCGCCTGTTAACAACAGTGAAGGACAAAAAGGTCACCTGACGACGCAGACTACGGTTCTCATTCACGTGCCTGCGGTTCAATCCCCGCACCCCGCCTTATCAAGCCGCAGTTGTGGCTCACATGCGGGATCTCCGCTTGTGTCATAACGTAAGACATTTTCACATCAAAAGGACGTTCCAGCAACGATGCATCGCATCGGACAACTATTGACTAAAGGGCCATCCAGCCGTGTTCTTCCACAACTTGTAAGGACTACCCGCGGGTATGCAAGTAGTGTGGAAGATGCGTCTGGGACGGGGTCTGGGAAGGGGACTGGACGTGCCTACGCCACCCAGGCAGCGGCAGAACCCTTCCTCAGCGGCAGTTCATCCACGTATGTGGAGGAAATGTACCTGGCATGGCAGCGAGATCCAAGTAGTGTCCACAAGGTAACTAGTTAATGGTCCATTGGGTGTTAAACGTTCTTCTTGGTTCACTTTGTCAAAAGATACCTGATTATTAACTGTCACTAATGTCAGCGTGTGTGGCATAGGATTGGACGGTTGTCACTTGACATAATGTCACACCTGTTAATGCTTTACATTATAGTGTAGATCCTAGTATCAGTAAGGTGTATCCCATGCCCATATAAAGTGCAAAAGTGTAATGACTTGAATCTTTTCGAAGCAGCGAGTTTTTTTCCTTTCTTGTTTAAAACATTCTCAGTAATGTCAGGCCACCCTTCCCTCCTGCCTTTCATCCTACAGGTTCTCTGTTACCATTTCATATTTTAGCATTATTGTTGTTGTCGTACCCTGGCTAAAACTATTAAAAGACTCCAAGGGTCATCGGAACAGCCAAAGTACTTAAACACTATGGTACAAATGCATCCGGTAGGAATGAGAACATAACATGTGTGACTGTTTTTGATTACCCCGCCACGTGGGCAGCCATAGTCCGACCGAGGCATTTGGGAGACTGATAATGTTATGCTAAGAGCTTGTCACGACTGAAGATGATCTCCGCATAACTATGCAGAGCATAACAATACATTAACAACATTTTGATGTAGCCTTGGTGTTCTAGCCTATGTTAATTGGTCTGACATTGCCTTAAGACAAGGTGGATATTTTAGCATCGGAAAACTTTCTCTTGTTCTATGGTTTCTTTTGTATTGAGTGCTTGCTGCTTGTAAGCCCACTCAGCATTTGAATTTGTACAAATATCCATCATTGCAGACTTGGTGAAAAAGATAAAGGTTGATGGAGTGGTTCAGACCTTTTTCTTTTCTACACATCCAGATCAAATGCCGATTCAACTAAGCTTTTTTTGGTAGTGAAAAGGCATTATTCCATTTTACTCAGTGAGTCGAGTCTTTCTTCAAGTTTAACATCATTTATTGGTTAATTATGGCGTGAGACTGAAGTCTTCAAAAAATGAAAGAGGAAAAGTGTTTAGACAGCCTCCAGGGATCAATGGATGTACAAACGGGAGGAACAGATTATATTTGAACTGCTTTTATCTGAGACTGATACTGAAAGTTGTATTTTTGCTAAAATCATAATTGACAGAACTCTGTCATTGCAACTAGTTTACAAGCGGTTGGTAAGTTTACAAATTACATGCGTCATGTGTGCACGCTTTTTAAGCTGATAGATGTATTCCATGATATGCTGTACAATGCAAAACACCTTTTTCTTAAAGATAGAATATTTATTCGAATGAATGTTTAGAATATTTGATAATAGTATTCAGATGCAGAGAAAGACTTAACTTTTGTGTACTTTCTGAAGATTACGTTAGAAAAATTTTGCAGTCTGTATGAAAATCGCAAAAATGATGGGTTGTAAAAATGATTGAGCCAAACACATGACACTTTGGAATGTAGGAAGATGCCTCTTGAGTTAAAATATGAGGAAAAACTTTAGCTGTCTGATTTAGTTTAAAAAAAACTATTGTCCAGAGATAGATCGGTGATTAAAAGATTTTTTTTAATGGAATCAGCAAGGTACTGGTTCAAGTTTTGACAAGGTGGGAATGGGACTGGCCCATTGAGGGAAAGCATACTGTCGGGACTGTTTTTCAGTACCATGCTGGCTGGTATTTTTGGCAGACTAGCATTTTTTTTTTTAATTGATTTTTTTTTTTTAATTTACAATGCAAGGTTAACTGGTAAACAATACACTAGTCTTAATGCTAAAAACATGTGTTGGTGTAACTTAACACTGAAAGATTGAATGACGTTTTGTTGGTATGGTGTTTTGTTTTCTTAGCTAGAACTGTAGAACTAGAACTTCTGTAGAAGGCAAGAAAGAACATTCTTGGAAATCATGATCAAACCGGAAGTTAGTAAAGCAGAATTGTGGAGCTGCAGGCTGCTCTAGTTCTAGTGCTTGCATTTTCGCTGAACTGACTGACCATGACTCAGTTGATGCACCATTTGTCACATCATGGCGCTGAAAATGCCCTTTGAGTCTGACAGTATGTTTCACTTTCACTAGTTTCAGGCACCAATTGACCCATCAAAACTAAAAAAAACTTCAGTAACTTGAGTCAGCCCTGTAAAATTCTGCAGTGTGAATGACCATGTTATATAATGACCATGTTATATACTGGCAGCCCGTTTCATGGTGCATCTAAGTTCAGTATCTAGTTGTAAAATGAAAAAAAAAAACACAAACAAGTAAAAACCCAAAACAGAACCAGTGATTATGTTTTGTCTTGCATGTGTGTGATAAAAATTGTTTCTTCTCAGTACATGGATAGATTTTTTTTTTCATTCTTGACTCCAAGACTTTCTTATCAACAGATAAAAAGAAAATACAGGATTAATCAGTTAAGTATAATACTTGGTTCAAATCCAACAGAAATCCATTGGTTTTGAGTATTTCTGAACCTTATTATACAAGTTGTAGCTCTCTTAATGAAAGTGATATGTGTATGCACACTTGAAGATAGTACTCTACAGCCTACTATTTGTGCCAGCTCAGCACAGGCAGATGAGGACAACTTAGAACATGCTGATTATTTCTGAAGACTAGGATTATTCCTCAGCAGCCTGTGGTGTGGTTTGTTTTCCATTTTTTTATACTCCACTAACCATATCCGGTCTTTCCCATTGAACATGATCCCACTCCCTTGACACAGACTGACAGAGTGACAGGTTGACAAACGGTGAAGAGGAAGAAAGATGATGAAATACTCCCTGTGGGTCATGACTCAGAATCTCCCACCCTCGCCCCGCCCTGAAAATTTGATTCATGAAATACTGTTTTGAAGAAACTGGAGATCATAGAACTATTAGAAGAAACTAGAGATCATACACTGCTGTAAATTGAATTTTGTGCATTAGTTAAAATGGATTCAGTCAACAGCATTACTTGGACACCCAGTAGCCTGTTAGTCTAGGAAGTGCTGGATAGAGGCTTAAATTAAACCAGCTATGCAAGGGAGAAACTAACAGAAAATTGTTTTGAAGTGATGCTGTAAGAATGCTTGTACATAAGATTAAATTGCTTTTAATACGTGTTTTTAATTTTGATGACATGTAAACTATATCACTGTGATATTAAACCTTTTTCATGAAAAAGATTTCACTAGGAATTTCGAAAAAAGATTTTGCCTATTTTTTGCTTCTCAAAATGAAAAGAGAAACAAATGTAGAGCTCTGCATCATGTTTGCGAATAGCAGGCATGCACTTTGTTTTTTGTGTTGTTTATTTTCATGGTTTAGGGATGTCTCTAATTTTAGACTTTGGATTTACGCCATATCAGACAGCAAACACCTTTCTTTTCTAACTTTGGAGGATTGACACCATATCGTGTGGCAAGCAATTTTTTTTCTCGTTGTGTCCTAGCCCCTTCCATACCTCATCCCTCACCACTCCATCCCGTCTCTGTCTCTCTGTCTCTCTCTCTCTCTCTCTCTCTCTCTCTCTCTCTCACATGCAACTTTACAAGCACTCGCATGCGCATTACACATGTAAATGATTAGTAATGTGGAGCTTTGTTCAAATAAAGTTGAAGTGAAGCAGAGATTTCTCTTATTAATAAGGCCAGCGTAATGCTAGAAGAGCACTCATATATATTCATTTTTTGTAACACTGGCACAAGTTGCAATTGGGTGGAGTTAATCAGTTGATGAGCTTTAAAAGAAGTCGTGTGATACGGAAGTAGGCAGAAGCGAAACAGCTGAGCTCGTATACAGCTAAAAATAAAATCAAACACCACCAGATTTGACTGCCATTGTGTTTTAAGTTTGTTTAACATACTTTGTCATAAGATGACTGGTCAGAAAAGTTTACACATTGGAGTAGGCAGAAATCAGTAAATGTTAAAGCACAGATGATGGTGTGTGAAGTCTGGACAACAAGCCAGTCAAAACCAAAGGCAGTGTGTGAATTATGTGTGTGTACCGATAATACCAATACTGAGATGTGTGAGCTATATGATCGCAGAAGTAACTTTGCATCAGGGTTTTTTTGGCTCTGAGAAAGTGGAGCAGAACAATATTCACCCGCTATTTTTGCCCCTCCCCTTCCCCACACACATGCTCAGATCACACACACACTCAGATTCACTCACACTCATGCTCTCTCCTCCTTTCACTCCTCCTACAAGTGTGGTCACAAGTAGTCTGCCCATGGTCAGACATCAGTAAATTGAAAAGTACTACTATGTGAAATTATTTCTTGGGAGAGGAGGATAGGGATGTGAGGGGGAACAAGGAAAACAATTGAATGTTTCAGAAAACACCACGAAAATATTTAATATTGTGTATGTTTTTGGTGTGTTTTGTTGTTGTTGTGTGTGTATTTTATGTTTTCATAGTCTTGTTTTCTTATAATGCTTTTGTTACTTTTGAGTGTTTGATATAGATCTGGGAGTTGGGGACTGAAGATTCAAGGAAAGAAATATGAAAATATATTTAAGTTCATGGGTTTGTTACTGTCCCATGTTAATACTGTTACAAAAACTTCTTACAAAAGAAACATTTAGTGGAGAAAAATAGGTTTCAGGGCTTAAATTTTAACCTTGCATTTGCACCTTCCTGGAGAGCCACTTTGATTAGCTTGAAGCAGTTTGGTAGCTGTTGAAATATGAAAGCATATGTTCATGGGGTTTGCTGTTGTGCCAATAAGTACAGTTACGAAAATGCCTTACAAAATAAACACATTTAGTGGAGAAAAATATATTTCAAGGCTGAGACCTTGCAGTTGCACCTTTTTGGAGAGCCAGTTTGAAGCAGTTGGGTGGCTGTTGAGAGGTTATGGAAGTGCTCCAAATATATTGATTTCCAGATCCCAGCATCCAGTGCACTGCTGCAAGAACCAAGACCCCATTCCATATTTTCTCTCTGGGAACGTGGGAAACCTCGAGCCATGTAGATGAGAATACTGCTGTCAGCAAATAGCACATTTTACTGCTCCAAAAGTAGTAAAGCTGTAATCCTGCCGCTTCCTTCTGAATTGAATGTTCTCTTCAGTGCAGAAGATGATATCTTGTACTTCTGCTTTGAAAGTTCTTATTTGTGTACTGGAGATGGTGGTGGTGGGGTTTTTTGTTTGTTTTTTTTTCCCCTGTAAATTCTCTTCTGGACAGAAAGTCTCTATGTCAAAAGAGTGTATAATTATTTTAAGCTAAGTACTGTTGGTTCTTGGACAGAAATTATGGACAATTCAAAATTAATGGTATATGAGTCTTATCACTGACAAGACAAGGACGTTGGAAAAGAAAAAAGAGAGCTGTGATTCTTATTTAGTGGTAAAATAGTTTAGATTTATATTGTATTTTCTAGTGTATATGTTATGTATTTCTTTCAAGGCTTTGGGTTTTAATTCCATTGAGCTTTATATCGTATTTTCTTTCAAGGCTTTGGGTTTATATTTTAATTCCATTGAGCCTTGTATATCGTATTTTCTTTCAAGGCTTTGGGTTTTAATTCCATTGAGCTCCATTCACAGTGTGACACCCAGCACTGAGTGGCACAGTCTGACACCCAGCACTGAGTGGCACAGTCTGATTGTACAGTAATGCACAGAACCATTCTTTTGTCATTAGAAATGAATTGTAGGTAGTAGAATCCAATTCACCAATTAAAAAATGTCAGACTTTGATTGATCGTGGAAATAAAAGAAGCCACACTAAGTGCAAAACATGCTACGTAAGCATGGCTGTGCAACCATGAACACTGCACATACACAGGGAAAGATCAGCTCCACCAGTATAGCTGGGAAATAGTTTTAAATGTTCACACAAAAACACATGCAACAAACACATGGGTGGAAGTCTTTCTGTATACTGAATTCAGTATAGCAAATGAAGAGCATACGTTGAAGACTCTCGACTGCTTCTCTTGCAATGAATTGGCTCCACTTTCCATAATTGATACTGTTACGGATAAATGTATTGTAATAAATGAATTTTGCCGCACTAGATTCCCAAAAGATTCCTGTTAGTGTTATGACAGATTTCTTTTTTAAGAAGTGAGTTCTATAAACAAGTTCAACTCCAGTTGGTGAACTTAGTTGGCAAGTTGTACTGCAGGTTAAAATAAATGGAAATATTGCGCTTCTGTTGTTGTTGTGTGGTTTCAAAGCTTCATGTTTTCTGTAGTAAAATAAGTAATATATTCATGTATCCAACAGGGCCTTACCAAGGTCTCCCACCATTTTTTAAGACATTTAAATGTTAGAAATGCTTGCTCCCACCCATGTCAACAGTCACAAGTGATGCGTACACTGTTCGCTCACACGCACACACACCACACACACACACACACACACAACACACACACCAGTCACAAGTGACGCATACACTGTTCACAGACACACACACACACACACACCACCAGTCACATTCACAAGGGACACATTGTTCACACACACACACACACACACACACACACACACACACACACACACACACACACACACATACAAGCATACACACACACACACTCGGACACTACAGGCATGCACACGCATCAGTGCATACACCACAATCCTGTATACACACTCTTGCACACATGCATGCATGTAGTACGCATGTGCACACGCTCACACAGTGCATAGCACATTCAAGCTCTCACTACTGCAGACTTTCTAGACAGAGCACTGACATCATATACAAACAAGCATTGTTTTTGTACCAATACACCGTGAAAATATACGTGTACTTGAGACAATGAGTTTACACAATAAGTTATGTTTAAAGCAACATTGTTCTTCCTCTTGTGTAGCAGTAAATCAGTCTTTTACCCTTAACTCTTGTTAAACAAGTCATTGAACTCTCTGGGGCACTGCACTAAAGAACTGTACACCAGATTCCTCCAACAAAGGGCTTCAAGATCGAGTTGTGGCAGTGTCAGTACATATCAGATAGTCCATTGTACAAACAGTAACATGGTAATAGTTGTCCATTTTTGTGATGACAGCATCTTGTGGGGAAGGGAGGGGGGGGGGGACCTCAAAGTTAAGAGAGGATCAGGAGAAAGGTCAGACTGTCCTTGTGAGTTTGAAGCTAAGGGTACTTTCAGACAGTGGGCTGATAAGAAAGGAGAGGAGTGGCTAGTTTCTCAGGATACTGGCGAAAAGGAAAATGTAAATTTTGCTGTGGCTTGTTTTCATCTTTTGCTTCTCAGCATGGAACA
This sequence comes from Conus canariensis, assembly GCA_033310375.1. Lineage (NCBI taxonomy): Eukaryota > Metazoa > Mollusca > Gastropoda > Neogastropoda > Conidae > Conus > Conus canariensis. The sequence continues at coordinate 15,728,452 of CM065714.1, read as the reverse complement.
CCCCCTGTACACGTGTACACACATGAGCACACATATCTGCAGCTAGACTGATGTGATGAACAAAGTCAGAGCATTCACAAAACTAGGAACATGAAAGAGAGATCATTATTGTACTCTGTGCTCACACGATGGAACAGGCTCTTACAAATGTCACAGTAAACCATTATTCATGTAACTGAAGACCACAGCTAAATAGGTATTGTGTTTGTGAACAGCATAAAATTACCTTGTCTGCTTTGTCAGGTGCTGTGCCAGGTTGTATTACTGACAGACCTGTCCATGAGTGCAGAAACTGGGTGTGGTAATTGGGTTAAGCCTTGTGTAAGAGGGCAGAATTAGAAAAAGCACCACTTAGCACAGGTCTGTTAATGTGTTCAGGAGTGAGAGAATGCTTATAGTACTTTGTACATGAAAGTATCCAAGTATCCAGACTAATTTATATAAGAGAATGCACATGTGCATACTCATGAATACACATGCCAGAATACACAGACTTTTTTTTTTATAACTTCATAAGTAAAGGGAGATAATCTTCAGTCACAGGGAATGCAATGGAGTCATAAATGTAGATTAGCAAGTAAAAAAGCTGATGGTGATTGATTTTTTGTTGAAAGATAAAATGCAAGTGGTTTGTTGAATTACACTGTGAATTTTTATCCAGTTGATGTAAACTTCCAGACTTTGTGGAGGGTGGATCTTGCATCAGTTCATGGAAAGAATCAATCTGTACAGAAACACAGAGTCACGCTGAATATGGTTTGAAATACCCACCCATCCGGTTGTCCGGGACAGCAAAGCCTTATGAGTGACAAGTGGAAATGCTCCCTCAACTTACCTGTTGGGCAACCAATTTTGACTGTCAGTGAAAAGGTGACTGAGCAGTTGGCTTCAAGGCAGACTGATTGCATTTCCCTCCTCACCTTTTCACTTTTTCGCACATCCAACCCCAGATTCCCCCCCCCCCCCCCCCCCCCCCCCGGCTTTTCTCAGAATGAATCCCTGAATGTGGTGTCATACTGAGATAGTGGGTTTTGAAAAAATTCAGCAACACACAGGCATTGTGCATGGCCCCTTCCTTTTTAAATGTATGTAGATAGGAACTGTGTTTCTTTTGGAATGTGTGTGTGGTGATGAGGAGGGAGGGAGTTCATATCAAAACTGAGATTGAGAACAACATAGGGAGTTTAAAAACCTGATTTAGTCTATAATTGTGTGAATGGGAGAAGTATGACAGGGTTTTTTTTCATAGATTTTCTTTTTCTGGTACACAGTGGGAAACCTTTTTTTCCATTCATATTCTGTATGGATGGTGGAAGAATAACTTCCTATATTTATCTCATGGCCATTTTTTCATTCTCAAGCCTTCATCAGTGAGCCTAGGCAATAACCATGTGGAGTTATGTCTGCTGACTTGTGATTGCACTACCTGTTGTCGCTTTTTATCAAGTGTCTCATTTTGTAAGAAGGGAAAGTAGAAAGTGTAGGGGACAGTTAAATTGTTTTATTTACAAGTTCCCTGGACAGCTAAAAATTATCTGGGAATTACTGATCCTGCTGAACACCCAGATTCTTGATTGAACAACAGAAGTGGTAGTAAGATAGTACTGAAATTAAAAACAGATCAGAGAAAAAGAGTCAGGATCAAGTCCTAGACTACTGATTGCAAAATAGACCAGGTACAGAAATACAATGAAAGAAAAGAAGACAGAATTTCAAGATATTTACAGAAAGACCAGTTACAAAAACACAAAGGGAGTAAGATAAGCTGAATTCCCAGATGGTAGATTAAAAGTCAGAATTGGAACACAAGGGAAGAAGAGAGAGTGATTTCATAGACTGTTACTTGGAATAAAACAGAACAGGTAAAACAGACAGGAAGAAGAGGGGCTGAACCTCTAGATAGTTGATGGAAAGAAGTCAGGCTAGGTACAGAAACACAAGAGAAGTTAAGTGAGTTTGACTAAAATCCAGAGCCAGAAGAATAGGAGGAAACTCAGCAATGCCAAAGACAAAGGCATGTCCAAGGAGTGTGTATTGATCTGATGAATGGTACAGGGCTATAATGGTCAAACATTCATTTGAAGCAGTGAATTACATATTGTAATCAAACGCAGAAAATATGATAAAGGCTTTATTTTGAATTGGCACAACTTGTTATACTTTCACTCCATTTGTGCAAGGTTTCTCATGAAACTAGTCCAGATTGAGTACAAGTGGTGTGAGGCATCAGACTTGTAGGGTAAAAGGCTGAGAGGTCACATCCAGAAGTATGTCATCTGTTGTGCAGTATGTACTGTTGGCAAAGTATCCAACATTTCTCAGGTTTATGACAGCTTTAGTCACTGTATTACTGTGTCAGGCTATTGGAAACTGAAGTGTATTCTGTGGTTGCATTGCTAGCATTGTGCTGCAGAGGGAGTTCTGTATACATGTGTGCTGACAGCCAGTATTGATTGTATTGTACCCACTGACTTGTCACCTGCAGCTAGTTCAAGTAAAATGTGGGAGTGTTAACAGTTATGAGAGTATTCCACATTGTGTGAATGCAAAATCATGGAGGAAACTAATCTACAGGTGCTTCTTAGAATTTTTGTACAATATGTATTTTGTGAGTTGTAAACAAATGCTGAATTTGAAATGGAAAGCTTTTGTTTAATTTATGTGTGTGTGTGTGTGTGTGTGTGTATTATATTATAGTAACAGGGCAAAAAGTTCATTTTGGGGAAAAGGAGTGTTGGGAGATGATAGAATTGACATTTAACTGTATTATTGGGCGGTGCTTCTCATGGCTTTTCCAGAACTACAGGGGCTGCCTTTTACTTCTTGAATATTGACAGTGTGGCAGCATTTTAGTTCAAGTTCCAGGTAAAGGAGCAGGTCGGGCAAGGCGAGACAGACATTTTATGCAGTCTGAATTAATGACATAGGAGAATTTTGTTGTTTTGAGAAAAGCATGTCATCGAAAGGTAATCTTCACAACTATCATTGAAGTGATTGGTAAAGCTAACCGAAGTAAAAGAGTTCACTCATCTGTGTTGTAGAGAAATGATCTCATCAGAATAGCACAGTAGTGTCTCTTTCAGAAAACATGGCTTGCAAAAATGCTTTGCACTTTTAGAGCTGGAAAGAAATTGAAAGTGGCAAAATAGTTATGAGGGTAAACAAAGAAATCATTATTATGTTTGTTGACATAAATTATGTTGCTTGCCATTATTTATTAGGTCTTGATCATTGATCTTTGTGTTCAAAGACAGACATAAACGTAAACAAAAATTGTGCCAGGAATTGAGTCACATTGATTCAGAACATTTTTTTCCAGGCAAACTTGTTTTGGGTTTGGGAACACTTCTTTGTATGATTTGACACTGGGCACAGATTATCATTGCACTGTAGAAGTGAGACACAGATGGGATTTACATGCCAACCCTGCCAGTCCCAGATTTTTTTAAATTTCCGTATTGTGAAAACATTTTTTTAATCCAATTTTTTTTTTAACTTATAAAACTTTGTTTAGAAAATAGTAGGTCATTTTATTTCAAGGGCTGATAAAATATTACAGGCTTATCAAAATCGGCAATACATGTAATGGAAGATCAAGTCCTGCACATTTATCAGTTAAGTGGCATTAGGTAATGAAAACGGTTTCAGCTGGAGGCCAAACTGACCCCTTCATCCCTTTGCTCCTGAATTTGGACTTGGGAAGGTTTGGTTAAAACTAGAATTTTGAAGCCAGCCATTTGTGTTATGTAGATCTGATTTCTGTGACAAAATAAGATATCTATATTAACACACACAACACACACACACACACACACACACACACACACACACACACACACACACACACACACAACACAAAATAAGATATCTATATTATCTCACACACACACACACACACACACACACACACACACACACACACACACACACACACACACAATCTGTTTTGACTTTTCTGGTCATCAAGGTGGCTGTTCCTGTATAGAAGTGTAAACCTGTTTGCACTTTGAAGTGAAGTGAGCATCTGACATTGTGTTACAAGCATTCCCATACGTGCTATGGAAGCCGTCGTATGTCCTTTTTGTTTCCTGAAGAGCGAAATGTAATGGCAGTGGAGAAAGATGTGTGTTGTGTCTCCATTTACAGTTTCATTTTCCCGTTTCCTTGTCAGTTGAGTTGCTTATTCCAGTCATTTGTCCTCCCCACCAAAAAGATGGTTACATCTATTTTATTCTGTGTATGTCTGAGTAGATGGGTAGTGTATTGGATGACTGTGAATGATCTGAGGTGGAGGGTATAGTGAATATGGCTCTAAGTTTAGGTGAGTCAGATGAGGGAACAGGAGAAGCATGTGTATGAATGTTTTGAGTATGTACAGCACTGCACCTTTTCAGAAAGACAGATCTTTATGTTCAAATACATATATTATATGGCCTATGTGTTCAAGTCATAGAAATCACTGGATTATATTATAGGTCTGCTGCGGATAGAGTTTCCCTTAGAATGGGAAAAAAATGATGTTGCGTTTGACTTAACTTGCATACTCATACTGGATATATGGCTTTCTCGCAGAATAGTTCGATTGTTACTCTCTCTTTCTCCCTCTCTCTGTCTCTACCTGTCTCTGTCTGTCTGTCTCTGTCTGTCTGTCTGTCTCTCTCTCTCTCTCAATCTCTCTCTCTCTCTCTCTTAGTCTTTCTCTCTCTCTCTCTCTCTCTCTCTGTCTCTCTCTCCCCCCCCCCCTCCCCCCTCTCTTTCTTTCTCATGTCTCTCTCTGTCTCAATGCACTCTCTCTGTCTCTCATATAGCTATGATCACATTTAAGAGCCATTACCTGCATCCGAAATCAAGCAAAAATATTTCAGCTCTGTCAGGAAGCCTTGGCTCTTTGGCCTAGAAATCCTTTACATTATTGGCCCTATGTGAAAATTCTTTATATATCAGCAAGGGAAGATGAAAAAAATAACATCCTGGGTGTATACATGATGTCTGCAAGAAACATAATTTGTGTCATATATTTTTACACTGAAGTTCATGGGTGTAGAAAACACCACTTGAGGTTCTGACAGATAGCAAGTATGTGTGTCACTATGTGTGTGCACACACGTGTGTGTGTGTGTGTGTGTGTGTGTACACGGAAAAAACGCTTCTCGTGTACACTGAGAAAAGCCTTTACACAGTGTTTCTTCTTTCTCCAGAGCTTGTATTGATCCGGCATGACATCCTCAGAGGGCATAAAACAAGGGCGCTCTAGTCATAGGAGTTGATGGGGTTGTGATCAGTATTCCAGACCGGTTCAGGGAATTTGTTGACCAGGGTTAGTGAACCAGAAGTTACCACTTCAGAAGTCTCATGAATGGAAAGTGTCTGATTCTGCGGGCTATGTTCACTCCATAACCGCACTAGCCTCATCCCTCTGCCCTTCCTGTTTTCTTTGCCTGCTGATGGTTAACAGATGAGGGAGCGTATTAGCACAGGAATGTAGCACATGTTGATGACAGATTTCATTGCATTTAGAATCGTTTATAAGTGAGCCCATGCTAGTAGAGTATTCCAGTCCAGCTGCCTCGTGCCATTCATTTTTTTTTTTTTTTTTTTTTTACATCGGTTCATGATTTCTCAGTGTTAGGTAAATATTACTTTCTACATCATTGACTGGTTTATACAGTCAAAATCAGTGTCATTATTTGAAGGTAGAAATATGAACTATGTGTGATATTTTGTATCATGCTGATGTTTAAAAATAGTCCGTATTCATGGATGGGAATGTTCTGAGTCAGAGAGTGAAATATTTTATTTTCCAAAATACAATCGGTTATCCAGCTGAACTACACTCTCTGTCTGTCTGTCTCTCTCCTTCGTTCTGTCTGTCTGTCTCTCTCTCTCTCTCTCTCTCTCTCTCTCTCTCTCTCTGCTTCTTTCTTTCTCTCTCTCTCCCTCCCCTCCTCTCTCTCTCTCCCTCTCTGCCTGTCTTGTCTCCCCGCCAGTGACCACAGTGAGAGATATATTTTTTTTGTTGTTGAGAAAATGAAAATTGCAAAATTTAGTTATTAGTGAGCATGTTATTTCAAAACAGCAGAATGAGCCATTTACAGTGTATTGCTGGGTGACCAGATTGGGAAATTCACAAGATAATGGATGGGAAACATTCAGATCAATGCGAAATTTGCTCATTGTGCCTTACTTTACATGCCGAATGTTCTTTTCGAAATATGTTGTGGCTAGTAAAATGTTTTTTTTTCCTTGGTAATGCTCTCTCTCTCTCTCTCTCTCTCTCTCTCTCTCTCTCTCTCCTCTCTCTCTCTCTCTCTCTCTCTCTCTCTCTTTCTCTCTGCATGTGTGTGTGTTTGTGTGTGTGTGTGTGAATAAGAAAAAAAGCTGGGAGAGGGAAGTGATTCTGCAAAAAAGAAGGTCAAATAGCCTGTATCTGTATAGTTTGCTCCACTGGTTTTCTATATCAGACCAGATAGATTCTCTGAACTGATGTATTTATAGGCACAGTGGTTAAGAAGGAAGTTCTGTACATCATGGATGGAGTCATCTGATTAGTTATGTCTTAATTCCAGTCGAAATATTTTCTCGTATAAATTTACTCATTCAGTTTGAAGTAGTACTATTATTTTCTTCTGCGTGCTACTTTCCCCTCCCCTCTCCAGACAGACTCATTTCCTCTCTGTTTTTTGTTTGTATGCATTTGTATGCATGTGTGTGTGTAAATGCATTGTGTGTGTGTGTGGGTGTGTGTACTTTTAGGCACATGTATAGATCTATCTGTGTACTCATGCATCATTGTATGTGTGCTGTGTACTCATGCATCATTGTATGTGTGCATGGCATGTGTTCTTCTGACATGCCCATGCTATTAACTGCTTAATTAGTCCATGTGCCTTGTATTGGCCTGGCTTTTTGTGCAAGCTCATGTGTTTATGAAAAGTTTTAAAACAGGGAATATGGTTTTGTTTGTTTTTGCTCAACATTTTATTTGTGTGGGTGATATCTGAACAGATGTATTAAGTGTAATGTAAAATTCCAATGACAAAGAAATTCCATGTGTAATAATGCTGGATTCATTGACCAGAGAGTATCATGAGAGTATAACTCACCCTCTCTCTGTCTGTCTGTCTGTCTGTCTGTCTCTGTCTCTCTCTCTCTCTCTCTCTCTCTCTCTCTCTCTCTCTCTCTCTCTCCTCTCTCTCTCTGTGTATTTGTGTGAGAGCTTGTGTGTATCACATGTATTTGTGCATGTGTGTGTATCTCTGTGTGAAATAGAGTACAGAAAGAAAACACTGTTCTCCTCATCCTGTGGGCTGACATCTCTGTGACGTAAAATTTCTTAACTGATCTATATTTAGTAACTTAGCATTTCTAGTGACCTGAAAGTTGGAGGCAATTTAGGATCAATCTGATCATGAGTAGTTGGTATCATTGGCTCAGGTTCAGCTTCTCCTCTGAGCCCCCCCCCCCCCCCCCCCCCCAGTAATTGTATAATTGGCTCAGGTATTCAGCTTCTCCTCTGAGCCCCCCCCTCTCTCCCTCTCTTCTCTCTCTCTCTCTCTCTCTCTCTCTCTCTCTCTCTCTCCTCCTTTGTCTCCCAATTAGCCAAATCAATAAAGATGGCTGCCAATTTCCCCCTTGGACTGCTGTAAGATTCCAGCTGCTGTCAGATCATTTTGCCATGTATGATTATGTTCAGAAACTACAGATTCACAGTTTACCATCTCTGTAAAATTGACACCATAATGTCATAAATTAAAAACATAATCATGGGCCCAGACAACTGAGCTTCATTTCCGAACTTGCTTTCCCATACATCGAGGATTCCTTCGCATCTACATATTAACCTAAATTTGTTTCATATAGATTGCTCTGAAATTAACCGATTAGATAGACCTTACAGACATAAACTTTTTAAATATTTATTTGGGTTTTTTTTTTTTTTTTTTTTTTTTAGAGTACTTGTATAGCACCTATCCCCGGCCAGAGACCAAGCTCTAAGTGCTTTACAATCCGCATTCTCGTTTACACAACAGGCTGCTTACCTGGGTAGAGCCGACTGAAGAGCTGCCTGCTGGCGCTTGATTCAGTGTTTTCTGTGTCATTCAGTTAATATCAATGTGTAAGGTGTCATCCATACCAACGGCCAAACTGGCCTTCTCTTCCGAAAGTTAGTGATGGGATTTTACGTGTGTGCAAGACGTTATGTGTGCGTTTACACACGGAACTTCGGTTTACAGTCTCATTCGAAGGACTATGTGGGAAATCGGAGTCAAAACTAATGTCAACTTTGAGGGAAAAATCCCCCTGTACCAAAAGAGCCCAGCGCAGATTTGAACCCGCAACCCCAGGATCACCAAGATTACAAGTCCGGCACTCCACCAGCCGAGCTATTCGGGCCCCCGGAATCCAGTATCTCTACTATCAGTTGTATCCAAACCTCATGGGAAACATGTTCAGAAACACCAAACAAAACATGTATACATGGGAAACATCACAAACTGTTCTCCCTATTTTAGTGTGGCTTTCACCAATCACTCCTGCCTTTTTCAGTTTCTGACTTAACATGACTGTGACACATGGCTATCTGCCATTAATCAAATCAAGCTTACCAGAACTGTTTTCCTTGATTTAAAGAACGCTTTTGATCTTGTGGTGCACTGCATCTTATTGAAATTGTCTCTGTGTGTTTGAAATGTGCCAGTTTTCTTTTTTTGGGTGATCGTATCTTGAGAACAGGATCCAGCATGTTTACTTCTGAAGGGTACATGTTCCTCTGAAGGGATCATAAATTGCAATGTGCCTCAAGGCTTTGGATTAGACCTGTTCACTTTTGTATTTTTATAAATGATCTGCCAGTGCATATATTACAAATTGATGTTCACATTGTCCTAGATTAAATGAAAAGCTGGTTTAGCAGGATAGTGAACATCATAATCTGGGTAAAATCACTGAATTTTTTTTAAAAACATTCCGTATGAATAATGTTTGAAAACTGTTGGCTTGTTAGTTGTTCTTTATTAAATGAACTTTGATGTGATGTTTACTCGAATATCCAAAAGTTTCTTTTTTTTTGTAAGTTCACTGCCTTTCCAGTATGAAATTATGCATTTACCACTTAGAGTGGTGCCACTCTAACAACATCAAAAGAATTAACTTCTGTACATAGATGGGGAGTTGAATACCTAGTATTTCTTTTTCAACTAATGAAAAGCAACACAAAACTGAGCATGTTGATCGTTTATTCCACACTGCCAAATAACCTCTAATGACATGGGCTGGATGCTCAAAGTCCATACAATCACCACCACTATATCTTCCGAAGCCGATCTTCCTAAGCTGGTTCAAAGCATAATAATTCAAATTACCAGTTTTAACACAATCACCACCACCATATCTTCAAAGGTGATTTTCATTAACTGGTTCAAAGCATTATAATTCAAATAACCATTTTTAACACATCTCCCACTAGATGAAATTTGTTAAAATCAATATTCTAGTTTTCTTTTTAATCGTCTGTCTAGCATTCTCATCCTGCTTGGTCAAAACTGGTCAGCCATTATGGTCCTTTCAGTCATGTGTGTGAGACAACTGTTGACTAATTATTCAGGTGTTTTGCTGCCCCTGCTATACATTGGATATGAATTGTATGTCAGCGTATATATTTTTTTTTTACATGATATCCTTTAATTATGTTAATTCAGGTGTGTGTTCATGTTGATATTTTTTGTTTGCTATCTTTTGTGATTGTGAAGTGCCACATGCCAGATAACTATTCTGAATACAGGGCTATGCAAATCTGTCATGTATAATTACTTGTTAACCTGTGTGATTGTAAAATGTCATGTGCCAGATACATGGTTTGGATATTAAGCTTTATAAGTTTGTCCGTATTATGTGGGGGGTTTTCATACAAGTAACACTAAAACACAGTTAGGATATATTGAAGGTGATTTGATTCTTCAAACTGTGCCATTATGAATGAACAAAAAATACAAATATGTAAACTGAAGACAGATAATGTTGCTTGTAGCCAAGCCAGTTGCAAAGGGCCAGATCAGGGAGGGCTGTCACCTCATTGAAATTTACTCTAAATTCGTTTAAAAAAAAAAAAAAAAACAGTAATGATAATCACCTTTAAAACATTTTGAAGGACAAAACTGAAAAGAGCCATCCATGAGTTTTAAAGAACAGCCCATAGAATTTCAGTGAAGTGTATGTGTGGGTGTTCAAGAGAAAACAAACTGCTACAGAATTATTTTTCTAATACCCCACCCCCCACCCCCCTCTTAAAATATTGAAAGACCAAACAAAAAAGAGCCATGCATGAGTTTTGAAGCACAACCCATAGAATTTCACTGAGGTGTATGGGCGAGTGCTGGAGCGAAAAACAACAGCTGTGAAATTATTTTTCTAGCCACATTTAATTGGGGCGAGCTGTTC
>CM065714.1:15598015-15713015 GCA_033310375.1 Conus canariensis | reverse complement strand
GCTCCCCTGCACTGGCACATCTGTAAGGAGTCATCTTAGAAAATGAGTTTAAAGAGAAAATAGTATCGGAAATCTGTTGAGGAAAGGTAGGCATATGAAATAAATTTTCACATGGGAGGTTAAGTGTTGGTTAGTTAAATCTCATTTGTTCAGATTTACGAATATTTTTGTGAACTTCACAAGCTGTGTGCATGGTAATGCAACATATTAAAAATTTGTTGTTGTTTTTGGGGTTTTTTAAACAAATCTTCTCTCCCTCTTGACTTCCCTCAGGATTTGTGTATTCTTTGAATGTTCTTGAACCTTTTTTAATTAAAAGAAAAAGACAATGTATAAGGCCTAAGTTTTATTCTTTCAACAGTGGAGCAAATCAATCATCTGTGAGGAATCCTTGAAAAACGCCTTTTCTGAGGGAGAGAGAGAGAGTGTGTGTGTGCGTGCTAGTGTATGTGTGTGTGTGTGCGCGCACACGTGTAAGAAGCGTTAGATGAATTGTGGGGGGGGGGGGGGGGGGGGGGGGGTGAAACAGATAAGGGTAAAAACAAGGAGAAAATTTCATTCAGAATGCTTTGATGAAATATTCAAATATATTGATCTGCCTTTGACAATTACAGGGTCTTTCAAGGGAATAAGAAATTTGAATTGGACATAGCAATTTACACATTGCTTTGAACTCTGTGTGTGCCCCCACCCCCTCCCTTTTCTCTTTCCAAAGTCACACCTGCCTATTTCTCTTTAAAAAAAAGAAAAAAACATCAGTAAATATCCTTGATAGCTTGAATTCTGCTACCCTCCCCCCCCCCCCCCCCCCCCCCCCCCAAGAAAAAAAAAACTTTCTTTTTTTTTCTTTTTTACAAATATTTATTCCTCTCTCTCTCTCTCTCTCTCTCTCTCTCTCTCTCTCTCTCTCTCTCTCACACACACACACACACACACACACACACACACACACACACACACACACACACACAAATAAATCCCATTCTTCATCCCCTCCCCCTTTCTCCCTCCTTACCCTCTCTGCACAGTAATATGCAACAAGTCAGTACAGTTAATGTTGCTGTGTAGTCTAAGCAATGTTCTGATAAGTTTTTTTTCCAGGACAGTTTTCTTTTCAGGCTCTTATCTGACATGTTCACAATGCAGTATCAACAGTGTTTTGTTTGTGTCTGTGTTTTTCCATATTTCCACATTTCTTATCTAGTCATCATATGCAGACCATCATAAATAATCTTTGTCATAGTTTTTCACTTTTTGGTCATACTTGGAGCCATGATTTGTCTGTTTGCCATTGTGCACTTTTTTCCCCGTGGTTCTGTCATGCAGCCATTCAGTATCATATGCAGACTTTTATTATTATTTCATGACTTGTGCACGTTTACCTTTAATTCTACATATAAACACTAAGGATTGGGATAGTTATGTGCAGGCCAGAAGAATATTGGTTACCTAGAGTTAGTTGTGTCAAGGTTTGTAAATGTTCTTTTTTTCTAATCTAAACCAAGAACCATGATTTGTGCTGAAACTAAGCTGCCATCATGCAGGGAAGTTATAGATTATCATTTTCTCGGAGATGTCATACAGTGGGATTTCTTTGCCCTGGCCAGCCTCTTCCCAAGGGTAGTCTGCCAGTATGCCACAGGTTTAAAATGGGAAGATTGGGACCACATGGTGGGGTCTGCTTCAGTGATAGGTCATACACAGTGTGTGTCAGATTTCATGAACGAGATGGATTGTCTATTGTCAGATGCCTTACTGGCACCAAGATAACTTGTGGGAAACTTATAGATTGCAGCCTTCTGACATAGTCTCAAACCATATGGATCTCCACCATCTTTAACATCCATGTAAGTTACCTCAAAATAGCAGAGAAAAGTCTGTGATACGTTAACTGTTCCCAGCTGCCAGAATGATTTTAGTTTCTTCTTCTTTCTTTCTTTTTTTTTTTTTTTTTTTTTTTTTTTGCATTTTCATGTCTGTGGCGATTTCATGTCCAACAGATCTAGTGAGCTTATAACAGCATGGTAAGAATAGTGTGTATGACGAACACTGAAAGGAAATGGTATAACCATGAATGGAGACTGGATTTTACGTGAGAGATCGATTGGCTTGTTTGACTGGTTGACTGTTTACATAATTTTGTGCCCCAGACTCGGGGTCACAACATCAGTGAACTGGACCCACTTGGAATCTTGTCAGCGGATTTAGATAGCACCATTCCACCGGAGTTGATTGTTTCCAACTATGGTCTTGGTAGGTATGCTTCTGTGTCACACAGGCAGATGCCAAGCTAGCCGTAGACACACTCTGTTCACAGCTGTTCTGGTGGGTTGAGCTCCATGATCATTGAAAAAGCATGACTGTTGGGGTTTTTGTTTGTTTGTTTGTTGCCTTTTTTTTTTTAATGATCATTCTGTTAAATGGTTCAAAAGCAGAATTTGTTTTTAAACATGCAAAATTGCCTAAGTTTTTTTTTCTTGTTAATTGGGGAACTTACTAAATATAGTTGAAAGTTGATTATTGCTTACTAAATATAGTCGTATGAGAAATGAAATATGTGATCCCTTTTAAACGACTGTGTTTTGTGTGGGTGGGAGAAGTAATTTGGTCAGTATTTGGATCCACTCGAATCCCCAAGTAACACCTTTAAAGTTTGGTGGCAACTTAATGAGTAAAAACAATGTGTAATGCCAAAGATTTTTTGTTGTTGTTTTTTTGTTTTTACAGTTAACATGAAATATCAGTAGCAAAAATTGAAATACCAGGTAATTTAACAAATTGTTGGTTGTCCTTTGGATCATATGCATTTATGATTGGTAATTTTGGTAGCATTGAGATCAGTGTGTAGTAACTGTAAAGTGGCTGTAAAATTCTAACATGAATCATGTTCGGGTTTCGTATTATTCGTTTTAATGTACATGGTGTACTATTTTTTTTCTGTGTTATGTAATAGTTGTTGCTACCTTTCATAACAATGATCATTGCAGAATGGTTTTATGTCATTTCAGATATGAAACAGTTTGCTTTTTCAATGTTCATGTGCAAAAAAGAAAGTACTTGCACACAAAGATATGATTTAACCCAGTACAGTCAGTATTCTGTGTAAAGAACTCATCTGCACAAGATGATTTAACTCATCAATTTGTCCATGTGATTCACTTGATATATTCTTTTTAATACTTCTTTTTCTTTCAGGTAAATTGTGTGTCTCAACTTTAATTTTGATTCTTGGATTGGAAAAATCAGAATAGTCTAAAAGAGATTTGTGCTGCAGATCTCATGATTTCATTCATTATTTTCTTTTTCGATGAAACTGATTACAACTTGCACAGTTTGTACTTACACGTGCATTTTACTAATCAGTTGACAGTTGCAGCCTTCTATCAGGTTTGACATGTCAAGGGAAATTGCAGTTGTATTATAGATTAGTGTGCAATAGAAAGTCTTGTGTATTTGATCAAAGAACTTGCGGTTTCAGAGATGACCTTTAACCTGAGAAAGCTGTTGACTGCATGTGTGTATCACACTGCGTCAGTTGTAAGTCTGTTAACTTGGAATATGTATGTGATAGGCATGGAAATTTGAACTTGCAGAGCATTATTAATGTTTTGTTTCTTAGTTGTGGAAGATTCTCAAACAAAATCTTAGGGTCGGCCACATGCAGCATAGTATTTCTGTCTGTCTCTGTCTCTTTTTTTCTTTCTCATTTTGATTCAGCTTTATATCTGATTCTTTCTGTCTGTCAGTCTCTTCTTTCTTCCTTTTCTTCTCACCACACACCACCATTAGGCTTTGTTTGATGACAGACTTCAGTAACATTTGCTTTTTCAGCTCAGTGTTCAGTTTTTCTGTGTTGTTGAAAACGTTTGACTTTATTAAGATGTGGTTCCTCTGTTGTGCAAAGTATTATCTCCAGTTCAGTATGATTAGGGTGTGATGCTCTTACGTACATATGAAAGTAAAGTGAAGTATGTAGGTTTTGTGATTTTATTGGAACCACCCAGAACAGCCACCCAGAACTGTATACCTGTATCCCATATCAATATTCCTATCCCTGGTTCTGTGCTTTTGTGGAAGATAGGCACTTTCCGCCAGCTACCTTTTTTTTTTTCTGCTCCCGCTTCCCCATTCCCTCCCTCCCTTTCCCCCACCTCTTTCTCGCTTTTTTTTTGTTTGTAACCAAACCTCTACCTGCTTTCCAGGGTCAGCGACACTTCATCAACCAGAGACCTTTCCTTTGCATAGATACATGGTGATCTAACACATCGGTGGTTTCTGTCTTGTCTTGTAATTGTGATAGATTCGGGGGCATCACTTAGCTGATTTAGATCCACTTCAAATCAACAAGGGGGACTTGGATTCCAGCATTCCTGCTGAACTGCTCATGAGTCACTACCAGCTGGGTAAGCGAGCCATAGGCCACAGTAGAGACTGAACAAAGCCAGCAGATTGAACATTTGAATGCACTCTCCCCAACTGTTTCTCTTGTGATGATACAGATAAAGTAATACAACACATTCATTTTCAGTTAATTTATTAACATTTTTCAGTTATGTTTTTTAGGTGATGAAATAGGCTGGGATAAACACAATAGATCATAAATACTGTGATAATGATTTGAAAGCCCATATTCCATAAGTTGATTTCATGTACACACAGCAAACGTTTCTAGAATTTAGTGTGGAATTTGTTGTATTTCCTCCATGCCTGAACCACTGACCTTGATGTATTGTTATTTGTGGCCTAAGCATGGTATGTTTCACTTCTGTTGACACGAGTGAGTGTGAGGTTTTGATAGGAATCAAAGTATTTTGTCACCATTACTTTGAAAATGTTGTCATTTGCATGTTTTGTGTTGACCTTTGTTGGATTTGTAAGAAGCTAACGATTTACAGATATACTAGCTGATTTATTTTGTCTTCAGTGAAAATGCGTTCAAGATGAGCATGTAATTCACTTTGTGTGTAAACTCGCATATATCAAATTGGGAAGTAGCTCTGTCAAGAAAATAGAGCAAAAAATGGACTTAATTACATGAAAAATGTGTGAATGCCCTACTTTCCCTTGTAAACAGATTATGTTAGGGATGCTGCATGTGTTCCTGGGCTGATCACATTATTTCCCAAATGTGCTTGAGTTACGGTTGACTGGCTGCAACTGCTTTCATGTGGGTTTCATTAACAGTGTGTTGAACGTTTTCTTATTTACTGTTTTGTTCTGTAGTATTCAGTTGAATTCTTTCTTTGCTGTTTGACCTTTTTTGTATCTGCATGTTGGTAAGTTGATTTGTCAGAAATAGTGTGAAGTGCTAACATGTTCAGAATAATGACAGAAAAGGAATAATATACTAACATAAAGGGTACACTTGTTAAGATATGTACAATATCCGTTGAGAATCTGTTATGCTACTTTGCTATTTATTATGTCTTTATCTGCTTTTGCATCCTATCCAGTATTATTTGCTATCTTTGTTGTTATCCTTACCCATTATGATTATTCCATTTCCATTACTCAGAGAAACCCAAAGTTCATATGCTGCAAATATGAATTGAATGCCTTCTGCAATATTTCTTTGCTTCTCCCATATAATTCATTTTTGTGAATGATGTATGTTGATTTGGTGAATCTGACATGTTTCATTTCATTAAACTAGTCAAATACGGTGTTAGCTAGGTATTGTCAGGTTGTGTGGAAGGTTTAAAAGCATCTGCTACTTTTCTTTTTTTTAACTTATAAACTGCTGGCTTTACACTTGACATTGGGTAAGGTTGAGATTCTCTTGGACAGGTTAACGTGCACCTTCTTATATATTTGGGCTTTTGAGTAAATGTGTAACTGTAATGGTTGTTTCAAACCACATCCATAGCCAGCTGTATGGTGTGTTTTCAAGGGATGCATGCATATTATTTTCAAAACCTTCTGCATTATGATTACTCATAAGTTAGGAAATCCTTCAACATCAAGTCTAGAGATAAATTGATAAAAAAAAAGCACTTCTGTATCAAGTTTATCAATAGTTTAGCCAAGGAAAGCCTTCTACGTCAAGCTTATCAATAATTTAGGAAGTGAAATCCTTCTTCATTAATTCCTATGATAGTTTAGCTTTGGAAGCCCTTTTTGGTCAAGTTACCCACAATATGGGCATGGAAACCTTTCTGCATAAGTGCTACAATTAAACTGAGAAACATTCTGCATTAAAGTTACTCATAATTCAGCACAGAAAACCACCTGCAGGCTTGATTCCTGCAGAGTAGGTACGTTCACAAGAGAACTATATCCTAATATCTTCCCAGTCCCCTAAATCTACCAATTCCTTAAGTTTATTCCATGTTGTAAAGGACAGCTACCAGACCTGAAGTGAGTTATAAAGAGATATTAAAGGGAAATCATTAATGAACCTGTGCAAGACTGAAATCTTCTAACTCCTTTTTTTGTTTGTTTTCAATTTCCTTTCAGTTGACTTATTCCTTCTTTTTTTTTTTAGGTACCCATTTATTGTGCCAGGAAGAAAGAAGGCAAGAACATAGATAAATTGTAAATCAATCACTAAATGAAGACATTACACGGACAGGGTTTTTGTAAGAACATACATAAATTGTAAATCAATCACTAAATGAAGACATTACACGGACAGGGTTTTTGTAAGAACATACATAAATTGTAAATCAATCACTAAATGAAGACATTACACGGACAGGTTTTTTGTGGGGGGTTTTGCCCCAGTTCGTTGCTGTCATAATTTTTCATGACCAAAATTATCAACCATTTCCTAATCCCTCATTCCCCTGTGTGTGATTAAAAAGGAACAAAATTGTGAAGGTTTGATAAAACGTAGATGAAGTTTACACTCAGTTTTACACTGTTAGGCCAAGTTCAAAGGTGTCTGAAAGGACAGAGAAGTTTAAATATCATGCACACACACACACACACACACACACACACACACACACACACACACACACCAAATCTGCATAAAGTTGCTCATGCTTTGATAGAGGATGGAGCATTGTAATCATTAGGTTGAAAGACATTAGAAGAAAAAAAAAAAGACACTTTCTGCAAATGAGATGATAGTGACATTCATTTTTCTCATTTCTCCAGTTTCTAATTGGTCCGATACTTCAGGATTTTCAAATCAATATCAACCAGAAACATTTACATGGTAACAGAAATTAGAAACTTCTGTCTCATAGTATATACATATTTTTTAATTCCTATGTGAACATTGTTCACTTTTAGAGTGTGTGGGTGTGTGCGTTTGTGTTTACGAACTTCAGTCAGTTTCTCCCTGTCCCTTTCATCTTTCTCAAACACATATTCTTTTAAGTGTATTATTTACTTTCTTATTTATCTATCTGTTCTGAAAGATGAGTTCTCTTTTAATGTGTACATGATATTTTAGCTTATGTTATATTGTGTTATGGGTGTATGTTGAAAGTGTCAAAAGCATGCTGGATCTGGTTTTGTATCTTCCAGGCTATTATGTAAGATCAGTGGGAAATGATCAGGATCATAGGATGGTTTCTGTTTTTCAGTATGTTTCTCTACAAGATTTCAATCTTTTAAATGATATTCTGGTCTAAATCTTAACGTTCCATGTGCACAGAAGTATGGACAGAATTGATGCCTTCACAAGTTGTTTGGGGTTGTGAAGGATGTAATTCTGTTAGATTGTTCGCTTCAGTCAGGTCTGACTTTTAATTATTGGTGTGGTTATGAAGGATGTTATTCTGTTATTTTTTTTTTAATTGGAGTTGGCTTTCAGTCAATGCTCTGAGGACATCTAACTTTACTTCTTTATCATAGGTTGGTTCTTTTTTTTTATAGTTACTTTTGAAGTTGCTGAATGTTACCACTGTTTCCAAGCTCTTTCTAGTCCTTTGAACTCTTTACTGATGATTTTGTTAGTTCTTGTGAGCTTTTTACACTCTGCTGTAAATTCCATCCCTACGCAAGGTCAGTGGATACTTTGGAAAAAAAAAAGAAATTTAACTGTTCTCTTCAGTTTTCAGACTTTCAAGGTTGCTCTTGTTTTCTTTCAAATGGAATGACCAAGATCAGCATTAAGTTGATTTTAAATTTCAAAACGGAGTGACTGAGGGTGGAAAATGAAGCAAAATTTAGAAAGAGAGGGGGTTAGTTACTGCTAAGGACACAGACAAACAGAGTACAGGACAAGACACAGGACACAGACAGAGTACAGGACAAGACACTGTACTCTGTCTGTGTCCTTGGCGGTAACTAACCCCCTCTCTTTCTAAATTTTTCATTTTAGTTTCTGGGGATAGAGGAGTTGGTGCAGAAATCTGTTGTTTGTCATGTTAAGGGACATCAATCAGCTTGGCTATTAGTATTCACAATGTGCTGTGCTCTAGAAGAAAAACTCGATAAAAGCAGCACCTCTGTTATAGCAATATGATGACATCAAAGCGATCAGAATTCATCCAAATCTCTTGTAAACATCTGGAGATGCAAGAGCTCTGTCGCCTGTGGAATTTGGAAGTAGACTGTGTGTGAGTGTGTGGCACATCATAGGTTACAAGAGCAAAGTTCAGTCTGAGCTCTGCATTGTTATAAAGGACTGACGTAAAGTATTGGCTGACATAAATATCTTATGGACAAACACCAAGCTGCCATACTAGTATGTTTGCTTCCTGTTATCTCATTAGACAAGGGCTTAAAATCTAAATGCACTGTCTTTGCATGACATTTCTGTTACTTACTTGGCCCAGACTTGTAAAATGTCCCATGAATTGGATCCTGCTTGCATGGCGTACACTTGTGAAATATCATACCTTTTTGTTGGTGTCCATTTAACCCGCTAGACCCAAACTTGTGAAGGTGTCTGTATTCAATTTACATCCTGCTACTTGTTAAGCCTAAACTGAAAGTCCAATTGTTTCATTTGCATCTCTTTTAACTTGCTACACCTAATCTTCTGAAACTTATGATTTTTTTTTTTTTTTTTTTTTTCCATTTTGCATCCTCTTTACATGCTAGGCCTGATTTGACGCATCTGATCATTTGCATCTTATTAACTCGTTATTTCCAAATTTATGAAGCGTCTAGTTATTTTATTTGCATCTTGTAAACTTTCTGTGTCCAAATTTGTAAATCTACCGATCATTTCATTCGTATTCATTCGTACTCTGTTTTCTTGCAGTGACCAAATTATCTGCATCATATTAACTTACTAGACTCAAAACTTGTAAAACTTTCAGTGATTTTATTTTGCATGCCATTAACTTGTTTGGCCAAATTTTTCAGCTTCCAGTCATTTTCGTTGCTTCCTGTGAACTTACTGGATCCCACTATGTGAAACTTATGATTTTTTTTTTTTTTTTTTTTTTTTGCTGCTAGTTAATTCACCAGACCTAGGCATATCAAACCTATGATCATTTTATTTGTATCTTGAGAAACTTTTTTTTTTTTTCATTCATTTATCTTGTGAGATGCTGATTTGTTAAATGTGCAATCACTTAAATGTGCAATCGATTTTCCACACTGTTATTTGGCCATAAATTAAGGAAACAGGATTACTGCTTATGTTGTCATGGGATGTTATGCATTTAAAGCATATAGTTGCTATTTTCTCTTTTTTTTTTTCTTTTTTTTTTCTTTTTTTTTTTTTGCTTAGGTGATTGGATTGAGCTAGCTTAATCCATACTTTAACTGACATGTCCGATTGTGAGACCTAGACATGTTGATATGTCAGCGGTTTGAAGTTCAGAATGTTCACCAACATTGTCTCCTCAACATTCCAGATGACCATGACCTGGAGAGAGTCTTTCGTTTGCCTGCTACCACCTACATCGGCGGGAACGAGGCAGCATTGCCACTCAAGGAAATCATCCGCAGACTGGAGGCAACTAACATTAAACTCCACTTTGTGGTTTTGTTTTTATGTCTTTGTTTTCTCTGGAGATTGGTTTCATGTGTGCCGAGAGTGTCGGTTACAGGGTCATCAGTTCCATAAATTTAGGACATTGATTATTGACCATGATTAAAGTTGTTGACAGTTACTGAAAGGTCAGAAATGTTCAGTGAGGAACAAGTCTTATTCACTATGTTTATGGTGAACTTTGATTTTTTTTTCTTTCATTTAGTCTATAGCGGGAATTAGAATATTGATTTCAAAGCATTTTTCAGAGATCAGAGCTAAAACTGCTTCCCACAGATGATGGTAATCTTCGATTCATTTTCATATATACAAATGCATGGAAAAAAGATTTCCGGCTGTGGTTATTGTTCCCATGCATGTGTCAAACATTGGTTGGGGTGTGTAAAGAGAATGGTAGTGAGGAGTTTTCTGTTGATCGTTGGTGGGCTTTGTTTCCTAGGAAGTCTATTGTCGCCATATTGGTGTGGAGTTCATGTTTATCAACAACCTGGACCAGACAGACTGGATCCGTCGCAAGTTTGAGACACCTGGCATCATGCAGTTCAGTGTGGAAGACAAGCGTCTCATTTTGGCACGGCTGATCCGCTCCACTCGGTAATTAGTGTGTGTGTGTGTGTGTGTATAGTAGTAGTAGTAGTATTTTCATTTTACATCTTTCACAAAATCATGTGATATTAGATGATGTGTGTGTGTGTGTGTGTGTGTGTGTGTGTGTGTGTGTGTGTGTGTGTGTGTGTGTTGTTTATGTGCTTATGAACATTTGAATGTCTAAATTCCAATAATTTTGTGCTACTCTGGTTTTGGTTGGAGGATGCTTTAATTTGAACAGTTGACAGTGACCATTGCAAGTTGTTGACCTCAGTGATAGAGCTGACTTTAATCACACTTCCAAGTGTGGTAAACATTGATCTGAAGCATTTCTTAATCGTTATTGTCAGGTGTTGCTATCATCTGTTGACTGTATATTGTTAATCATTCTCCCAGATGTTGTCAAAGTTGATTGTGTATTGTTAATCCTTCTTCCAGGTATTGGAATCATTGATTGATTGTGTTGGTTTGATTGATTGTGTTGGTTTCAATGGGCACACTAATCTCAAAACGACAGCTTTCTTCAGAAAATGAATGAGACAGCAGAATTCTGGCATGATGGGCACAAAAGCAGCATCCATTCAATGTTTGGTTTGGCTCAACTTGAAACAGACGTAAGACATTCTATGACATAGCAGACAGCGTGACACACAGTGGCATCCTGAAGAAAGGGAAAGTAATGACAGTAGGAACCAGATGTTTCAAAGTAGGTTGTACCAGCAGCCAATCATTGTGAAATGATTTATTAGAAAAGATATTACCTAGCTCAACTGTTCTGACCTCACAGCCTGGGCAGCC
The DNA here is from genome assembly GCA_033310375.1 of Conus canariensis. Classification (NCBI taxonomy): domain Eukaryota; kingdom Metazoa; phylum Mollusca; class Gastropoda; order Neogastropoda; family Conidae; genus Conus; species Conus canariensis. The sequence continues at coordinate 15,701,728 of CM065714.1, read as the reverse complement.
TGTTCTGCCGAGCCAGTTTAGGCTGACCTGCATGAACAGAGGGTGCACCTCTTTCAAAAAGTACTTTCCTTAGAGGCTTACAGTTTCATCCGAGTATTGACAAAATAATTTTGTATCAAGATATTAAGATTCCATGCAATGTGATGCACTTCCAGACAGTTGAGTCTTTGACAAACTCAGAGACTATTTCATTCTTTGCGTAGCCTCTTTTTGGAGTGTATGCATGAAAAACTACACTGATTATAGTTTGATTTATATTTGAATATTGATGAACCCGTTTAAGTAGACATGCACAGGCTAAGAATGACATTCAGTGGCGTTCAAACAGCATTTTAGGCGCGGGGTTGAATAAGCTAATCTCCATTTATCAGGAATGCTGATTGTCTCCTTTTAGCAGGATAAGCTATTTTCACTGAAAAGTTTACCTAAAAAACAGCCTAAAAAACAAACCAAGAAAAAAAACAACGGCTTCATATATACTTATTCCATGACTGTCTGCATTCTCAGAGCTAGGTCATTTGAAAAGAAGCAAAATTATGTCTGGAATATCAGCACAGTTGCTTTTATTGCAAGAGCAGTGTTTTCTATGCCCTGCAGGATTATGATCCCTCTTCCCCCCGCCCCTCCCCTGCTCCCCTTCCCCACCCTCTCCTCCCTCGCAGTCCTTTGGTTTTTAAGTTTTATCTGTTGTTTATGCTGGTGTCATCATGTTTCATCAAATTTTCAGCTTTTCTTTTTTTTTTCATCTGAGTGTTTGCGTTATATCACCGGCTCTGATAATAACGAATTCAAGTGAATTGAAACCTTTTTTTTTTGTCCATCACTTGGATATAACCAGTCTCGACCGTACTAAAGCTAAGGGTTTTCAACTTTTTTAACTTCATTTAGTTCTGCATATCAGTTCAGTTGATAAATAAAGTTAACGATTTTTAACTCTTTGCACTTTATTTAGTTCTGCAGATCAATTCAACTGATAAATAAAGTGAAGTGTTTTGAACTCCTTGAACTTCGTTTTAGCTTTATGGATCAGATCAGAAATATCAAACTACTTTACTCACAGGTAAGAGATGGAATTACAGATTACTTTTACTGTTGAAGAACAACAGGTTGAACAAACTCAATTTGGCAGAGGATTACTTTCGTTATTCTGCTATATATGAAAAGCAAAAGTTGTTCCCTAAACATAGCTTATAGGTAGAAAGTTTGAAGCAGCTTCCTTAGTTAAAGTCTGTCTCCGTGTCATCTCTAAATGTAAAATATACACCAGACACTGTTGCTTTTTTAATTAATCTTCCTGTTTCTGTCTGTCTCCCTGTTTGCCGCTGTGTCTCTGTTTCACTCCCTGTCTGTCTGTCCATCTGTCTGTCTCTCAGTCTCTCTCTCTCTCTCTTTGTCTCTTGTTTTTACCCTTTCCTCCATCCCACCAATCTTCCACAACCCCTTCCCACCTCCACTGTCCCTCCATGTCTTAGTGTCATGGGCGGACATGTCCCAAGAACTGGGGGTCAGAGTAACGGTGTTTCAGGTTTGAGGAGTTCCTTGCCCGGAAGTGGTCCTCGGAGAAGCGGTTTGGTCTGGAAGGCTGCGAAGTCCTGATCCCCTGCATGAAGACCATCATCGACTCTTCCAGTGCTCTGGGCGTGGACAGCTTCGTGATTGGGATGCCCCACAGGTCAGTCACATGGCGTTGGTTGAGTGACTGCATTGTGTCTTCTTGTTAAATGGCAACAGTTGTTTGGATGTCAGCAACTAGTGACTGAAATGCCTGCCGCATATGTAAAGTATGTTGTATTTATTGAGAAACAACGTGATGAATCTGTTTTGTTTGATTAAAATTTTTCTTGTTTTTTTTTTATAGTAAGCATCAACAACTTTGTGATTGGAATGCCTGACAGGTGAGTTGCATTGCATTTGTGGACAGACAGCCTCATGAATCAGTGTGTTTGATAGCATGTTTTTTTGTGTTTTTTTTGGTTATGATAGCAGCAGTTTCATGCTCTAAAAACTTTTTTTTCCTAATGTTGGTAATGATGGGCAAGATATTGGGTTATATGTAATAAATAGAAAAAAGCCGGTAAGAATAAGTCCACTTATAGTATGAGTTAAATGTGAAATAAATCTGCAAATGATAAACATTGTGAGAATATGTTAATCATTTGCTAAACCATTTTTCAGTTATGATAATCTCCTTATATGCCTCCCCATATTCACCTTCCATGCTCCCTTTCATCCCCCCTCCCCCCCCTCCCCAACCTCCATTCCCTCATCCTAATACACCTGCACATGCCTTTTCACACACAAACTCCATCTGACCCTTTGCAGCCCCCCCCCTCCCCCTCCCCTATCCCCCATCCATCCACCCATGGCCCCATTCTTCCAGGTTTTCCAGTCGTAAAGTGCATCTACTGGGTTTAAGGTGAAAGTCCCATAACGTAAGCAGTATGAAACGCAGAGCCCAGCCTTTTCCCTTGACCACCTTAACTTCCCCTGACCTGAGTCAGGTACCCATTAACTGCTGAGTGGACAGAGAGGGTTTTCAGCAGTCTTTGACTCCAAGAGTGGTTCATAGCTGTCTGCTACTCAGCTGAACGGGTGTAATCATTATTTTGACAGTGGACCCAATATTGGGATAGTGGCAGTGAACGTTGTCCAAAAAATGTTTTGAATTGAAATTATATGAGATGTTTTTTATTGGACAATAAATCCTCCCACTAAGAGTTAAAGAGAAAAGGTTAAAGCACCCCCCAACTAATGGGTTAGGCCAGTGAAGTATTAGGATTTCGTTCACCATGTCTGGGATATGCATGGTTGAAGGCTGAGCTGATCCCTCTTTTTCAGATGCCTTGACCTTTTCTGACCTGATCCAGTCACCTATTAACTGTGAATCAGTTACACATTAACTGTGAATCAGTTACCCATTAACTTGAATCCATTACCCATTAACTATCAAGATGAGCAGAGACAGTTTTCGAGCCACAGGTCTCCCAAGAAGAGCTCTGAATAAAGCTTCTGTATGTTTGAAGACTTGTTTCCCCAGTTTGAAGACTTGTTTCCCCTTTATGTCTTTGTACAAGATTGACCTCCCATTGGGAGTAGATCTATATCGCAAAGGGTTTCTGGAGGCTCCCCTGTATTGTTGACATCTGATATCCACAGAGGTCGTTTGAACGTGCTGGCCAACGTGTGCCGCAAGCCACTGGAGAAGATCATCTGCCAGTTTGACTCCAAGCTGGAGGCCTCAGACGAGGGGTCAGGGGATGTCAAGTACCATCTGGGCATGTCTCATGAGCGCCTGAACCGTGTGACCAACAAGAACATCCGCATTGCTGTGGTGGCCAACCCATCTCACTTGGAGGCTGTTGACCCAGTGGTGCAGGGGAAGGTCAAGGCTGAACAGTACTACCGTGGTGACACCGAGGGCAAGAATGTATAAACATATATATAGACTCTTTGTGTGTATATGTGTGTTGATGCATTTGAAACTGTATCCATGTGCATCTGTGTTTGTGTGCATATATGTGTGCACCCATTTTGTTTTAAACACTCAAAATGTGTATTTTCAACAGATGTGACTTCATCATATAAACATACTTCATTTTGGTTCATAGATTTTGGTTAACCCGTTCACTGCCTGAAAATATTACAAACAAAGGCTTTCCCAGTGCCAGGGAAATCTAATGATTTGGGGGTAATAATTAACAAAAAATTCTAGCTCAGAAACTACAAAAGATATAAAAATGAAATATATATAATTTTTGAAGGAAATTGAATGAAGATTTTGAATCTGGGCTTCTTTTGTTTTAATTTTGATAATAAAAAAGGCATTTAGATTTGGATAGATTTTTTTTGCACGATCAAAAACATATGTATTTACCACTACATCTTCACATCCAAACAAGAACACAAAGCAAAAAAGTTGAAAATAAAGTTTGTATTGTCACACTACACCTGTAAATGAAAGTAAAACAGTTTAGAAGTCTATCCAGACGCTCACACTCTAAGCAGACAGGTCAGTCCACGACCACGCCCCCCTCTCCCCACCACGCCCCCTTGCTGGACTTCAACCCTCTCTTTCACTCCCCCTCTTCCCCTCTGCCCCGTGTCACGCCACGAGCAGGCAGCGCTCCCCTCTCGCGCTGACTATCACGTCACTGGCCACTGGCACACAGTGCAGAGTACACACTAGGCTGGCTCATTCGACGCTGGCGAGCCGTCAGCTGAACACACACTGAGGTCACACAGCCCGACTCAATAACTGACGAATATGGTCGGCAATTCCATCACTATCATCATCTCACCTTCATGCTCGAGTGAGTCGCTGAATAAAAGATTATTGTCTTTGTCAAAAATCATTAGCAGAGCCTGCTCAGCTGTGTAAATACGTTGATTTGGTCGCTGCGCTTGTCGAAGGCTGCGCCGCCATCTTTGCAAGCGAGACGAAGTGCTGGCTGGTCATCCAGTCAGTGATGAGAATAAATGGGCTTTCCCCTCACATGTGGTCATTTACATATCATTTTAATACTACAGACATATAAGGCTTACTACGCACACTCTATTTGAGTCCGTTGATAGAAATAGTAACGAATGAAAATTCAAGAAAAATGCATGACGTCAGTGGACGGCCCATAGGAACTGGGAAAGCATTTTTAATGCGGCGTCAGCTGACGGCTTAAAGGCACTCTACGGGTTAATAGATATGGATGAGTAAGGCTAACAACTTGCCTCATTTTATTGGACTTGGCAGAAGAACATCTGTGAATAATGTATATCACTATCAGAGGAGTAAAACGCTGACATGCCATCCTCACTGTTGTGAGCAGTCTTCAAAAGCTTTATTACTGACAGGCCTGTTTGGGGGATTCACTTCTTCTGTAACACCACTCTGAATGCAAGTATTTGAAACTGATGAACAATTTTGATACTGTTCACAGTAATGAAAGGATAGGAAATGATTGCGTTTTAACTGAACAGCATTGTGCTGACGCTATGATTTAACTTACTGCTCACTCACTGTGATGTGTCAGACTCCCAAGTTGTTTTGTTTTGTTTTTGCTATCATTTAGATTCACACACAAGCTCGAATGCACAATGTGTGTGTGTGTGTGTGTGTGTGTGTGTGTGTGTGTGTGTGTGTGTGTGTGTGTGTTTCTTTTTCATCTGCACATCGATTACACTTTCCTTTCTGATAATATTATTTTGATACAAGTCAGAGGGATTTTTTTTTCCTGAAACAAGATGGCAGAATAAAGCTAATTCTCATTTCAAGAGGTGATCAGATGTATGATAAGTGAAGGGTTGAACATTGAATATGTGTATGTGACTAAGGAAAGTTAAATGGAAAAATCGTCAAATTCTTCCCAGTGACTTTGTTTATAGACTGTACTAACATTCCAATGTAGGCACCTGTTTTCAAGCTTTTTACATGTTAGAGTCTTGTGACATGATTTTTATAATGTCTGAAATGTACAAGTAAAACTGAACGAAAATTGAATATTTTTAAGATTAGCATAGTGAACTTGTAAATCATGTATAGCTTGTGTGCTTTGGTTATTTTGTGTTGGTCTATTGAATGTTTACAATATAAGAGCCACAAGATGACATCATGAGCTTGTTTGCTGTGGCTATTTTGTGTAGACCTGTTGAATGTTTAGAATGTAAAAGCCAGAGTACAACATAGTGAGATGATTACGCATCCATTTTTATTCTTCTTCCATCAAGGTAAGAGTCTTAGTCTTGTGGGATAGCTTCTCACAGCCCCAAGTATAATTTTGATGGTATGTCAAAGGATTTTTTTTTTTTTAATCAACAGCATGATAATATATCGCCTGGCTTATTTTTATACCGAGAGGAGAAAGACAATTAAAAGATTCTGCGTAAAGATTTGTAACAAGCTATGCAACCACCAGTCCGTTCATGGAGAAAAGTTGGAATGGTAAGAAACAAGTGATGCAAGGCTGAGCTGTAGTGGTTGATAGCAAAGTGGAAATGGAAATGGCTTGAAGAGCAGCTACTTGCGAGGAACAAAGCAGCCTTGTGATGTCATCGTGAGGCCTGGCAGGCTGTGGACTGGCCCTGTGACTGTGTTGCCAGGTGATGAGCATCCTGCTGCACGGCGATGCTGCCTTTGCTGGTCAGGGCATCGTGTATGAGACCATGCATCTGTCTGACCTGCCCGCCTTCACCACCCACGGCACCATCCACGTCGTTGTCAACAACCAGGTGAGATAAACTGTTTGTGACGTCTTCCTTTTTAAAGTGTTGTATTTCTAGTCAGTCAGCAGAGTGATGTTATGAACGCTATCAGTCAGTCGTTGTACAGCATAATGTTGCCTGGCATATTCCTTACTGAAGACTAATGATGACAGAGAAACATATCTCTTGCGAAGGTCTGATTCATTTAGGATGAAGTAGGAAAGATATTATTTTGTTCATGATTCATAAGGAAAGTCTTATTATTTCTGTATGGTTTTTATCATTGTTTTGTAGATTGTTATGTTTCGTAGTAACTGTTTGAGAATTTTGTTTTCTGTGAAATGCCATGAATTTGTTTTTCTTTCTTTCTTTGTTTAACTGTTCCTATATCAAAAAGAAAAAAATTGGAGAAGATAATGGAAAAAAACCCAAATGATAACGTGTGAGTTCATGTTTTGTTTTTTTTAGATCGGATTCACCACTGATCCACGTATGTCACGTTCTTCCCCCTACTGCACTGATGTGGCTCGAGTGGTGAATGCGCCCATCTTCCACGTGAATGCTGACGACCCGGAGGCTGTGACGTACGTGTGCAAGGTGGCCGCTGAATGGAGGGCCACTTTCCAGAAGGATGTCATCATTGATCTGGTAAATATTTGTCCTGTTCTCAGGTACGAAATGGGGTCGTTAACTGTTCACATTTAAAAACATTTTCTTTCTTTTTTGTTTATTTTCTCCCCTCATAGACTTTCCATCTTAAGAAATAATTTTGCTACAGTTCAGCTTTCAATGGATCAGATGAAAAAAAAGAAAGCAGAGTACGTTGCCGGAAGTCTCGCAGATCTGATTATAATCACAATGTAAAAGATCAGATAGCAAGAAACAATGGGTGAAGAGTAGATAATTTATCCCTGTCCAGTCGACAATATATGTGCTGACTTCTTCAGGTGCTTGTGCTGTCATGGTCATAGTTTGTGAAGTTTTCTTTTTCATTTTTTTTTATTTAACTTTCAGATTACCTTTTTGTTGTTTTTGTTTCCTTCTCCCACAGAGTACACCTGCTTGCAGAAACATGGAAGAATTTCTTGCTGTACTAATTGCAGTCAAAGTAAACACTGTTCTGCAGTATCAGATTGATTAACCCATATCAGTTGTCAGTTCTCTTGTACAGTTTTTTTTTTAAGCCAGTACAAATTGGAAACAGAAACAGCACATTTGTTGAGTAATTTTGATCAAAATGAAAGTATGATTTTTTTTGTTGTTGTTTTAATAAGGAGTAACAGTACTATAGACATTTCTTTTCTTTATAGATTCTTTGGGTGGTCACTCAGTCGGAGCTTGTCCTGTATTTAAAGAAGTTAGAAAAAAACTGAGTCCCCAACGGCATGAAACACATGAAAGTGTATCTAACTTTGATTTATAAATTATCACTGGAATTAATGATTATTGTGCTGAAGAGATTGTGCATGCTTTAGTACAGCATGTGCTGACATTCTCATACCTTGTCATGCCTTGTTGGTTTTTATTGATTTATGTAATGGTTGATCAATAATTGGTATAGTGTGTTTGGTGTTATATAAGAAGCTTGGAAAGATGTTCAGGGAATGGTCTTGAACATAACATTAAAAGGTGGACACATGCTCATGCGTGCAAGCTCTCCTTTTTTGTTCTCGTCGTCATTCTCTCGCTCAGTCTCTCTCTCTCTCTCTCTCTCTCTCTCTCACTCTCTCTCTCTCTCTCTCTCTCTCTCTCTCTCTCTCTCTCTCTCTCACATACACACACACACACATGCAAGCATTTTCATTGAAGCTTGTAGCCATTTGCTAAACATTCTGATCAATTGTTTGTGAACCGCCAGGTGTGTTACCGCCGCAATGGCCACAACGAGATGGATGAGCCCATGTTCACCCAGCCACTGATGTACAAGAAGATCGCAAAAGAGCCCTCTGTTCTGACCAAATACGCTGAAAGCCTGATCCGTGACAACTTTGTCTCACAGCAGGAGTACGAGGTGAGGGGAATACTTGTCTTTTTCACCTGTAGATTGTGAAGAAAGTGGACTTCTTATATGTACTCTCTTGGTGGCCTACTGGTTTATATAAAACTGTCTTCTTTTTCTTTTTATTATGTGTGATCAGTGTGATGTAGTCAGTTTTTTCTGTTATTTCAAGGTTTCTTGGTGAGGTTCTTTTCTTCTGATTTGTAACCACCCACCCCCCCACCACCACCACCCCCCCACCCCCCCACCACCCCCACCCCCCCCACCCCCCCCCCCCCACCCCCTCCTCCCCTTCCACAGCTTGTTCCTGTATTCGTTTCTGTGTTTATTGCGTATTGAACCTGAGACGCTCCAGCATGAATAGCAGATCTTTCATTTCCAACACTATGTCAGTTAGGAAGCATATGAAGGTGTGAGTGTGTATATGTGAAGTTATTTTGTAATATGTGTTAGTATATGGTTGTTCGTTAGACCTTTACAGGTTTTGTTGTTGCAGACATGTGATGTGTATTAATGTATAGTACATCTATTGCAAAGTGCCTTGGGCTCCCTTTTGAGGAGGAAAGTGGTGAGTAAATGTCCATTATTATTAATTTTCCTCTCTGATTATAAAGGCAACGATTCGCCTTTCTCACTGGACACCTTGTCTCATTTAACCCTTTCACCGCCAGACATACGATTTTGCATAAATCCCCATTGCCAGCCATTTTTCAAAAAAAGCTCTTATTTTATACCAGCATATGTGAAACACGGATATCTCTGAAACTAAACAACCAATTCTCATGCTATTTTTTGTAAAATGGAGGAGATACACTGTACTTTTATTATATCATAACATGTTAGTAAATGGTAAGTAAACAACAATTTCAAATTTTTAGTAATTTCAAGTGCAAAAAAAATGCAAAATTTAAAAAGAATGTTATGTTTACAGTAATATTTTTTTATGAACACAAAGTCATTCATGTGCCTGTTGGTCTCTGAACCTTTGAGAGCCCTTCAGCTGTTCATAAAACCCACCCAACACGTCTCTGTGGCTCACCTCTCACGTGTCAGTCGGCCACGCCCCCTTCAACCTCGACCATCAAGTGTCGGCCCACAGCGTGTGTGAAGTTCACTGCCTAAAGTCTTAGCTCGCCCCCTCACACAACTGTCAGTCAGTCAGTGAACAGTCAGTCAGTGCTGACTGGCTCAACGCGAAAACACTGGAGCACAGCGGTAGTAAGTGGGCGTCTAGTCTTATCTCTCGTCAGCACGCCTCCTCTCCCAACCATTTGGCCACGGTCCAACGCTTCACGTTGAAATAATTTGGTCAAGCCCTCACTATCGTTGTTTCCTTGTGACTGTCTGGGTCTTCTTCAGCTGTATTAGGAACAACTGACCGTCTATTCAATATTCCCAGCACTTGATCTGTGGTAAATGTACGGCAAGGTCGAGTACGTAAAGTGCTTGGTGGTGACGTCATAGTGAATGGAAAAGCAATCGGAATAAAGTTGATAAAACACTGAACTGAATAGTGTTCTGACAAAGCAAATGGCTGTGAGCACGGGTCAGACCATCCCCCAACTATGACGTTTATTGCTGGCTTTTTATCTCATGAACTTGGATCGTGAGAGTATCGGGAGTTAGGTCACCCTACTGTGTCGCCAAATGGCGACGTTGGCGCTCAGCCCTGTCGTCGCCAAAAGGCGACTTTGGCGGTGTTAGGGTTAACCCTTCCATCTCTTACAGTGTAACTGGCAAAGTAACTTTCCAAGCCAGACAAGTCCCGGCTGCTGAGTTGGAAGATCAGGGATGCTTTACCTGTCATATGTACTGATTGGTATGTCAAAAGGAATGTCATATAGTTACAGAAAAGTATATTTTTTAATAACATGGTAAACTTTCATTGTGATGGAATAATCCCAGGATATTTCATCCACCCGTCTTATTATGACAGGTCATAGAACCTCGTTTCTGATCAATTGCAAGCAAGAATTGAGAACATCATACTCAGACATGCCCCCTTTTACTATATAAATATTCATGGCTTTTGTAATAATGATTGTAGATATTTGCTAAGATTATTCACAAAAAGTAAATCAAATTGTTCTCAAAGATATAATCAAACTCGTGCATAAATGTAAAATTACTTCCATAGCTCATGATGTTGGGAAAACTTACAAACAGGATGACCAATTCATTCCAGTTCTCCTGACCTAGAGCTGCACATGATGCAAGAATGAAGTAACTTCAAAATACTCTCCATTGAATCATTATTTGTTTGTAGGTTAACAGATAAATGCGCTATATTTGCACCAAGATTTTATGAGGTCAGGTATTGGTAGACATGTGTTTATATACACCAGACCAGTGTTGTGTGCTGGGTGGAAGGAGTTAAAACTTCATTTTTATTTCTGGATTTGATTTCTGGAGGGCTTTACACAGAGAGAGACTGCATTTGTTGAGGTCTTCACAGAGAGGCTCGCTATAATATGTCCAAGTAGATTCGTTATTTGTGATTTTTTTTTTGCTGTGTGCAGGAGGAGATAGCCAAGTATGACAAGATCTGTGAAGAATCATACATGCTGGCCAAGAAAGAGACGGCAGTGAGCAATGCAGAGTGGCTGGACTCCCCCTGGACTGACTTCTTCAAGACCCATCGCACTGACCAGATGACCATACCCAAAACTTTCGTTGCTGAGGAAACCCTCCATGACATCGGTCAGAAAGTGAGCACTGTGCCTGAAGATTTCGTCGTCCATGGAGGTGAGGAAGACTCTGTCAGCAATGCCATCCAGTCTGATTTCCAGATTGATGCTTTGAGTACAGATTAGGTCATACCAGTTTTGTTCTTTTTTTTCTTTCTTTTTTTTAATCAGAAATTTCAATTGTTTTGTCCTTTTGTGCTCACTGATGCAAAACTCAGCGTGGATCTGAATTGCCATCTTCCTGGCTGTAAATGATGGAAAGATCCAGATTTAATTGTATCATTTTAGATGCAAATAGTCATGAGGTAGGTGTGCATCCGTATAAGATGCACCTGCACAATTTGTTCTGTTGTGCTATCGTTACACATTTTGTGTGAAACGGGTAGATAAACGAAAGTAAACATTTGAAACGGAGTTCTAAGTGAGGGGTTACAGTTAAAAGTAATGCTGCTCTCCAGTCTGTTTCAGTCTCATTGTACTGGAGATGTTTAATAAAGAATGAAAACATATTGTCTGTTGTAGGGGCAGAGTTAAACCGCCACATGGCACGTCTGTCTTGAAATGCATGAGAAGCAGAATTCAGCTTAATCAAGCATTGACATAACATACATGATTTGTCTATGAAGCGACTGGATTTCAAACCTGTATTCTGAATCGACACCATGGACTGTGCATTTTATGTGCTGCTGCTTAGGATTACCAAATACAAAGAAAAATAAAGGTGAGAAGTCTGAAAAGCACAGTGATATATGATGTACATTTGAATTTGTATGTGGAGGCAAATGTATGGAGATGTTAGTATCAAATTTGTCAGCAAGTTGCACCAAAAACAGTCACAGTTAATCTTGATGCTGAGAACTAAAATTTAATAATGCATGTAATGGAAGTGCGAAATGGATATTTGCTAACAATGTATAACGGTTGACATTCAGGGAAGAATATTAATAAAATGAAATCATCTGTTGATAATGCATAACAGACAGAAATTATTTCAGTGTATAGAAAGAATAGATTCATTGCTTTAGGGACAGAATGATAGTTCCTGTGCAGGTGTCAGTATGTTCTGTTTATTTTCAGATTAATTACATTTTCAGTTGAACCATCTTCATTTCAGTGCAACGATTACTGCAATCCCTGTATTTAAAATTACTGTACACCACTAAAGGTGTACTTGTTTGATACGTTTTACTATTGTTGTTGTTTGGGTAGGGTTTTTGTTTGGTTTTGTTTATATTGATAGTCTTTTTGTCAGAACCATTCTCACATTCTGTAAAGGACTGAAAAAAAAATGCAGTGGGATGACACAAGATTGAGGTGTAATCGTGACTGTATTCTGTCATAAGAGTAAGAATAATGGGTACTTTGTATTGCACGCTATCCAGGTTACTGCTCTAGGTGGTTTGCAATGATAATAATGGTAGTAATAATACATGTAAATTCTACACAAACAAATCTACATACTGTTATGTGGATGATACTCATTACACAAGAACATGCATCAACAAAGAAAGATGATAGGATATGCTGCCTTCAACCCACAAATTAAATTAAACATATAGACTCTGGCCATTACAGTGCTCCCACACTTCTGGCTCCCTATATGTAACTCAATGGTGACTTGACTTGTATGTATAGGCTTGAAGCGAGTGCTGCGATCACGCATGGACATGGTGAAGAACCGTGTGGCCGACTGGGCGCTAGGTGAAGCCTTCGCTTTTGGCTCTCTTCTGAAGGAAGGCATCCATGTGAGGCTCAGTGGGCAGGACGTGGAGAGAGGAACATTCAGGTAAAAAAGGAAAAGAGGGGGGGGGGGGGGGGGGGGGGGCTGTGCACAAGAAAATAAGATGCTCTTGAATATTTTTAGAATTTTAGAATTAAAATCACATGCAAGGTTTGTTCAGTGAATAGAAACTATTTTACTGCAAAAATAGATTAAACCATGTACTTAAAACTTGTATCACAGAAAACTGGCTTTAGCTTTATTACCATACACATAAACTCTTACGTGTTCAGACATTTTTGTGTTGAATTTTTAACAGAATTTGGTATGATGATTTACTTATCTTGAATTGGAATTTAGCAGGAAAATGTGTCATGTATCAGAATTAAGAAAAATTTCCTTAAATTTGAATCTGTAAAATAGTCTGCAGAATTTTTACCATTGAAAACATTTGCAACTGCTAAAACTGTAACTGTAGAAAAGTTTGGGGCATGATATCAAGTATAGACTCTAAATATCAAGGCAGTGAGCTGTTAAGAGTTAAAGACCAAAAGTTTTTAGCTTCTAAGATAAAATTTGAAAGAACATGTGACACTAGTAGATGTGATTTAAAAATGGAATGCAAAGAGTCTGATGCTTTCCTATCTATGTGCACAGACATGATGTGGAAGTGAATGCTTCAAAATGTCAGATTTTTTAGCTTGCGTATGCAGCTGACTATTCTTCCGTAAGATGGTATTGCAGGTGGATTGAAGGATTAGACGTCTGAAAAGTTAGCTCAACAATAGTTACCAGTCTGTCACGTCTTGAATCAATAAGGCTGTGCTTTTTGTGGAAAACCTTTTGAAAATATCTGAGAACATCTTTTGAAAATAAGTTGAATGCTTAAAGGCATTACTCACAATGTGTGAACCAGTTTGACCAAGCATTTTCAAGGCATTATCCTAAGTGGTAAAAGCTTTATGGCATTCCCCAACAAACAGTCCATCTAGTCAGATGTACACAACTGCAGAATTGGACAAAATGGGTGGGTTTGAGTCAGCTTTTGGGTGTTGAAAAAGACTGCTTTGCATTGCTTTTTTTTTTTGCTTTTTTTCTTGCGTCCGTCACATGGGACCCAACCATGGTTTATGGTCTGCAAAAGTCAAAGTTCAAACAAGACACCGTGATAAACTGTGGTACCAGAAGTTACATACTCAGTGCATCAGCATTGTCAAACCGTTAGGTCCTGCAAAGACCTCTCTGAGTCATGACAAATTCTGTGTCTACATATCCAAGGCCATGGTGGTCTTCCTTTAAAAATAAAACACCCAAGTTATGGGTAATTGCCCTATTTTGTGACCTTTTGGTTTGGGAAAAAAAAGTCAGCATAGAGTAAAGGTCTGAGGAACTCCAGACTTGGAATAGAGAGCTTTTTATCTTGTCTCCATCCAACTCTTGAATGAAGTGAAGGACTGATCTAGCAAGCATGAGAGAGGAAGTTGGAGAGAATGTAAAAAATTCAGCTGAGGCAGGCCACTTGTACATGGTGTTTGGTTTCGCAGACATGGTTTGGGGTATTGTGCTCGTATATATGACAATAGTAATCATATGATAATCATGAAGAAATCTCTTGATCAAGGGCATAATATGAACACTGCCAAGGTGCACATTATTGCCCTGTTTCATTTTTTTTTTTCTTTACTTTTTTTTTTTTTTTTTTTGGTTGTTGCTGGGTTTTTTTTTTTTTTTTTTTTTTTTTTTTGTGTGCTGAATCCTTGGAAGACTTCAGTGGCAGCTTGGTATGGTGTGTGCAGCCATAGGCACCACGTGCTGCACCACCAGGAGATTGACAAGAAAACGTTTGTGCCACTCAACCACATATTTGAAGACCAGGCACACTACACTGTCTGCAACAGTTCACTGTCCGAATTTGGTGTTCTGGGTAAGTTGGCAACACTAGTAACTTGTCTGTTATCACGCCGTCTCTCTCATTCTGTCTGTCTGTCTCCATCTCTCTCTCTCAGTCTATATCCCTCTCTCTCTCACTGTGTCTGTCTCTCTCTCTCTCTCTCTCTCTCTCTCTCTCTCTCTCTCTCTCTCTCTCTCTCTCTCTCTCTTTGTCTTGTCTTTTCTTTGATATATAACACTGCCCATTGGAAATATTCTATAGTTGGAGCTTACGGAAGTAACTGTTCATGTGTTCTGATTCTGATATTGCTTGGTGTTAAGATTTTTCCGTTACAGTTTCTTTGTATTGGGGTTTTTTTGGTTTTTTTTACTTTGCTGAAACTGTCCCTTCCAGATTGTCCCAGAATTACAGGTTAGGGTCTGCTTAGTTGGGAGGAATTTGCTTGACAATAATGGTTGGGATTAGGATAAAGGGATTCCTCAGTTGAAGCTTCTTACCCTCCAGACCCTCTTCATTTCCTTTACACACTCATACATTGCCAACAGTCTCACAGCATGAGAGCAGAAACATCTGTAGTCTGACGCGGGCAGGGAATTACCGGAAAATATACAGATGAAATCATGGTACTTGAACAAGCATATTCTGTTCCTACCTTTGTGCATTATTTATCAAACAAGCAAAAACAACCGTACCACAACTCATACCCCTCTCCGCCTTAAATCTTCTTCTTCTTCTTCTTCTTCTCCGCCTTAAATCTTCTTCTTCTTCTTCTTCTTTCTGTCTTTCTTTCTTTTTCTCATTGCGGGGCGAGGGGGGAGTGAGTTGGTGTGTGTGTGTCAGTATTGTTATGCATGCTTTTTCTGTCAAACACACTTTTTGTTATTGTAAAAACTCATATATATATATATATATATATATATATGTGTGTGTGTGTAAATATATATATATGTATGTTTAAATCTATTCTAAATATATGCCAACATGTGTTGAATAGAACAAAGAACCCAATTTGAGTAAACCCAAGTGGAATTATAGCTATCATGGCTCCTACAGCTTGCTGCAAACTAACATTATCCAGCTGATGATCCAGAGGAAGCATCATAACAGCTCATGCTCTTTATTCAGCCTTTCTTTGTGGGCTTTTTAATCCAGGGTTGGTTTTGACTTCTTTTGTAGAATTAAACATGTTCCTGTCTGCCTGGGTCTTGCAAAAATAGTCTTTTTATTGCCTCTTTGACAATCCGGGGGGGGGGGGGGGGGATCAAGGGATACCTAAGCGGCACTAAACAGATTTTTTTTTTTTAAATGGTACCTTTATGTGTATGTTTGTGTGTATGTATACGTGTGTGTGTTTGAGAAACTAATGAGTCAGAAATGGACTTTTCATTGGGAGGTTAGCTATGTATGGCTTTAGATTAAAAGTTTGTGAACTGTCTGACGTGATCTTTGAATTTCCAAAAGAGATTTTTCATCTGATTTAAGATTTACTGAGGAAAGATTTTAAACAAAATTTCCAGTGTTTTTAGAAGGTGTGTTTTAAAGGGTTGTGTGTGTGTGTTGTTTTTTTTTGAAGACTTATGAGTTGACTTGAAGGTGGTGACAGCCCTGATATGACCCTTTGCGATCGGCTGGGCTATAAGCAACATTACGATTACTATTACTGCTGTGTGTTCAGGCTTTGAGCTGGGCTACTCCATGACCAACCCCAACGCCCTGGTGATCTGGGAGGCTCAGTTTGGTGACTTCTCCAACAACGCCCAGTGCATCATCGACCAGTTCATCTCCAGCGGACAGGCCAAGTGGGTGCGACAGAGCGGACTGGTGCTTCTCCTTCCTCATGGCTACGAAGGCATGGTACGTTTGACGTTTCAGGTTTCGAAATCAAAAGAAGTTACTTTTTCTACTTTCTATACGTCATACTCATTTTTTTTCAAGGATTTATTTTAACTTTAAAGATAAGAAAGGAAGTTGAATGGAATGTTTGACTTTCATGACTTTATGAATTCTTGACTTTATCCACAAATTACCTGAATTCTCAAATGGATGACTTTATGAATCCTTGAGTTTATCCACAAATTACCAGAATTCTCAAATGGTGGAAAGAGCCCATGCTGCTAGAATCATCAGCTTGATCTTTGTGTGCTTTGAATTAGTGAACACAATGTGTTGCTGATTCTGTGTGTTGGCATGTATGTTTGTGTTCTTAAGCTGTATGTTTGTTGCAACATCCACCTTTACTGTTTCAATGTTTTTTCCCCAGGGCCCAGAGCACTCCAGTTGTCGCATTGAGCGCTTTTTGCAGATGAGTAATGATGATCCAGAGTATTTCCCGGTGAGTTGTCCTTGTTTTGGAGAGCTAGGGGTGTCCGTGTTACGGAATGTTTTTCTCTCTCTCTTGTGCATGTATCTGAATGTGTGCAGTATTGTTTATGATGCATCTTTTTATCGTAGATTCAGAGGAACATTGGAATAAGGTTTGATGGGAAAAAAGAAATTGTTCATAAGGTCTGTCACCCGCCCCATTCTCCCCACCCCCATGTTAGGATACCTAGTTCTTCACCGAACAAAAGCACCTTTCAGATTAAAATGCAGAAAATTATGTAGCAGCTTCCTTCAGGTTCCTACAATGTTTCAGCCCTCTTCACTTTTTTTTATGTTAGTTGGATATATGTATGAAGTATTGAAATGTTCACTGACATGTACTGAGTTGTTCTTATGCTTACTTCCTGTTCAGGGTCTGTCTGTCTTTGTGGCCCTCTCTTCTCCCATCTCTCTTTCATTGAGTTCTCAGCATGGTTATCACACCTTTTGTTGCAACTGTCCCCATTGTCCTATCCATGTGGTGCACTAGGTTTCAGTTGAAAGTCATACAGCTGTAAAGTCTTCAGAAATATAGCAGGAGTGGCCAGAATATTTTCTTGTAGTTAAAAACGGGTTTCGACAGGTTGTGCATAACAGGTTCAGTGAGATCAGTGACACTTCAATGAGAAGGAGTGCCAACAAAATGGCACATGAAAGAAGAAGATAGGCCAGCGCAGTAAAAGTTTCCCTGACATGTTTGATGACATTGTGAAATCTCCCTTTCAACTTAAACTTCATTGCCAATCTCTTAGGCATAAATGATCACAACTTACTTTTTACTGAAGATTGATGAAAAAAGGGGGGAGGGGGGGATAAAAGAAAAAGAGAACCCAAACAAAGAACTGTTCTAGTGTTCCACCTAAACAAGAAATAGCATTGGGTTAATGTCTGTTATTCCCAGCTCCCCTCTTCCATTTCTTCCCGTACCCTGTAGGTTTCTTCCCTTACCTTTCCATCTCTTCCCATGCCCTGTGATATTGGTCTTCACTGTGATTTCCACCTTGGAACCTTTCCTTTCCCCACCCTCATTCTTCCACCCTCTCAACAAAGTTGGGGGCAAGTAACGAGAGGAGAGGTTGTTACGCCCTTTAGAATTGAGAACTAAAGGAAGAAATAATCCTGAGAAGAGGAAAAAAAAATGGACAGCCCTGATGTTAGTTTTAGACTTGTTAGAAAAGATTCTTAAAGCATTCTGTAAGGTTGAAATTAATTATTGCTGTGGTTTACTATCATCATCACAGTGTTGTAACATCATGTGATGGCAGCATGGCCAGTTTAAAAGGTTATGATCCCTTTGTCATCCTCTCTGTGAATCTCTGTGAATCTCTGTGAATCTCTCTCTCTCTCTCTCTCTCTCTCTCTCTCTCTCTCTCTCTCTCTCTCTCTCTCTTGTAATTCTCCAGCTTACCTTCTTACCCTTTTTTTTATGTTTGGTTTTTTTGTATTTGAGGAATATTTATATGGCAGGTTTTTATGTTTGTTTTTGTATGTAAGAAAGACTTATGTGGCAGTTTTATGACTTAAAATGAGAATCCCTGAGAGGATTTATGTAAGGCCAGTTCACAAAGTACCTGAAGGTTTTCGGTTGTTGATTATTTTCTGTCATTCATCATTTCATGGCTGATTATTACATCCACTGTCCCACCAATCACATCTCTCCTGATTTTTTTCCGGTGGTTTGGTATATGTGTATTGAATCTGATTCTTGACTTGCATACATGAAGATAAGTGTGAAATCACCTTTTTTTGTATGTGAACTAACCTTTTTAATTTTTTTTTTTTTTTTTTTTTTTGGATTGGTGTTATCCCTATGCTCTGTAAAGAACAACACTGGAGGTTTCTTTTGCAAACTTTTTTTTAAAAAGAAGTACTAACCTGGCTTTTGCTGTTTTAATGGCCTTGACCTAGGCTGGCCATGACCTTTGTTCGCAGGTGGAAAACGACAACTTTGAGATTCAGCAGCTTCACGAGAGCAACTGGTTTGTGTGCAACTTCACCACCCCTGCCAACTTCTTCCACGCTATGCGGCGCCAGATTGCTCTGCCCTTTCGCAAACCGGTGAGGTTGAGTGAGATTGGTGAAGGCAGAGTCTTCCTTGTAAAAAGTCTGCCAAGGTGTTAAGGAGTTTTTTGTGTGCCGAGGTGCTGTAATTTGTTCTTAAGAGAATGGCATATAAGGCAAAAGACCTCTCTTTTTTTTATTGGCTAGGAAGTGCCATAAGTCAAATGGTTGTAGCGTTGGCTTGTGGAGCTGGTGAATATGAGTTTAACTTCATACGAGTTTTAGTGGCTTGAAAACTGTTCTGTCCACCCTGTTGGAAATGGACTCTAATTTCGTTCAGGGAGGGTTAAAGGTGATGAAAAGAGGGGGACAGGTTCCACCATCCACCACGTTGTGCCCCAGACATTATTATTTTCTGATAGCTCACTGTCTTTATGGCCATTACGATGTGGAACACCTTTTCACCAAACAGGTACAAGTTAGTCTTGGAAATCTTCAGATTAGACGGTATGATTTGCAAAGTGGTGTTGAATCCTTGCTGCATTTAAGATAGGCAAAGCAAGACAGTTAACAGTAAAATGCAGGATTCTTGTCCAAAATTTACCTTTACATTTTGTGGATTAAAGATGATTTTCCTGTATGTGTGTAGAACTTTTTTCTTTATCCTTTTTCTTTGTTCTTTATTATTGTTGCTTTCTTTATGTTATGTTGATGTCGTTGTCAATTTCTGTTAATGAACAATTTCTTTTGATTACTTAGAAAGAAAAAACAGCATTTCAACATTTTCTGTGCACGCTACCAGATACAAATCAGTTTTTTTTTGTTTGAGCCAAAAAATCTTCTTTTTGTTGTTGTTGTTCTTTAATTGTTCAAAATAGTTTGGATACTTTTAGGGTGCTGATTTTGTTCCATATTGATTCTATGAAGAATTAAATGACAGTTGCATTAACAGTATGGAAGACAACATTTTTCTGTCTTGTGTTTTTTTACTGAGACCTGTGTAGGGATCCTATGGTCTCTCCAAACATACTGTAGGAGACAGAACAAACACTTCTTCCGAGACACAGTTATGTAAATTTTGCTGAGCAGTCTACAGTTTGTTAGTGTAATTAAGCTTAATTTCTAGATAAAAGAATTTACATAAACCTCAGTTTTGTTCTTCTTGAAACAAAAGTCAGGAAGATTTCTCACCTGCTCAGTAGAAAAAAAATGTTATAGCTTTACATTTTTTGATGTTCAGATTTATTTTCCTCTTTTTACAATACTGTTCCATCGTTGCAAGATTTGTTGCAGTCTTCTCACCAAAATATTGGACATTTAGTACATGTGGTTATATGCTTTTAACTTTTCTGACTCTGTCACCTGCTGTCCTAATTCATTGCACTCTCAGTATTGTAGAGATAAGATAATTGCACAGATTATTGTTTTAATACATTTGTATATTTTTATTTCGATGAACAGCTGATCGTGCCCACACCCAAGAGTTTGCTGCGTCTGCCTGAAGCTCGTTCCAGCTTTGATGACATGATCGAAGGCTCTCGCTTCCAGCGCCTCATTCCAGAGAGCGGAGCAGCCAGCGACAATGCTGACACTGTGAAGAAGCTGCTGATGTGCTCTGGCAGGGTGTACTATGAGCTGGTCAAGGAGCGGGAAAAGAAGGACCTGGTCAGTGACATCGCCATCTCCAGAGTGGAACAGGTCAGTTTGTTACACTTGTCATCAGGGTCAGAGTTCACAGATGTGTTCTCCAGAGTGGAACAGGTCAGTTTGTTACACTTGTCATCAGGGTCAGAGTTCACAGATGTGTTCTCCAGAGTGACACAGGTCAGTTTGTTACACTTGTCATCAGGGTCAGAGTTCACAGATGTGTTCTCCAGAGTGGAACAGGTCATTTTGTTATACTTGTCATCAGGGTCAGAGTTCACAGATGTGTTCTCCAGAGTGGAACAGGTCAGTTTGTTACACTTGTTGTCAGGGTCAGCGTTCACAGATGTATTCTCCAGAGTGGAACAGGTCAGTTTGTTACACTTGTCGTCAGGGTCAGAGTTCACAGATGTGTTCTCCAGAGTGGAACAGGTCAGTTTGTTACACTTGTCATCAGGGTCAGAGTTCACAGATGTGTTCTCCAGAGTGGAACAGGTCAGTTTGTTACACTTGTTGTCCGGGTTAGAGTTCACAGATGTGTTCGCCAGAGTGGCACTGGTCAGTTTGTTACACTTGTCGTCAGGGTCAGAGTGCACAGTTTTGTTCGCCAGAGTGGCACTGGTCAGTTTGTTACACATGTCATGAGGGTCAGTGTGCACAGTTGTGTTCGCCAGAGTGGCACTGGTCAGTTTGTTACACATGTCATCAGGGTCAGAGTTCACAGATGTGTTCTCCAGAGTGACACTGGTCAGTTTGTTACACTTGTCATGAGGGTCAGAGTTCACAGATGTGTTCTCCAGAGTGGCACAGGTCAGTTTGTTACACTTGTCATCAGGGTCAGAGTTCACAGATGTCTTCTCCAGAGTGGCACAGGTCAGTTTAATAATAATAATAATAATGGTTTCTTATATAGCGCTTAATCAAACGAATTTCTCTAAGCGCTTTACAAAGTCATACTACATTCACCCTACTCATATACAATAGTACACCTTACACCCAGCTACAAATACTATTACTACAATAACTAACAGATCCTAATCCTACGAGTGTGACATTCACTTATTTTTCAAGTATCACTGCAAAAACTTAATCCTATAACGTTCAATCGTACAACAAATACATGTAATAGGGAACATACTCATACGCTACATTTGAAAAGGCCCAGACGGCTATGAGTTAGGTTGTACCCCCCCCCCCCCCCCCCCCCCCCCCCCCCCTCCCACAGCATTGACTAATTATGAGAAAATACATGGGTTTTAAGTTTAGACTTGAAAGAAGAGATAGAATCTGAATGTCTGAGAGAGTCTGGCAGTCTGTTCCACGTCGCTGGAGCTTGAAAAGAGAAAGATCTTTCACCAGTAGTAGTCCTGAAGCGAGTCATTCGTAGAAGGCGGTCGTCAGCACAGGAGCGTAGTTGTCGAGATGGGGTGTAGATTTTAAGGAGATCTGAGAGATAAGAAGGTCCATTTTCAAAGAGAGCAGAGAAAGTGAGAGTTGAGATTTTGTACGAGATACGGTTTGAGACAGATAGCCAGTGAAGAGAGTGGAGTAGAGGCGAAATGTGATCATATTTTCCTGCTCTACAGACGACTCGGGCTGCATGATTTTGGATTCGCTGTAATCTTTCTGTCAGGAATTTTGGAAGGCCGGCCAAAAGTGAGTTGCAGTAATCTGTTCTAGATAAGACAAATGCACAAATGAGAGTTTTTGTAGCATCTGTAGAGAGAAGGTAATGTACAGAGCTGATTCTTCTTAGTTCTAAATAGGCAATCTTGCAAATATTTAAAACCTGTTTCTCAAAGAAGAGGGATTGGTCAAGAATGACCCCTAGACTGCGGACAGAGGTGGAGACAGAGACAGTACAGTCATTGATAGTGACAGTTGAAGGCAAAGAAGGATGGTTAGGCTGTTTTGTCACGAACATGAGTTCCGTCTTGTCGTCGTTTAGTTGTAGTTTGTTGGTTGTCATCCAGTCCTTCGGGTCTGCAATGCAGCCCCGCATCCGAGAAATCAGTGAGTCAATTTCAGCAGTGGGAGCCGATTGATGAAGCTGAGTATCGTCAGCAAAGCTCTCATGCGACATGGCATGACCACTGATGATGTCAGACACAGGACTAGCATACAGCACAAAAAGGACTGGCCCCAGTACAGAACCCTGAAGCACACCGTACCTAAGAGGAGAACTGTCTGAGTATCTGCCCTGTACACACACTGTCTGAGTCCGTCCAGTCAAGTAAGAGATAATCCAGTCGAGAACTGTGCCTTTGAATCCAAAGGAAGTTTGAAGCCGTGAGAACAAAATATTATGATCGATCGTGTCAAATGCTGGGAGAGGTCTGACATCGCTAATAAGGAAACATTCCCGTCGTCAAGCCCTCAGAGGAGGTCATTGACTATACGGAGGAGTGCTGTCTCACAACTATGGCCTTGTCTGTAAGCAGATTGATGAGGATTCAAAAGGTGATTCTTTTCGAGATGTTCTAGAATTTGTTCCAAAACGATCTTCTCCAATAATTTTGATAGAAATGACAAATTTGATACAGGCCGATAATTCTTTAAAACATTTTTATCTAATGAAAGTTTCTTGATCAATGGACGTACCACTGCGGACCGGAAGATTTCAGGAACGTGACCAGAGGACAAAGGTATTGATAACATGAGTAAGATGGGGTAGGACATCATCAATGCACTGAAAGAGCAAGTTAGTGGGAATGGCATCAAGTTCACATGATTTAGGGCTGCATCGCAAACAAAGTTTTTTGACATAGTCTTGACTATCAGGGCTAAAACAAGCCAAAGGAGGTCCACAGTAAACTTTGTCATTCAGAGGATGTACAGGTGCAGTAGAATCTAGCTTTTCACGGATAGTGTCAATTTTTCCATTGAAAAACTAAGAATTTCTGAGGGAGCTCTTGAGTTTGGAAGATGGTGGGAAGGGAGGAGTAGCTGACTTTGCCTAGGAGACTATTTGTGACATTAAATAGTTGCTTGGCCGTATTACAGGCCAATATCTTTGAAGAATAGAACAAAGTTTTTGCTTGATGAACAATGTCAGTAACATGATTTCTCGCAGTTTGATATATTTCCCTGTGCACAGTCAGTCCCGTGGCACGCCATCGCCTCTCAGCCCCCCTCCTGTCCTGCTTGGCCTGTGTTGTGCCATTGACACAGTGAGCGATCAGTGATCAAGCGCCTGCTCACTGGAGCATGCTTATCAAGCATGGCACAGAGGGCAGAGGTCAGCTGACAGGCCGATGGCTCGCTTGGTATGGCCGTGGTCAGATCAGATTTGAAAGCCTCTATATCGATAGCAGAAATTTTCCTAATTTCCTTGTAAGTCTTTGGAACGGCGGGCCTAACAATATCTAATTCACACTTCACAGCATAATGATCCGATGCTAGGTTATTGTCAACGGTTGAGGATTTGAGAAGATGATCACTGTCTCTGTAGACTACCCAGTCTACTGTGTTACCCTGTTTGTTCGTCATTTCATTCACAGACTGCTGGAGTCCGAAAGTATCTAAAATTTCTAACACCTCGGGCGTGTATCCAACTGTGGGCTTATTGAAATGGAAGTTGAAGTCACCGATCAATAACAATGTTCCTGGAAGGTCATTTACAAATTCAGGAAAGTCTGGAAGTTCGTTGACAAACATGCTGGGCATAAATTTGTTCTTTCTGCTGGGTACCGGTCTTTAAATCCCAAAAATGTTAGTGACAGGAGCGCTAGGTAGGGACAGTTTCAGGTGAACAAGTTCAAAGGTCCGATGCTGAAAATCAAAAGAAGAGTCAAAAGAGCAATAGGGGAGCAGCTTATCTGAGATGACGAAGGCGATTCCGCCCCCGCAGGTCGTGGTGGGGCAAGGGAAGGACTTGGTGCTATAGCCAGGTGGGGCCAGGTCACGTAGCTTTGGTTCATTGCCGCTTTCCTTGAACCACGTTTCCGTTACACAAAGAATGTCGATATCATTGGAGAGTATCAAGTCATTTACGGCAGATCGTTTCTTTTTACAGTTATTGCCAAGTGACTGGGCATTGAAAACTGTCAGCAAAATGTTCGTTGTTGTTTGTTACACTTGTCATCAGGGTCAGAGTTCACAGATGTGTTCTCCAGAGTGGCACAGGTCAGTTTGTTACACTTGTCATCAGGGTCAGAGTTCACAGATGTGTTCTCCAGAGTGGGACTGGTCAGTTTGTTACGCATGTCATGAGGGTCAGAGTGCACAGTTGTGTTCGCCAGAGTGGCACTGGTCAGTTTGTTACACATGTCATGAGGGTCAGAGTGCACCGTTGTGTTCGCCAGAGTGGCACTGGTCAGTTTGTTACACATGTCATGAGGGTCAGAGTTCACAGATGTGTTCTCCAGAGTGGCACAGGTCAGTTTGTTACACTTGTCATGAGGGTCAGAGTTCACAGATGTGTTCTCCAGAGTGGCACTGGTCAGTTTGTTACGCATGTCATGAGGGTCAGAGTGCACCGTTGTGTTCGCCAGAGTGGCACTGGTCAGTTTGTTACACATGTCATGAGGGTCAGAGTGCACCGTTGTGTTCTCCAGAGTGGCACTGGTCAGTTTGTTACACATGTCATGAGGGTCAGAGTGCACAGTTGTGTTCGCCAGAGTGCACAGTTGTGTTCTCCAGAGTGGCACTGGTCAGTTTGTTACGCATGTCATGAGGGTCAGAGTGCACAGTTGTGTTCTCCAGAGTGGCACTGGTCAGTTTGTTTACGCATGTCATGAGGGTCAGAGTGCACAGTTGTGTTCTCAAGAGTGGCACTGGTCAGTTTGTTACACATGTCATGAGGGTCAGAGTTCACAGTTGTGTTCTCCAGAGTGGCACTGGTCAGTTTGTTACGCATGTCATGAGGGTCAGAGTGCACAGCTGTGTTCACCAGAGTGGCACTGGTCAGTTTGTTACGCATGTCATGAGGGTCACTGGTCAGTTTGTTACGCATGTCATGAGGGTCACTGGTCAGTTTGTTATGCATGTCATGAGGGTCAGAGTGCACAGTTGTGTTCTCCAGAGTGGCGCTGGTCAGTTCGTTATGCATATCATGAGTGTCAGAGTGCACAGTTGTGATCGCCAGAGTGGCACTGGTCAGCTTGTTACACATGTCATGAGGGTCAGAGTGCACAGTTGTGTTCTCCAGAGTGGCACTCGTCAGTTCGTTACGCATGTCATGAGGGTCAGAGTGCACAGTTGTGTTCTCGAGAGTGGCACTGGTCAGTTTGTTACGCATGTCATGAGGGTCAGAGTGCACAGTTGTGTTCGCCAGAGTGGCACTGGTCAGTTTGTTACACATGTCATGAGGGTCAGAGTGCACAGTTGTGTTCTCCAGAGTGGCACTGGTCAGTTTGTTACACATGTCATGAGGGTCAGAGTGCACAGTTGTGTTCGCCAGAGTGGCACTGGTCAGTTTGTTACGCATGTCATGAGGTCAAGTGCACAGTTGTGTTCTCAGTGTGTGCAGCAGTTTGTAACGATTCATGAGGTCGAGTCACATTGTGTTCTCCAGTGTGATGCAGGGCAGTTTGTAACGCATGTCATGAGGGTCAGAGTTCACAGTTGATTAAGAGGAATGCTGGAAGAGGTGACAATGAAGTTTGAAACAAAAATCATTCTGCAGCTTTTTTTTTATTGTCTCATTGTCTCATCATGCCATTTAAGTGGCATTACTTTCATACCACTCATTTTGGCTCCCTAGCTATAGCCACGCCCTTTTTGCCTGGTCTTTATCCCCTGGCATGAGCCGTCGGTATCAAGTGGTCATGAGGCAGTCCACCAGAGGAGACACTGCACTGCTGTTAAGTGACTTCAGTGGTGCTGAGGGTGCCTGTTTTAATCCAGCATGTGCAGGATACAGCCTACCAAACCTCCTGTTGACTTGAGACAATGATTGCATATTCACTTAGCCTGCATGAGTGAGCATCGCTTTTGGGAGTGTGTCACCACATCCATCCAGCAGCAGTTTCCGCAGAAAATCTGGACATGAACTCGGGAACAGTTCAGACACGGAGAGGAAATTGAACCAAAGGTCACCGTGAGAAGAGGACATGAAAGGTCACAGAATTAGAGATTTTCTTCTGCTGATTGATGAGGATGAGAATGATAATGGTGATGCTTTGGAGTTCGTTTCTGGTCAAAGACCACATGACAGGGCTGTGCACTGTTCTTCCTTTCATAATGTATCCCAGTGGCTCCGTAGATATTCACCTGTCACTTTCAGGCTCTTTGTAATATCTTTTTCCTATGGATTGCATCTGAAAAGTCCTTGATGGTCTTATTTTAGGCAGTATAACGAAAATCAGGAGCATTGCTTCTGTTTCACACTTGCTGTTTCACTTGTCTCATGCCTTCATCTTCAGACACAAATCAGCTGATATTGTGATATGCACAATCCCACCTTATTTGCATTTGTATCTTGAAAAAAAGTGATCAAACATGAATAAATTAGAATGTATTTCAAGTGATCCAAACCCAACAAAGAATAACTTGATGCCGTTTTGTTCCAGATGACACCTTTTCCCTTTGATCTGGTGAAGAAAGAACTCCTCAAATACCGCAAAGCCAAGGTGTGCTGGGTCCAGGAGGAACACAAGAACATGGGCCCCTACCAGTACGTGGAGCCTCGCATTCGCACTGTCCTCAAGAACATCGAGGACAGTCGGGAAGTGGAGTAAGTATGCAACTGCAGACCTGTTTACACATACGATTCTGGCGTATTTTGTACAGGTTTTTGGCGAGAATATGACGAACTGAAAAGAAATGTGTCAAAGAAAAATTCTGGAGTCGAAGCTTTTGAGCGGTGATTGAACTTGAGGAAAGTAACTGCGGTGGAGGCTTTGACCAAAGAGCGACAGCTCTTGCTAACTTGCGTGCGTGAAATCGTGTTTTGTTGTATCCGTTTCTTGACAACATGCCCTAAAATGTTGAAAACAGACAAGAGAGCTTGAGCGTATGCCAAAGTATGCTGATGAATCTGGTTTGAAAGTAATTTGTAGTAGAAAGAACATGTTTTATCATAGTGAATGCAAGATCAGGTGGTTACTGCTGGCAAGAAGTGTCTGCAATGTGATGGCAGGTGAAAACAAAATGAAGGACTATCCCCTCTCCCCACTTTACAGAGATTTGGAATTTTGTAGACACTGTTTGTAGAAAATACGCTCATTTTCATTTTTAAAAAAAACACCAAAAGTAGTTTTTAGGGTAAACAGGTCTGTGTTAATGTAAACAAATGATAGTAATACTTTCAACATAGTTACTAGTAATGTAGTATTCCACTGCTGTGATACAAACAATGCCTGTTTGCCACAGCATGGTTTAAACTTTCTCGTTGGAGTACTCCTATGTTGTAGAAAATACTCTTATTTTGGATTTGGAATAGTCTCAGGCAAATTTCGGGGTAAACAGGTCTGTTAGTACACGATGGTGCCAGGATGCTGGCTGCATATGATTGAACATACTGTGACTATATAACTTACCGGATTGGATTTGGGGTTACAGTTATGTTGCAGCCGATGGCACAGGGCCTTTTCAGGTCTGTCAAACTCTTAGAGGGAAAAAAGGTCATGTCCTGAAAGAAGGTTACATTCCACATCCAGCACCCCCATTCCACAGGCCAACAACCCCTCCATCACCACACGTGATGATGGAGAGGTTGTTGGCCTGCACTTGTTTTCCCCCAATATTAGATTGTTCGCCTTTGTATCCGTCTGACTTTATTCAAGTTTAAAAGGCTGTGCCAGTCTTGAATAACAGGTACTCTATGTTAGGTTTTCTTATGGGAGCAAGACTTACCCTACTTGTTTATTGCTTATGAGAATGACAAGGTTCAGACTGACCATTGTTGAAAAGTCTTGTTGGGCTGATAGGAGTTTGCTCTGTTCAATGACCATCCACCACATGTCCCCATCTCACCTTATAGTATGTGTTCTCCCATTGGTGAGGAAATAGCAGTTGCCGCACTACCCTGCAAACGACCAGCTTGTTCTGGTTGACTTCCATCAGTTCATGGCCCAGTAGGCACCTCTCTCCACAGTCTTGAGGTCTGCTTGGCAGGCATGTTCGGCCCAGCATTAGAATATCACTCATGTTGCTGTTCTCCCCAGGAGGGTTACCACATGATGATACGCAGGGTTCCCTTGACCATAGATGCACACAGAGCTGGGTACTCTTGACCTGAATTGCATCCCTCGTTTGCCCCACCCTCAGGCAGGTGCACTTTCATGCCCTGGCTCCACTCCAAAGCCCAAAATTTGGCCTGGCCCAGGATCACACTTGTCTACCTCCCTTCAGGGTGAACCCCTCCCTTCCTCAAAAGTCATGGAGTCGTGCACAGTCTGTGAGTCGCCTGGCCTTGTTCATATGCCCCATCTTTTACTGGCCTGTCTCCCCCTCCATTTCCTCTTTGGAAGAAATCGGCTTATTACCCCTCCACCCATGAATGGCTTCTTCTTTACTCTTTGGAGGCTGCGCAAGATGAGGTTTGCCCCTTCCCCCTCCCACCCCCTTCATTCTTCCCATGAGTACATGGATGTCCATCCCACAGCGCAGCGCTCATTCAAGGAATTAGCTGTACCACTCTCATGCCAGGAACAGGATCCTTCTCATTTGGCTGTGCTGGAGGCATGGCGACCAGGGCTTGTCTCCCACCCAGAGCATGGTTTAGGATCCCATCATGCCTCGAACCACAATCATCTCCTCCTCCAAATCCCTTCAGGTTTAAGAGCCTTCTTTGAGGCTCGTTCTCCTTATTCCCCCGCCTGGCAAAGATGCCGTCTTGGCCCCAAACACACCCATGCCACACTCGCCCACCCACTGCCTCCTCTCTGCTGTTGGCTCATTCCTCAAGGACAGCTCCAGTGAAGGGGTCTGATCCTTGTTTACAGCAGACCAGCTAGCATGGTACATTTTTACATCTCTGTCAGCATACAAACATACATTGATGGCCTTTTTTCCCTTGCAAAAAAAAAACTGTGATTTTTATGAATACTGATATGTGTTTGTACAGGAAAGGTGGTGTGTTTTGAGTTCAGTTTCAGTATTATAGAATCATGGGGTGGTGGAAAACACCCTTGTTCTGCATATTCATGGGTTTTGTGAAAGAATTTTGCTTGATTATTTGTGATATAATCCAGTTGTCATGAAGATTTTGAATTCTTTTTCCGAAGGTATGCCGGCCGATTTCCATCAGCTGCAGCAGCCACTGGCAACAAACAGATGCATCTGATCGAACTGTCGTCTTTCCTGGAGGCTGCTCTTTCCTTCTAGGAACCCAGCGGGTCACACAAAACCACGGTGAAAAAACAACTTGAGTGGACTTTTTTTTCTCTCCCGCCCCCTCCCCTATCCTGTGCTGTGGGATTTCAGTTGTTCCAGAAAAGCAACACCTGTAGCCGTTACTTCAGCTGATGTTGGACATTCGTTGCACGGATGTTTGACTAGTAGTTTCATCAGTACATCATTTGCATCCTCAATGCCCTTGTGTGAGGAGTTTCAGTGGTGAAGGAACACAACAGTTCTTGAAGCGTTTGTTGTGCACCACACTGGGCTGTCTGGGGGGACATCAGTGCACTTGCAAAAAAAGCAGGCTTGTTTATGAACGTTTCTATGACTTGTCAGGTATTTATTGTCTCACTGCTGTAGATCAAAAGTGATGATCGAATGCGTTATGTTTTGTGAAAATGCATCCTATTTGTTCTTTCCCAGTTTAATGTCTTAGGGAGAAGCCTTTGCTGCTTCCTTGGTTTTTTTGGTTTTTTTATCTGATGAAATATATAATCATGATTTACCCGATGACTTCACATGGTTTCTTAACATTGTGTTTTTTGCAAAAATAATTGAGTGTACCACTTCAAAGCACTTGAACATATATTTAAAAGTTTTAAGTCCCCAGCCTCTATCCTCTCCTTTCTTTCCATGTGAAATAAATTGTTTGTAAGAATAGTCAGGTTCTAAAGAAACATCATGTAATTTGCAGTGATGTCATACAAATAATTCATAATATTTTTTAGACAGAAATACAAACTCTGAAAAAGTGTTGCAGTTTTCGTTTTAGATGAGCAGAACTCTTATTTTATTGTAGAAGCCCCTTCCCTTCTCGTTTTTGTGTGCTATGTTAAGATATAACAGTGTATGCATTAAAGGATGCAGTAAAGGCTACATTTGAAGTAGAGCATATAGTCTGCTTTGATAGATGTGATTTGCATTCCCCACCTCTTTATATCGGGACTTTTTTTTTTTTTTTTTAATCTGAAAGATTTTTTCTTTTAATGCGACTGAAAGTATGTGGTTGCTTGAATGGTTTGGTTCAGTCCTGCTGTCTCCACAGGCTGTGCTGAACAAAATGCATTATGATGCTTGAAATATGGCCAATGAAGAATGGACAGTGTTGAAATAAATCTTTTATTTATTTTGTTGGTCTTGAGCTTGAAAGTATCCTGTCACATACATGTCTGGGAGAAATTAAAATCAAGGACTTTGCTGCGGTGCTTCCATTCAAATTACCATGACAGGGAAACTTGTGTTCTTAATGAGTGGGAACACTAGTGTGTGGTATGAATGGTGGTTTGGTTGCGAGTGTTTAATACTGCATTTCAACATGTACGTATTCCCTCACCAAGCCAAAGTACACCACAAAGGAAGCATGGAACTGAAAGTCTTGAGATTGATTGTGTTTGGATGGCAAAAGTAGTTGTGAAAAACTAGAATATACATTCTAGACCCTCCAGAAGAAAATACAAGCTGTGAAGACTGTCCGTCGTCATGTATTGCAGGAATGGCTGTGGAAGCCAGCCGACGACTAGACGTGGTCGTCCTGGTCCTCTGCAGTGTACAAAGATCCATACGCATCCATGTGCACATACGTGGAGACACTCCTAGAAGTAAAGCATCAAAGTTCAAATGGCATGTTTACAGCAGCCTTCTAGACAGGCACTCGGACTATAATTAGCTCTT
The DNA here is from genome assembly GCA_033310375.1 of Conus canariensis. Lineage (NCBI taxonomy): Eukaryota > Metazoa > Mollusca > Gastropoda > Neogastropoda > Conidae > Conus > Conus canariensis. Next base: position 15,670,277 of record CM065714.1, on the reverse strand, counting down.
CGAGCTAACGCATTGGTTGGCATTTACCAAGTCTTGTCTGGGTTTTGGTTCAAACCCATGATTCAGGGCCAACTCTTGAAATTTTGGATCATGCCCCAATCAAATGGCAGATCCAAGAATTTTTTTTTACTTTTTACCTACTTATTGTCTTATTACTTACATCTGACTGTTGCCAAACTTCTACACAGTAAGGTAATCATAATGACTTCAATTTCTTTGTTCCCAAGGAAGGCATTTGTGCCTTCATAGGAGAGCGTATGCACATAATGCAAAGTGAAAGGTTAGGTATGCAAATGACGTTGCATCAAGTACTGGCATATAGCTGGCTACATCTGCAGTGTATGACTATCTGAACACTGGCTCAACATAAAATGTTTCCTGTGTTTAGGGGCTTCTTTAGATATACAAGTGTTTTTTACTGCATAGCAGTAGAGTGCTTGTTTGATCTTAGCCTGGCACAGTATCCCTCTTTGTATAGCACTGTTCTTAGAGATTGCATTACACCATGTTGAGAAAGGCTGCAGTCACAATCAGATGAGCTATTCCTTCTGGCCATAGAACATTACTGATCTGTTAGGGAGAAGTGATCAACGTTGGATTCACATAAGTTTCAAAGCAGCATCTTTATGTTAATGCCTACCTAACAATGCTTCAAGACTATAATATGGTGTGAATTACCATTTTAAATCTTCACTTGATCAACTCAAGCCTTATCTTCAATTTACATGTCGAGGGAAAAAAAACACTTTGAAAGTGTGATGCTTGATTTTTTTTTCCTTACAAAACTGAAAGGGCCATCGATTCAATTTTATCCAAATTGAAACCTCTCAACGTATTCAAGCCTGATTAGCATTTCTGTTTGTCTGTAGGAGCAACAGAGAGAGAAGGTTAAGGACTGAATGATGGCAGGAGAGAACAGAGAAAAAAAATGGGGTTAAGACAATGATGTGGAAAGTCCAAACTGTGCAGCCATACACCATTTCTGTAAAAGAATATGGCAGCCTACAAGGTATCAAAGCGAGGGAAGCAAGTCCAGACTGCTAGTAACATGGGTTTGGCGTCATATACTTTACCAAAGTTTCTGTCAGATTAATATAGCTGCATGTGTAAAGTTACCAGTATGATAGCTACACGTATTAAAAGTGACCCATTTGTTGTAACTCTGGAGTAATTTTTCGCTTCCGTTTTCAGCTAAACTGTTCTAATACCTTGTTATTGTCATGTTAAAGTCCCCCCCCCCCCGTCTTGGCAGAAATTTGGAAGATGGAAAGGGGATTTCCCAGCCTCTTCCTATGTACTTTCAAGCCTAGAAATTTGGTAGAATTTTTTCTTTTAAGAAAGAAAATTTTCTGAGATTCAGTTTTCAGTTCTCGCCACTTCAACCCACTGGCAGCCCTCTTCACATTCATCTGTTCAGAACTTCTAGATAGGATCTGCAACAGACAACCACACCAAAAACATACCAAAGAGAAAAGGTACATGAGGCAATGAAATGCAGTGCACTGAGAATCTCTTTTTATTTACCAAAATCCATTTCTACACAAAAATCTAGATAACTTCAAAAACGACAGGCAGGGTTCTTCATTATTTTTTGCTATATAAACACTCAAACCCAGGCACAACGGGAAGGAAAAATACATACAATTAACAAGACCTTTGCTGGAATAAATAACTGACAATTTGTGCCAGTTGCCAAGGTGTGTAGACTTTGAATTAGAGAAAAACCCATGACTGAACATACTGTTCTAACGATTACTATTGACATTTGTTCCTCAAATTTCTGCATTTGATAGCCCACCTCAGCGTTTTTTCCTTGTTAACATTTCAGTGATCAGATTTTCTGTGGTCAGATTCTGCAAATTTCCTTAACAAACTCAGAGGAATTTTTCCTACATTTTGATATATGACATTCTCATGCAAACATTTTCATTCTACGATTATGAACTGTCATAAGCTAATTCTGTAAAAAAAAATAAATAAATAAAAGAGCCCAGAAGCATCCAAACTGAGTTAACCTTTATTGGGTGTCACGTTTGACTTTACGCCCCTAACGACACCAGTCTTGCACAACCCATGCATTTCATAGAGGTTTGTGTCTTATGGTCATGGAAGCCTGCATCATCTGCACAGGGTGAGACAATGTAGTGAAATGTGTAAGTCCTGAGAGACCTGCGTTACAGAAAAATCTGGCAGGTCAAAGTTTTTAAGTGTCCCATCGGCGTTATCTAAAGCTTCAGTATTTCACAATGAATGATTGAACCCCAAAGCTTTAAGCTTTGCCAAACCACTACTCGCCAAATTTGCCTTTCCTGTGCATTATGGGCGAGAAATCACCCACATGTTTTTGCCTTGTAACTTGTTTCGTTTAAATGCTACCTCCCCAAATGTTAATGACTTGGTCAACAAAGCACTACACGATGTATCCATTAAAAATTCAACGTTAACAAATATATAAAGTGCACAGACTTTCACTACATTAGTAGGAGGCACAGCCTTACAAAGAAGAAACCTTGCATACTACATGTTGCTCATGCATTCTGTACGGATCCCTTGCAAAATGTCTTAGTCCACACCCTTACTCACAAAGAAGAAACCTTGCACACACCATACACTACAGGTAACACACTACCCATGCTCCTGAAGGAGTGGTATTGCTCTCAATGATTACGAGGTCACTTGGCACAACTGCGCCACCTGCTTTTTTTCATTCATGTAACTAATCGTCTGCTTTTCCACTTTCAGTACATCATCGCCCTTGCTGGAAAGACTTTCTGAACAAGTCCAATGACCCTGTGTTCAACCACTGCGCCTGCACCATGCTGGGAGCACAGCATGTTCCTCATCATTTGCAACTCCTAATCACATAGTTGAGAACAACTTTCTCAAAAGAAACCCTGATTTTTCTGAACTTTTACCAAGATAAAGGATGTATTACATCGAAATAATAAAAATAATGTTCCTTGTGTAGTTGTTTTACCAACTTAACTTCACCAGTGTTCATCACTCTTTCTAACATTCTTCAGCAACAAAGATAATTTTCACACACATCCAGCATAACCATCCTCAGAATTCAAGTTTCTGTCACTTTCAAATTGTCTAATCAGATCTGTACAGCGAAGCATTTTTTGTCCAGATAAAACCATGGACCAGTGCATACCCGACACGGCAAAATCAATTCCTTCAGAATAAAAAACATGGGTTATTGTACACACAAAACACACAGCAAAGCATTGTTAGACAAAAACCACATGGGTTAGTACACACACGTACATGACATTTCTTCAACAGATGCCACTCTGCATGGTGCCTCAATTTTCAATGATGCACAGGTAAACTTACATCTAGCATCAACTTTCACATACTCATCAATATTATCAAAATATTCGATACTGAAATGAATATGTTTGGAAGAAACATACTGTCAAAACTATGTTCATCATCAAATGAAACAAACTTGTCTGAAAGCCCACCTGTACTATCAATCTGGATCAACAATAAAAAGAAAAAATACATGTAAGGAAAAAAATAAAAAGTCGTAGCAAGACCAAATATCTGTATGAACAAATCTGACTGGAGCTACTCAACAAATGTACATTCATACCTTGGGTGACACCTCTGGGCACATACAAGTGACGCTACACCAGGAGAGCACTATATATACATCATCAACATCATTTTCCATACTTCTCTTAAAGACCGTGACCATCACAAGTCCTCATACTTTTATCAACCATATTTTCTGTTATACAAGGTATATACTCAACCATTTCTGTTACACAAGGTAATATACTGCACAGAATTATTCTTGGATATCCAAGCCTTTCAACTGGACTGTCCTTGAACTGTTATCTCTCCAGATGACTTCACTTGAATTGTCTTTGCACAGCACTGTCATGGATTGCAGTCTTCGCGAAAGACTGTCCTCTAATTCCTGTCTTTGTACAGGATAATCATCACCTTGCTGTCTTTACATGAACTACTGCCTTTGCACACAATTATCATTGAATTCTTACATATCTTTCAAAACAAAACTCTATGACAACTCAAATTCACCATCTGCAGTGTTCTATTATTAACACAGCACAATGGTAACTAGGCATTTCTTTACAACGTATTCCTCTGGTGCTTTACAAGTAAGCTACAAACAGAAAACAAGCGAAAATGAACACTGAATGCATAGGCTCACAAACACACCATATCATAATGCACATCCACATCACAAACAAATGCATGAATGTGATTTAAGCTATATGATATCAACAAATTTCACGTAATTCTAGATCATTTTTCACCAGAAACAAATTACTTCCCTTTACTTGTTCAAGTTGCTGGAAATGGTGTTTAAATCTCTTGACATCTTTGTTCCTTAAGGCTAGAGGTGGCAGGAAAATCAAACCATTGTTCTTTTAAAACTTCATTTTTTTCTATTGTTTATGTAAAAAAAAAACCATGGAAAAATACAAACATATTTGGGTGATTTCAAAGCTCTTGTGTGATTTGGGGACCACAAATGGGGGCAAAATGATGAAAAACGAAAAAAAAAAAAAAAAAAGTTCATAACACGAACTTTATTTCTATCATAGCAGACATGTTAGGCACTTGAAACATGACTTTTCTTGTTTTGCCGAGCTATAGTAATGCAATTACAAAAGGATTTTTAATATATCTAAACTGCTTTTTTTTCAATAATTTTTTTTTCCATATGGTGGCCATCAGGCTTCACGTTTCATTGCTTTTGAATATTTCAAATAGAAATAGCAAATGATAAGTGCTGTTTTGACTTATAAATAAAATGTAATTGCATGCAGAAATCATTTCTGATCAAAAGGGAAAAAAATTGCCAAGTTAGCTAGTCTGGATCCAGAGATATTGTGTTCCTTGCACATCAACCATTGTCGGAAAAAGTTATTTTGAGAAAACGGCGTTTGAAAATAAAGAAGTTAAGCAATTTTCACACACACCTCCTTCAAATAAAGTCCTTTTTTATTAAGAAAAATGTGAAAATAGAGAAAATGAACACCACAGATGGTTTCAATAGACTTTCTTGAGCACAAAAACACATTAAACCCAAAACATGATTTTTGAAAGAAAACAGTCAAATTTTCATGCCCTTAAGCAGAATGTAACTGCTGAAATAAATGTCTATCAACATCAAATGAATTATGATGTCTCCTTCATTTTAAGTCTATCAACATCAAATGAATTATGACGTCTCCTTCATTTTAAGTCAATTCTTGCTGTGACTAACACTGGTTTCATTCTCTCAACTTGCCCATCGACACACCCCAAATGTGACCATCAATATTTACAGCAATGTACTGATGATTCCTTCTATGAAAATATCTTACAAATATGAACCATTTGCTGAAGTGTCAGTGAAGATTAAAAACTCTTCCACCTCTACACATTACATATTATCATCCATAATAGAATAGCTTGGAAGGACATCTGCCCTCCTTAAAAACACAAACATAAAAATGGCAATACAACTTGGACATGTGTACCTTCAAAATCAATTCATGAACAAATAATAATAATAATGTTAACATAAATATTTGTGTAGTGCAATTCTGAAACTGTTCACTGTGCTTTCAAACACTATTCATACCTTCATATATTCACATGTAACTACTAACATATTACAGAACCTGTCAAGCACACACTTGTAGGAAAGAACTTGTCTAAAATGCTTGGCTGAAAAGACAGGTCTTCAGCTGTGTTCTGAACACTGAGAAGGTGGGTAGGTTTTGTTCAGTGGGAGGCAGTGAATTCCGAACAGTTGCAGCAGCTAGGGGATAACAGCCAGCTTCCTTTGCCAATTAGCTTTAATGAGGAAAGTGTGGTGGATCTAAAGGTGACTTTAATGGCCCACGGTGGCACTCTGAGGATCAATCTAACGGACTATAATATTTCGAAATCCAACATCCTCACTGGGTCTCCATAATGACTTCCATGCACTGTAGAACTAATCAGTCATGATGTGGTATAGGATGTCACTCACTACACCCTCCACATTCAGGACTAGGATACTGCAATGCAGTGCAGTTGCGCCCTCCAGTTCGGTCACTTTTAGCTAGCGTTTTAGATCATGTAGGTATGGGGATACAGTACATCTTTTTAAAGTTAAAAATCATATATACAAAAAATCATAAAAAGCTCATAAATACGTATCATATTCTTTGCCAGGGTCTCATCATGTACTGACAATTGGCAGTGGAAGTTTGCAGCTTGAACAAAATTTCTTCAACTTCATCAGACTCGAAAGACCTGAAGTTTTCCCCGAAAAGCCATTAAAATGTCAATCTATGGATCATCAATGTACAGAAACGCTCACCCATGTAAACAGTTTGGACTTTGGCTCCTTTACATTAAATGAGCTGCCTGTGTCCTGTGCCTTGAAGTAGGTACTCCAAACCTTCTTTCTATGACTAAGAGGCAGTGTGCTGTTGGCCCTCATTCAACTGTTATTTTCTATGAATATTTATTAATAAATCAAGAAATAAATGTATGCCTGACAAAACCCGTTATTTATCCTTCATTTCCATACATTGTCTTTTGTATTTTTGGTGGTGAGTGTGTGTAAGCGTTTGTTGAAAGTCTGCGCTGTTACCAAGTAGCGTCGGCCGCCATGCGTGCGTCTCACTCCGATCACTGCCTTTGGTTGTCTGCTATGCGATCGGCGGCACCGTTAGTAGTTCTAAAAATGGTATGCTAAACAGGAAGAAGAGTCATCCCCACAACGTTTTGAGCGCGAAGTGTAGGCATTCAACGGAAAATTCAGAGTGAAAAAATGTTTTAAAATTTTTCATGTAAAATTTCCAGAATAAAACCGCGAGCGACATTTATACTTACACACTCACGCAAATCTTCAGGGTTTAAATTACAGTTGAGTAAAAATTTTTAAGTTTGTCTGTTCCAAGTGCTGCGGAGCGCAAAGCTATGAAACAAGCCGTGGTGCAGCTTCAACGTCGACTCGAAAATTGAAATGGCGGAACTACAACACGGCATGCGACCCGTAAGTGCTCAACGGAATCTATCGAATATCGACGTGTCGTCTTCAAACCACGTAGTTCCAGCTATTTTGAATGGTAAGTTGCAACCTTTTCCGACAGTTTTACATCACGATTTAACTATATTACTGTCATATTTTTTTAAGATTACTTTGTTTTTGTTTGACGACCGAAACATCAGACCGGGGTAATGGTGGGGTCATGCTGATCAGAGGAGTATGTGTTTAGTATTTTACACCAAATCAAAACTCCTGCTTAGATTTTATGGATATGTTACAGGTGTAGTTTGTATGACTTCAAGGTTTATTTTCTGTTGATTTTTTTTTAACCAGATCTTTCCTGTTTGACTTAAATATCAAATTTGAATTGGTCACGTGACCATGCCCGACGCTTTTGAGGCCTTCTGTCGAATGAACAGCTGAAACTAGCCCAGTTGCAGTAGGAAAACGTACAAAACACATGTGTTTTGTCTTGTGATTCGTTTGTCCACGTTTTTTGGGCGGTTCGAAAACATTCAATTAAGCTTTGTACAGAATATTGATTTTGTGCCTGTATTTCCTTTATAAAATGAATCAAGCAGCGATTCTAAAACACTTGTTTCATGCACTCCATTGTCATTGGCGGTTATGGTGATATGTATGTTGTGTGTGTGTGTATGTGTGTGTGATTTTGTGTGTGTGTGTGACTGAATGGAATGGATTAGCTATCATCATGATTTATCAATTAATGACAACCCTAACTCAATTTATTTATTACTTTTTTTTTTCAGGTGCTCCAAACTGTGCGGTTAGTGTCTGCTACAATGGGCCTTGTTCTGGTCAACATACACTGTAAATGGCCAATTCTACACAAACTTTCTCTCCATGACTAAGAAAGAGGCAGTGGGCTGTTAACCCACATTCGACTGTTATTTTCTCCAAATGTTTGAAAATTAATTAAAAAAATGAAAATACACCACACAAAATCTGTTATTCATCTTTCGGTGGTGATTGTGTGTCAGCGTGTGTTGAAAGTCGGCACTGTTTACCGATTAGCTGCGAGCCTTGACCAGCATATGCACATCTCACTCCTATCCCTTCCTTTGGTTTTCTACACTGTGCTCGTCGGGGATATATAACAATTCTGAAAATGTATGCCAATTAGAAAGAGGAGCAATTCTTCAGGCTTTCAACTACAATTAAGTAAACCTTTAAGTTTGTCCGTTCAGTTCCTGCTGGCAAGGGGGTGTGGGGCCAGGGTAAAAACTAAAGGGATGAGTGTATTTATTTTGTAATGACATTGTTATATTCAGTATTTCTCGGCAATCATATATATATATATATATAAGTTTCACTAATATATGGAAAGCATAGGCACTGGAGAATTAGGCACTGGAGAATTAGGGTGGAGTGGAGGAAAGGGGTGGGAGAGTAGCGTGGAGGGGATGGGGGGTGGGGGGTAGGCAAAGTTTCTTGCTTTTTAATCTTCTGAGCATTACTTTTGATACAAATGGCAATCATATGTCTTCGTAAGATCATGCCAAGCAGAGATATTTAATTTGTATACGTAATGTTTATATGGCACACAAGGAGTTAGGTAAAAGGGTGGGGGTGGGGTGGAGGTGGGATGGGGGTGTACAATTGTGCCGACATGCTTAGATGTCTTCTTATTGGATAGATCTTGTAATGCTGATCATTTTGATGTAAGTTACATGCTTGCATGTCAATTGAAAGCAGAGATGTGTCATTTTATAACTTGTTTTGGTTGCCGATATGGAAAAAAAATAAGTCAAAATGAAGATTTTGGCATTTTTGGGAGTGTGGTAGTCGGACTCTGTAAGAGCCTCAGGTCTGAAAAAACTTCAGTGTATATTACAAGTAGTTGACATCAATCACCCATAGTTTCAGACATGTCACTTGCCAAATGGCTGAGTTACAGGCCTCCAAACATGGCCCTTAAGGGGAATTCCAACTGTCGTAAGAAAATTAAATATTTAAAAAATCATAACTTCGCTCCTAATTAAGCTACAGCTATAAATTTTACATAATTTTCTTAGTTTTAAGTTGTTCTATAACCCTGACCTATTGAAAACAACAGTCAAAAACATTTTAAAAATCACTTTGGAGTACCTACTTGAAGAGTACACTCCTTTTGGAAGCTTCCATCTTACTACAGTCACATTCATTTGAAACTGCAAGTATCCACAACGGCTAAGAAATACTCATCCTGTACCCCTGGAAATTCTTGATGGAGGTATGATTACCCCCTTGTTTTTCACAAAACGGTATGAATACATCTTGCTTTTGGGATGGTTCTGAACTACTTTCAGCAGATCCATCTGCCATAGTTGACTTTTACAAACAACCACCTTTCTGTTTAATCCCACATGCCTGAAGAAGCAAGATTAATCTCATTGAATTCTTCATAGCAGCCATTTTAGCCACTGAGAGATTGGAGTTTGGTATTCTCCTGTCTTCTTGCCTTCTATGATCATAGGGTGAACCTGGAGACAGGCTTTTGTGGTGATGGAGCCAGGTTTGTATATGATCTGAGCTAAGCACAGATCTGTTTTCTGTTGAGGTGCTATACGCTCATCTACCCTGTTATCTGATATGTGCGCAGATCCATCTCTTTGGAGGCTGCATGCAACTCCCATATCAGTCTCATTAATGGATCTTAGTTTGGATCCACTGCTCTCTTGACAACAGAGCCTAGCTCTTGAAGTGGTCTTGCTCATGTGATTTGGGTAAAGATCCATTCTCATTTAAACTAGATGATGTCAAAGATTTGCTTGCTGCATATTTCCTGTCGAGGTTCAACACGAAAAACCCTACGTGACCTTCTGCCTGTGGTGTTTTTCATTCTCCAAACATATGGGCATGCAGGCTCCTGCATGTTTTCCACATGTATACATGCCTGTGCAGAGATAGACAGTATTGCGTCTGAACTGTGGCAACGGTTCCCTCTCTCCAACAATGCAGTATACACAAGGGTGTAATGCACAGGGGCATAATGAACTCAAGGATTTTATGGCCTTAAAAGGGGCAGCCAAACTAAGTTGTCTTGTCAACCCATATCACCAAGCGTGGGCAGTCAGTTTAGGTCAAGTGTCCAGTCAGTAATGGAGGGCTTCGCATTGTGAATAACCAAGCTATCCCGAGGGTCAACTGATCAGAGCAGGGTAGCAAAATGCTACAAACCTTCGTCTCCTCCTCCCCCCCCCCCCCCACCCTCTCTCTCTCTCCCCCCCCCCCCTCCCATCCTCCCCTTTTTAGACATGTACCTTCTCTTTTTAGACATGTACGACCTTAAGGAAGCATTTTTCTTTGCCTATGTACCATAACTGAATGAAAGCCCTAAATTGTTAATCATTAAATCAGACATGCCACACAAACAAATGCAAAATGAACAAAGCACAGGAAAAATCCATCTTTAGATATGCAAACCAGCCACACACTATAATACAATCCCTGATAAAATTAAATATTTACCTTCAAGAACCAAATGTTCATCTGCAGTAACAACAGTGACCAAATCGATCACATTTTCACAATTACAGACCAGACCAGAGTTGACAGCAACAAGCACATTTCCTCAGGACTGTCACAGGAGCTTCCCAGGGCATATTTCAACACATCAAATGGTGCAGGTTTATACAAGACGGGGACTCAAAAAAAAATGTACTGTTCTGTCTAGAATTTTTTAAAAAATCTTAAGACACAAATGCTCAAAAAATGTACTGTTCTGTCTAGAATTTTTTAAAAAATCTTAAGACACAAATGCTTTTTAGTAACTTTGTGGAGGTTTTCTGACTGCTTGGAACCTGACTGGTAAATAAAGATCATAACTTGAAAAAAAAAACCACAGCAAGCTATGGTCAAAGCTTCAACTTCAGCCAGTAATGTCATAGTGGCAACATCAAAGGCTGCTGCAACATGATCACAGATTCAGACTCTTGTCAGACAATAAAGAGTTTAACATTTTGGGGACATTGGGTCCTGCCCAGCTCTAACACAGAGCAGTTCAAGAAACTATTTATTAGGCTAATTATTACAAAGCTACGTAGAAAATGTGAAAGGGATTTGGTCTGTGTGACCGGAGAACATTCACCTCATCACACAAAGTACAGCTGAACAATAAGACGTATCACAAACAACAGATGTCACTTGCAGAAATCAGCACACTAAAACAATGAACTATCATTTGATGACCATGGAAAAGAATCCACAAAACAGCCACTGAAATTCTTCATGAGGTCTGTCCATTTGTCGTCTCTTGAGTCCAACACCTTACATTCACTCCAAAGGTTACACTGTGCTTGACCCTCTGTTCCTGCTGCCCACAGCTTCAACAGTCATACTGATGTAAACCTCCTGAGTGATGCTGCATGATGCTGCCGCATCCCATTATCCTGAAACACATACACACTTACACGTTTTAACAAGATCTGTATGAAATCAGAGCTCAGATGGAACACAAGCTAAAAAAAAAAAAGAAAAAAAAAAAGGGGGGGGGGGAGGGGGGGAGAGGGGGGGGGGAGAGAGAAAAAAGGCAAAAATTTTTCCCTTACAAACATAACAGTTTTTTGTATCTAAATCAGTATCGAAACAAAATACATGTACTGCACTCTTTAATGTCACATGATTATGTGGGGTTTGGGTATAAGTCATGGGCAACCTAGTAAACTTTTCATAATTTTTTTTTCACTGCCTCATCTTCCATACCCTCTGAGTGGCAAACTTTCAGACTACTAATTCTGATCCCGACTCCTCCACGTACTTCTACATCTGTGATAATGTTGTGTGCAAGTCTCAGCAACAATGGTCCACAGGCAACCACCTTATTCAAGCATCTTGATAGCTATCTATCTACCAGATACACTGTTCTTCTTCTGCTATCACTTTGCATGGTGTTCACTAGTGCCTATTCAGAGCCAACACTTGCAATGCACTTGACACTATCAATTCAGTTCTCTACTGGCATCAACAATCATGGCTTAGCAGCAGAGTCAGAGTGAGAGAGACTCCTCTAGAATGGAAGCCACCACTGCTTTCCTCTATTTGCAGTCCTCATCATGTGCTAAATACCAAAACTTGGACAGAAATTTGCCATAATGAAAAACTCATCCTTCATATCATTCATCCATCATCTTTCTGAATAAGGAGATCTTTTTTGTGAGCAAAGACTGCGATTCCCGTAAGGCCACATCAATTCAATACAGTGTACGACCATTTAAACTCGTTAATTAGAAACCATACAACACACACACACACACCACACACACACAATATATATATATATATATATGTATATACCAGAAGCACATACTTTGCCTATAACCAACTGTTGTCATCCATCCATTCTAAAGTAACTGTTTAAAATTGCCAGACTGGGCTGAGCGAAGATATATACTACATACATAGATACATACATACACACACACACAATACACCAGAAGCACACACTTAGCTTCCAACCAGCTGCTGTCATCCATCCATTCTAAAGTAACTTTAACATCGCCAGACTGGGCTGAGCAAAGACAGGTTTCTCCATTTTCAGTGACATGGGAAGTTTTTGTGTGCGTATTTTGACAGGCCTTCCACACAGCAGCTGCTACACAGAAATGGGCTTAAGTTTGTATGAACAGACCCAATATATACTGGCGGTAGCTTGAACCCCGAGATGGAGACACCTGCAGTGTTGGTTTGGGACGTGAGCAAAGAGTCTCATCCATGAACAGTCATGGATTCTGCGGTCTGGTCTTCCTGTTTATGCTGTGGGTGACATCTGACTGTGTCCAATCTCCCATCTGACACTGTCCAGGACTGTGGGTGACACCTGACTGTGTCCAATCTCCCATCTGACACTGTCCAGGACTGTGGGTGACACCTGACTGTGTCCAATCTCCCATCTGACACTGTCCAGGACTGTGGGTGACACCTGACTGTGTCCAATCTCCCATCTGACACTGTCCAGGACTGTGGGTGACACCTGACTGTGTCCAATCTCCCATCTGACACTGTCCAGGACTGTGGGTGACACCTGACTGTGTCCAATCTTCCATCTGACACTGTCCAGGACAACACTCATGGTGTGGTCCAATTTGTGTAAAAGCAAGTTCAACTGTGGTTAACAGCTGGTCAGTGCTAAATATTTCACTATGAAGAACTATAGTCAAAAAGAGAGGCATCTACTTCTTGCAGATCAAAGATCTAATGCGAACAAAGGCAAAATTACACAAGAAAATCTTATTTCAATATTTCACGTATTACATTAATGATGGGTATATTTAAATTCATGTGGATGTCTGATCTGCATGTGTATACAATATGTATCTCTAGTTCAAATTGGGATATAAGACATTCCCAGAAATGCCACGCTTTAGCATTTTTTGTAAAAGCTTAGTTGATATCACTAAAATTCTGAATAACTGAAAATGGCACTTAAGTAAACAGGAAAATTAGGCATGAAATTTACACATGCATCCCTCCCCCCAAAAATACCCTCCTTCCCTCAGCCACCAGCCCTCTCCACACACACACACACACACACACACACACATACATACATACACCACACACACACACACACACACACACACACACACACACACAGAGTACTCAGCAGCATACCAATCCTCCACCTTTTTGACTGCCAGAAACTTGCGCAACTGTCAGTACATAAGCAAGTGAACCTTTTTTAACAGTCTGAAACGCTGCTAATACAGCCATCCCAGATCACATGACTTCCTGTGCTTTTTTCTGGAATAGATTTTACATGATAGCAACAACCAACAGACCAATCTTGTATGTACACAGGACATACTATGGCACCCCAACAGTAGCGACACCCTCTAGAGAGGGGAGCTCACCCATGTGGCTTGGCGACTAGGCAACCATTGTCCTAGAGAGGATACTCATCAGGTTTTGTCCAGCTTATATATCAGAACTGATTCAACAGGGAGGAGGGGCTCAGATTTATTTTCTTTTCCCCCTCTCTTAGACAGAGAGAGCGAGGGTGCCAGAGCGAGAGAGAGAGAGAGATAAAGAGAGAGAGAGAGAGTGTGTGTGTGTGTATGTGTGTGTGTGCTTGCGTCATGCATGCATGCGCACGCGTGTATGTGCAAGCATGCACAAGCATGCCTTCCTATTATCTGAAAATGTGCAGTATTTGATTAAAGTTACCACAGGACAAAAGTCCCACAAACTAAAAAAAGTGGAAGAAAGGAAGTTAGGAACAGGATAGCAACTCACACAATGTGTTCACATGCATGGCCGTGTGACTTCCCAGCTCTTCCACACTCTGAAAACAGGCCCCGCAGTGCTCAAAGCTGCAGATCTGCAGTGCCCCCTGGTGACCGTGGTCCTCCTTCACATGGCGCTGTACCTCCGAGGCAGTGTGTTTTTTGATGTGACAGAAGCAGCACTGGTAGCCATCAACACAGTGTCTATAATGGGACCGCAACTGTCAACATGTACGGTAGGTCACTTAGTCTCCCGACTGTCAAACCATCAATTTGTGGACGCAGTGTTGTAATCTATTTATAATATGACAATGCCCAGCTCTCACTAACAGAGAGGTCATGAAAATAAAGCTGCGTAGGAAGACTCGGCCACTACCTGACATCAAACCACGCTGGCATTTAATCATTCCTCGGAAGATGTATGTTTGGAATCAGAACACTGGTTTCTTTTTTTCCTATGGTGCCAAATTCTTGCTGACCACTCCAAACTTATCTCAGTTCTTTCAGAATGTTTGCAATGTTTGTGTCATTCATGGAGAAGTTCCCGTCTTGCCCTCCTAATTCCTCACCTGACCTAATGCTTCCCATCCTGCAAGTAATTCTTCTTTTTTTTTCAAAGCATAATTACTTATCTAAAAAAAACTGACCAATTTAAAATTAGTATTTTTGTAATCAATAGCCAACAAATATATTGTCAAAAAGAACAACAAATACAACAACAACAACAATGATAATAATAATGATAATGCATTCCAATACATTTCATACCTAAGTTATATATGATTATGTAAATAACGCATAATCTAAATATGAAGGATTATCACTTTTTCAATCATGTTAAATCATAAGTAACTTTTACAAATCGTAAATACAAACACAACATGGTGATAGATTTTTTTCTTTTTATTCCTTATCTTTCTCTCTACTTAAAGGCTTCCTCTGAGCAGAACGACATAAAACAATAAACAAATTAATGCTCATGATGAGAACAAACCGTCAGGCTGTACAAAATGGATGGCACCCATGGGGTTGAACACACACTACTCTCTCTCATTCTGTATCCCTACACCATGACCCCAACCCTTCTCCTCTGCCTCATCCACTCAAACGTTTTTTCCATGCATCTTTCTTCCTATTTCTGTCCCCTCCACGCTCTTTTCCCTCAACCCTGGAATTCTTCTCGGAAAACCATACTTATCATCTCCATAAATTCTTTTCCTTTCATGTTTATCAAGAAAGACATGGAAAAAATCTCCCTGCTTATTAAAAAACTGCAAAAAAATGCCAGATTTAAACACAAATGACAATATAAATTTTATTTTGCTCCCACAGATGGGCATGCAAGCAAACTGCATCCTCAGTCTTCCTTCTCTAACTCGCTCACATAAATATTATAAGCCAGTTAACCTCTCATCACTCCACCTACACACCATATATTACATGCCCCAGCTACGCGAGCGCACACACACACACACACACACACACACACACACACAAATTCAAAACCAGTCTGATCTCTTCATAATTACAACCTGACATGTCCTCATACCATTCCCTCTTTTCCTTCATTTCATCATCAAAACAAAAGTTACTTTCATTCATTGTTAAATATTAAAAAAAAAAAAAAAAAAAAGTCCTTCTACACTTCACAGCATGTTTTTATGTTTCTTATCCTTTCAGCCACATTTCCACTGGTAGCCTGAGTTTTTTGGATGAGACAATGAACCTAGTACAGCATACTCTTTTTTCTTTTTTTTAAAATATTTTTTCTCCATGAACATGGTGGACAGTCACTGGGGCGTTACACTGGGGGACAGTTTATCAGATTCCTCCAGTTCTGTCAGTTGTGTTCCAAGGTTTGGGCCTTTGCAAATGTTTTCCCTGTCCATTTCCCAACTCCATTTCGCAATGTTGTCAGCCCATCATTTTTTTTATGTCTTCCCCTCAACAGTTAAATGGAGGACTGCTTTCATTGGATTTGTCATCCAACACAAGTCATGAAATGAACCAAAAATTGACATTAAACTTAATGATACCACCATCATAACAATAATGATACTACTTACCCCTTCTTCATTCGGCAAAACCATGGTGCAAAGATGGCACTCAAACTTCTTTGAATGCTCTTTGTCTCGATGCATGCGAAGGGCTATCTCGTTTGGGAAGTTCACCCTGCAGACTGTGCATTCAGTACTGGCCTCATGACGCTTCTTGTGGCTCTGGAAAACAGCTTGACTGAAGAAAGGCGTCTGACAGACCTGACAGTGGTACAAGGGCTTACCAGTGTGCTCCAGCGCTTCATGTTCGATCAGCTCTTGCTTATGGGCAGCACGAAACTTGCAGATTTTACAGCTAAGTTCACCACTGTAATGCTGTTTCAGATGAATTGCTAACTCCTCCATTGATCGACTTTGAAAAGACCCACAGATCACACACACATATAAAATGTGGCCTCTGAGGCCCGCCTGGTTTGTTTTGGCTTTCTTTAGAACCAGTTCTTTAAAGTCATCAGTATGTCTCTGCAGGAACTTGTCAGCTGGTAGAGACTTTTCTTCCTCATCCTGTTCATGCATGTCTGTGTCTTTATCATGATCATCATCAGGTTGTAAATGTCTTGTTCCGTCTTTCTCCGCCCTATCAGCTTTATCAGTGTACACATCAACTTCCAAAACTTTCTTCAAGCTTTGGCTGTCTCTGACTACATGAGTACTTATGTGGACTGTTGATTTGGGTTTTGCCACAGGTGAGTGACCCTTTCTCTTCTTTGCTCGTCTAGGTACATGCCGGCCCTCTTCAGCTTCAGATACCAATGTCTCATTATCCTCCACCATGTAATCATACCTTTGTTCCTGAAGAGAATAGTCAGGTTTGGGTTTGCATAAGATTCTAAAGCTTCTTCGCATTTCTGCACCAGGGTTCCCATCACTCACAAAGTCTGGGCATTCTGCGCTTGATTTCAGCGACATAGTTGATTTGAAAACCCCTTCCCTTCGTTTTCTTCTTGAATGTGTTTGGTCTTGCATATTATTCCTTGACTGTACTCCTGTGTTCTTTTGATTGTCATGGTAACCTACATTTTCAACTAACAATTTCTGTCCAGCAAGTTCACTAGCCTCACATATGCTGTTTCTATGTGCAGGAATCTGGTCAGATTCCAACACTGATCCTGAATCAGAATCTTGAACTCTTTGGTTTTCTGGCCTTTTCTTTTTCAAAACATCTTCTGGAATTACATTTGGCATTTGATGTTCTCCTGCTCTCTGACTTGCTGCATTTTTTCTTCCCAACCTTTTCAGCCAGTTGGGTTTCCGGCCTCTTCTTCTGTGCACTGTCACAGAGTGTTTTCTTTCATCCTGTGGCTCCAAGCCATCAGACTCCAAGGACCGCAAACCAGTGTCAGCGTCTTTTCCTTCCAAGTAACTCTTCAGCTGCTGCTGAAGGGAGTCAGTCAGTGCGATTCTTTCCACACGCACAACTGCTTCCAGGGCCCGCTGAACCACAGCAGCATTTTCCCTTACTAACAGCTGCGGAGTAAATGGACTTCCATGCTCCTGCTTGGAGTTTTCACCAGTCGTGTGAGAACCACGGCCGTGTTTCCTCACCTTAGGTTCAGCAACTTCACGACCATGGGAACTTGATGCGCTTTTTGTGGATCTGTTTGATTCAGGAACAGCACTGAAGGATTTCTGTTTTTGTACAGCTGGTGTCATGTTTGGTGGTAATGAACCACGTCCCTGGCCAATTCCAGGATGCTTCTGACATGCCTGGGAATGGCTGGATTCTGCGTTTTCTGTGAGTGAAACAGACTGCTTGTTACTCTTCACTTTTCTTTTGGCTGATCGTGCAAAGAATGTGTCAACAGATGGTGGGATAGTCAACCGAAATTTTGATAATAGCCCCCGTATCTCTTTCACAAGTTTCCAAGAAAATCTCTTTTTCAGAGGCAGAGCCAACACACGTTTCTCAGGCTCAACTATCTTCCATAAAATTTTGGGGCCATCGAAATCCAGAAAAAGCCACACAACATTTCCCAACAGCTTAATAGTCTGGACTGTGGTAAATGTGTCTTTACTCTTTTTTGAACCATCTGTTGAAGTACTTGCTACTGAATCAAATTTTTTATCCTTGGCACTGTAAATAATGTTTGTTTCATTTGATTCTGTCATCCATGGCTTATCTGACTCTTTGTTTTTCACAAATGTTTTTGTCCGTTTTGGATTATAAGGTCCAGTATATGAAATGGGAAGAAATGGTCTTCCATCATCAAGAATAACTGGGGTTGGCTCTTTAATGGCCCCTGAAAGAATTAGTCTAGCAATGTTTGCTACTTTGTATTCCACAAGCACTATTATCCCTGCAGCAGTATGGTGATCAACACTGCCTTTAACACTGAACATGAGAGTAAGAGATGGCAATTCATCTTTTTCAGCTCTTCCCACTGTATCAGCATCCTTTTTACAAGTTTTTTCATTTGCTTTAGTACTCTGCGTCTCCAGAACTACATGCTTATTCACATACTTTGTGACTTTTCCTTTCTGGGCTGGAGACAAGCATGCTTTATGGCTCTGACTGTCTGAAACAGATGATGCTCTCGGTGCTGCAGTAGGAGTTTGAGTTCCTTTGGGGCAGTTGAAACTTGCAGAGCTCTGCATCTGCACTGTTCCTGAACCAACATTCTTCTGCATGCCAATGTGACTGTTTTCATTCTTAGGCACTATTGGACCTTGAATGCGAATTCCATTTAATATGTAACCCTGAGAGATTACTGGTGGTAGCAGTACAACATTTGAGACACGATTCTGTTTAACAACACTGGCAGAAACATTCACGCCACCAGGGGCCGAAACAGCAATCTTGCTATGCTGAGCACCAATTTGTAAGTGTCCTGAGTTCTGCAAGGAATTAGATCCTGGATTTTTAGGCAGCAAGATGATGCCAGTGCTGGTGGGCTTTGCAGTCTCAGCTTGCGATTGTTGAGCTGGAACAGAAGCAACGGCATTGATCCCTCCCAGCCCAGGAGACAGTGGTGTTCCTGTCACCAGCAAGGGTGTGGTTGTCACTGGTGCCTGAAACTGAGTTATGTTCTGACAACCACCTGGATTTGTACTGCCTGGAAGCCAAATTAAGTTGGAACCTGCAGGATTAGAGAGTACCGTTTTTGTCTGCAGAGATGAATAAACCTGATTTATGCCTCCAATCATCTGAGGTAAAGAGACCAACGGCAGTGAAACTGGTACAACTGGTTTGGACTGCGCGACTGCTGTTTGTACCCTAGAGGTTTCTAATGAAGATGGTTTGTGTCCACTTTTCAAAGTCTGTCCTTGTGGCAACCTGTCAGCTGTCACTGTGGAGGTTGTAGGAGATGAAGTGGCATTAGTAAATTTTGTACATGGAATGCCAGCAGGCAAAGGGACAGAGGAGGAATGAGCAGGTAGGACATTAATACCACTGGCAGGCTGCTGCACACTGATCTGCTGTGGTGTGAACAGTGGTATTACTGAAGGTCTGGTGACATTCTGCAAGGCTGGCTGAAGAAGAATCATGTTCTGACCTTGGGGAAGGAACCGCCCGAGCACGTTCTGACTGTTCTGTAAAATTCCCTGCTGGTTCTGAAGCAGAGCCTGTGAACCTGGAAGTATGCTTTGCGTGCCTTGAGGCAAACCTAGAGGAGCAGGCAACAGTGTTGCTGCCATCTGCTGAACGTCCTGTGATGCATACTGAAGTCCTTGCGACGCTGGCACAGTCTGAGGCATGGTCTGCTGGAGTGCACCAACCGACGCAGTGACGTTTGGCTCCGATTTACTCTGGGACTGTATAAAAGTTGAAGTAAGGCTGGGAGGTGCACTAAGAGTGAGACTTTGCGTCTCCGCGGTCACAAGTTCTTCCCCTTTCACAGAATCTTTCTGCTTTGATAAAGCCAAGTTGAACTCTTTAGTGAGTGGAGGTGGATGGAAAGCATCACTGGCGACTCTAATCTGTCCCACATGATCGCTAGCTGCCTTGGATGTGTAATACACTTTATCTATTTTTGGCACATCTGCATCACTACTGCTCACCGTTTCATTTGTAGTTTTGGGAAGTATAAATAGATTCCTTGTCGCCATGTTGTTTGGAGTGGCAGGCTTTTTCTTTCGAACATGATGACGAAGCATCTCATACGCTGTCAATTTTTTGTTCGCATCATGATACTTGGGCGAGACTGTCAACTGCAAAGGCAATCTCACTGCAGAAAGCTGCACCATTTGACATCCACTTGCAGTTCTTTCTGACGTCTGAGGCTTGTGCAATTCCGGCTGACTGGACAACACTGGTTGAAGTACACTGTCTTGTCTCTCTCCAGCCTTCCCCTCCTGACCAGATGGCCGAGATATTGCAGTCTGTGGACTGCCTTTCCAGGCAGGCAGTGTCTGAAGTGGTTCAGTCTTGATCTCACAGCCACACACCATTGCTTGTGAGGATGGACCAGGAGTGCCTGAGGTCACCTGACTCTGATGTGGCTCCGTCTTGATGTCACAGACGGAAAGGTTTGCTTGTGAGGATGAACAATGAGGAGGTGCCTCTTCCCAAGGTTCTTTCTTGATCCATGAAGTGTCTGGTGCCATCTTACATTTGTCCATGTGCCACTGCAAAGCTTCTTGTGATCCAAGTTTATCGCCACAGTGAGAGCAGCTTTTCTGTTCTGAAACAAACAAACAAATAAAAAAGGAATACTGGAATCCCTGAACAAAATCAAATTAATGCTTGGTAAGACAATAAAGCCACAGATTTTTTTTAGGTAATACATTCACCTGACTTGTAGCTTAAAAGTTATAGGGAAATTAATATTTCTGAGATTATATTATAAAAAAAAAAAAAAAAAAAAAAAATTCTGAGATATTTCTTCCCTTGATTATAATGAAAGATAAAAAAAATTAGGAAAAATCTCTATTATTAACCTGCTACAGATGGCAAGGTGTGATAAATATGTGCAAATATTACCACCACAGGACTGACGATGTTCTTAGGAGAGCATCCATTCTAGCCAAGGCTGTATCATGTATAAAGCCCAGAGAAACCAGCAGCCATGTGGCCCAACTGCTGGAGAGAAAAAAAAGATGAAACAGACTGCAACGTCACTGGAACATATAACAAACAAACAAGCACACAACAACTGTAAAGTGACGTTATTTTATTTACAAAGGACACCACAAAACTTCTGGATATTTCAGCGAAAGCGCCTTTTTCAACAAACACAGGACAAGAGAGAAAAGAGATCAAAAACAATACTTCCCTTGCACAGCACAATCCACAAATGAGAGAAAAAAATCAACATGGTCACGACTGTGTTCTGATCAAGAAGTGCTGGGATTGGAGCTGTTGAAAAGGGGGCCATGGACAGAGAAGAACACTTTGAAATGTTTGCAACCCAGAACGCTGTCAATCCCAAACGTTCAGTCACTAACAAAACCCAAATGTTCAGTCACTAACAAGACCCAAACATTCAGCCAACATTCCTTACCACTCTGACATGGGCGATCCAGTCAAATAAAAGGCAGATATGCGCACTCAAAGCAACTAAATGTAACAGCTGCCAGAAACACCACCTCTGTCTGGCAGACAATACAACAGCATGGGGCCTGGGCCACACTGACATTTGCATCCTACCAACCACAGCCTAGCATCAGAGCTAAGAGAGCTGCTCCAGAGGTTGGAGTTGAGGTCAAACCAAAAACTGACAATACCGGCCACAGAATGCAAAGTATAGAGGCTGCTAACACCGTAACTGTGGCCAGAAAACATCAGGAGTGCAGCACAAAATTCCGCCAACCTGAGAAACACTCTATGCTGAGAGACTGAAACAGACTGCATCACTGAAAACAAGCCAAATCAACTGACTTCATTTCAATAATATTAGTTTGATTCAAATCTCATTATTTACCAAAACCACATAGTCTAGCAGTAGGCAAAATGATTGTTTCATAGGCTATCTCTTCCTATATTCAGCTTTTTGTTCCCTATTTTCCAATTTCTCCTTTCTAAAGAAGCCCATGGTCTTAGACCACCGACTTCCTCAGGAGAAATTTAAAAACAGGGAACAATGGTGTTGGCCTTCTCTGTGGTATTGTTGTGGGTTCCCTACTTCATACAGTCTTGACATTTTCCAGGCTGTGGCCTTGCATCTGCTAGGTAGATTCTATTTTTGACAATTTGGGGGTTCTTTACTTGAAAGACAGCTATCTATGCACGAAATTCATCGAACACTTCTCCCAGAAGGTGACGGAGATCAGATCTTGCCGGTGGATTTTCTACTCTTCATCATCGTTCAGCTGTACTTTTTGTACCATCAACAAAATGCTGGATCTTAGACACACATGCACTCAAACCTAAACCCTTCATTATGGACAAATACACACTACAGAATGGACAGACAGTGTCCACTCTGGATAGAGTTTACAAGTTTCACTACCAAATAGCCAGATAACAACAACAACAAAAAGCTGGCATGTCATAAACTGCTTTGAGAACAAAAAATAAACATACGAGTTTCCATTTTTTTTTATAAAAAAAAAGGAAGAGAATAGCCCACAGAAAAACAGGAGATGACAACAAAGGAAAACAACAAACACACATTCAAAAGACAAAAAGGGGAAAAAAAGGCAGAGACCAACAGTGCAGCAGAAAAGAGGAAGTAACTAGCACAGGACTTCCAGAAATGGGGTGGGAAGGGGTAGGGGGAGCCGTTTGTACTGAAAGAGCCCCTGACGTCTACATGGGGAAAACATAAAAACAAGCAAGAATGCAAATGGAGTGAATGCTATCCCCATTCCCCTCCCACCCCTCACTAATTGTAATAAGGGGATGAAATAACAGTGAATTATATACATCCTCTCTATACAGCATACTTTATGACAGAGAGGACGGAAACAAGCATGGGATTGCGGAAGGGAAAAAAAAGAGATACATAAAAAAGAGAAGTAAAGGAAAATAAAAAGAGAAGGAATAGGAAAAAAATCTTTTTAAGCTTTCAAGAGAATGAGTCAATTTTTTTTTCTTTTTATGCCGAGCTGGAGCTGATCGAGATCAGTCATTTAACTGACCCAGATCTGCAGATACTGCTTCTTCAACAGACTTGTAGTTATAATACAGGCCAGTTTTCTTTGGACTTACACGAATATTTCTATGCTATCATCATCATTATTGTAGTCCTTATGGATGGAGTCTTGTTCATCTGAATGTGAAGAGGTGAAAATGACTTACACCAATCTAGACTTGCCAGGTGTGTGCGTGAGGGGAACTGAAACACATTTGAACACCTTTTCATCAGACAATGGAAGGGAACAAAGAAAAGAATGTGTTCCCCTTTAATGCACTGCTTTTCCTGTACTGATCTGTCTTCTCCACTCCACAGAATGACAGAAAAAAAAGGAAATGAAGGTAAGATGAATAAATGAATGAAACTCAAAGAAAGATAAAGAAACAATAAACAAACTCACACAGAATCAAACAAACAAATGACAGCATTGATATCAAAGATGTTTATGTTCTTGGCATCCAGTTCCATTGGAATTTTCTTGTCCAGATCTTCATAACCTCTTACTCTGTCAACTTGAATTCACCAGCAATGTCTACTGGGTCCAGGTGGATGTTGATTAATGCCCATGTGATGACAGGGAAATGATCCTGACTTAAACAAATGTGGACTTATCCAATGTCAATGTATCCAGTAAAACTTTGGGTCAACCCCCCCCCCTCCAACTACACAACTTTACTTTTTTCCATACTTCTGTCAAGAATCCGTATGTGTGTGTGTGTGTGTGTGTGTGTGTGTGTGTGTGTGTGTGTGTATGCGTGTGGGTGTGGTCGTCAGTTTAATGTCCTTCCACTATAGTGATTCAGACAGTTACTTTATGTGTGGGTGAATGAAGTATGCAAGTGTATGAAGTGTATTATTCCATTAACAATAGAATATGACATCCCCTCCTCCCCCCCCCCCCCCCCCCTCATCTCCCATCCCTCTTCCACCTTGACAATTTTAAGTGAGAAGTGATAAAATCTACAGATAAGGACCAATTGAACTATTTAACAAACACTTACAAACTGAGTCAAGAACAGAGTAATTGTTTAAAACATATGGTAAAGGCAATGAAGTCGATCCATCAGTGTAACCATCAATACCCGAATGTCTTAGGAGCTCTCTTGCTCTTGGGCATTGAATCAGCAAATGATTGACATTTAAGGATTTCTCACACATACATTTAACATTATGACAATGTTTTGTTTTCAATGCGTTCAAACGGAAACTATGGATTAAACTTTCAATCTCCCTAGACAAGGAGGAGACTTGTTTGAACGTTTTCCCATTGTACCCATCACTAAATTTTATACAATTGTGATAATATTGAATGTCTGAGTTCATCAATGAGGTTTTAACTTTTTCTCTTAACGTTGAATTTATAATTGAAAAACATTCATTCAAATCTAAGGGAACTTTGAGTGGTATTGCGTCACTGACATTTTGAGCTGCTTTTCGTGCAAGCTGATCTACACGCTTGTTGGGTACTATACCACAATGAGAGGGGATCCACAATGAGAGGGGATCCACACGTGTGGGTGTGTGTGTGTGTGTGTGTGTGTGTGTGTGTGTGCGTGTGCGTGTGTGTGTGTACTGTAGGAGTGTACCCATGAAGCTAAGTGATCCTGCCACATATACTAATTTCAAATTTATCTTTTTCTGTGGCTGCAGCTTGCTATTCTCTGGGTTTTCAAATATGTAATGTGCATGTGTGTGCATAACCTTTGTAGGGGAATGTGTGTGCAAGTGTGTGTGTGTGTGTGTGTGTGTGTGTGTGTGTGTGTGTGTGTAACACTGGATGTATGTATACAAGTCTACATTTCCTTTATAACTTGGTTACCTCATATTTCAGATGGTCCTCTTGCCGAACTGAAAATCAGATATTGGTGGTGTGTCAGCTTGCAGTTGCAGCCATGCTAAAGTTGGCCTAAGATCAATATCGAGATTTCCTGTTCAATCCAGTCCTACACAACCTGCATAACTGGAAAATGAGAGAGAAAGAGAGAGACAGACAGACAGAGAGAAAGAGAAAGAGAGAGAGAGAATACAACTATCTGACTGGTCAGACTCTTATTACTGACACTGACAATACTGTTGGTTGCCTGTATTCATTGCCATGCCATGCCAGGAAATGCTGGACCTCACTAAGCCCTTGTGGACCCATGTGCTCTGCTAATTATAAACCAGCACACTAGTGGTTGAACTGTGGTTGCCCCGCAAGGATTACTAACAACTGTGGAGAGATATACTTGTGCATCCATACCACACACTATTGAAGATATGGAGCCCAACACTCGATGAAACCCAATACATGTTCACACTTACCTTTCTTCTTCTTTGTGTACGTGTAAGTGTTAGAATGTGTGTGTGTATCATACAGGTTGAAATAATAATTATAACAAAAATGTATCAATAATAATAATAGTATTATAATCATCTAATGATAGTACTAACAATAATGACAGTACTAAGTAATTGTAGATACAACCATGTTAATGATAACAGAAGAAGATGATGGTGGAGAAGAATAAGAAAGTTACAATATTATGGTCATGATGATAGCAATAATGATAACTGTCATTATAATATCTCATAAAATTATTCAATAATATAGAAATCGGAAAGACTGAGAGATAAAACCTAAGAAATGTACAAACACTTATATTAATTATCATAGCAATAATGATAACTGTCATTATAATATCTCATAAAATTATTCAATAAAGATATTGTAATGGGAAAGACTGAAACATAAAACCTAAGAAATGTACACTTAAAATCATGATAACGATAGTATAGAAAATAAAAAAAAAGACTGATAAAATCTTTTACATCATAACAATAATGATAATGATAGTATAGAAAATAAGAAAGATTGATAAAATCTTTACACAAATGCACAGAAAATATCAGAATGTTCAATATGAAATGGAATAAAGTTCACGATATAGTTTGAATAATGAAAGTGATGATACTGATTGATCAATAATAGCAATACTGATGATAATAGTAATAATAACAATAGTTTAATATCAGTATTATTACTATCACTATTGACTTACAATAATAATCATGATGATGACATTAAGGTGGAATGAAAAAACATGATCAATGAATAAAATGCTCACAGTACGACTGAAACCGAAGTGAAACAAACAAGCAAAAATAACAAGGAGTGTAAAAGAGGAAGCGTATGTGTTTGAATGAAGAACAAAATAAGAAATGGGGGTGATGGATACGGGCAGATAAACGAGTAAAGAATATTCTGATTCAGAAAGTAAAGATAGCAATGTGATGAGAGACGAGCGTACAGCAGTAACATGAGGTCAATAATGGGCGCTACTGTACATGTTTGTTAAGTGTACTTCGGGCTGTGAAATTAAATCATTTCACTTATTAGTTTAACACAGTGTTTGTGGACTGACACAATGCTTGTCAATGTGTGACCTGCTGATCATTGTCATGTGACAATGACCATGGGAGCAAACAGTTCGATAAACATCAAGTCGGCGTGTTGTACAAGTACACTAAGGGGCGGAACTCTTCCTGACGAAAAAGAACGTTCAGGTTAATCTGATAGTTGAAGCATGTACCATTTACTGTCAAATGATAAATAATTTGGTGGTGCATGGTCGTTACGTTTGAAATGCAGCTTGAATTTAAAAAAAGAAAATAATCGCAGATCACAGTGGCCGTGTGTAGATAGTTATTAATAGTGGCACTGCGCGAGTGCCGTTCGAGCGTTATGCTGTTTCCGAAGCCTTTCCGATCCGAACCTGAGTACAGCCGCTTCCATCCCATTCTGAAAACAGGGAACGATCTGCACAATGTAATCTGTAATGTGTGTATAAAACGCTCCATGTTCAATACAGTGCCAGTGCGCCGTTAAAACTAACAAATTCTGCGGTGGAAACCTCTCTGTTTACAGGGAGCCATCTATGAAGAGCTTTCGAGTTAGTCATGTGACTGCCAGGCAGCCTATCAAATCACCCTCACTCTATTTTTGCCACGTTTTTCGACGCACGTTTCATTTCTTCATAATTTTATCGTTCGGCTTTTAACCTCTATCGCAACATTTTGCTCTCTCACTAGTGGAGAAAGAAGATGTTCAATCTAAGTTAGCTGAACTACGCTTAGAGTAAGTTTACTTCTAGTTTCACCAACCTTTCTCTGCAATATCCGCCATCTTGATTTCGTTGATAGCCAAATCATCAACAAGCACACCCAGGACAAGATTTAATAACACATCAACAGATTTACACAGTTTTGTCGTCTAACACCGAAAGTGGTATTTTTGAGGCAACTGAGAACCCCGCACTGCACAGTGCGCCTACGCCCAGACCTGCATACACCACTACATCGCATACCTCGCTTTATCGAGATCTGCGTTATGTGACTGAATTGAATTGTGGTCGACTTCGTTGGGTAAACCCTTGCAGCGAACGAAATATGCGAACCAGTCTTTGCCCTTAAAATACTTCTCTCAATGCCCATTGGATAATGAACAACCTGCAATCTCATGTATATTCAACAGTAGTGGCAGAGCATCACGTGGACAAGAAGTGAGCGATTTTGATTGGTTGCTCTATCCTTGAAGGCGGTCTTGAGCATGCTCACGTGAGAGGTTAAAGGCGTCAATTGCGCAGAATGACTGGGCAGCCATGGATTGGCTTGTGAGACCAGGCGTTCTCCGGCAATCTAAGGACTGTTGGATGGCGAAAAAAACAACAACATTAGCTTAGGGTTTCTCTGCAGTATTTACCAATGGCTAACGATTATCTTAATTGCAAAGGAGGCTTGATTAGTTTGTGCATAAACAGATTTGGGCATACGTTCCATGTGGATCCTAGGGCATAGCATGACCCAGATGGTCCAACCTCATGTGTGCTATTAGCCACAGCTTAATGTAGGACAACTGAAAATCCTTGGTCAGTATAGATATTAATCTGGGGCTCATGTCAGTCTTTGCATGGCTAGTTTTAAATGTTAGTAATAGCGCACTACCAAAAAAAAATGTAGACAAACGAATCACAAGACAAAACACGACGCGTTTCGACCTCTTTGGTCTTCTTCAGGTAAGATACAAAACACTCAGCACAACGAAAATGAAGGGGCAATCACTTATCTCCATCCACTTCAGCACAAAATGGGTGTTGAATGAAAACCAACATGGTATTTAGTAATGAGCATGGCTAGCTGATGACTAAATACCATGTTAAGATGATATGAACATTGAAGATAATCAGAAAGCTGGATCCTAAGGCAACCATGTTGCTTGGGTCAAGGGACTGATCAGTTAGGCTTTTTGACGGAGGGCTTCCAAAGGGGGTCTTGGGGAGTTGGTTGGGAAGGGGGAACTTGATGTTCTAAATATGTCATCTTTGCTGGAGGGGGTGGAGGACTCCAGAAACCCAGCCCCTCATCCGACCCTGGTCAAACACAATTACTGCTTGAGATATCTCAGTATAGATTCTTCGCTTAGCCCGTGTCACGTGACGTTCAGGTGAATCGCCTACCCTCTTTGTAAATGGGTCCTGTCATCTGCTATGGTCTGTTTGAAAATTAATACTGAAACAAAGGGTAATTTGAACTGACTCAACATGGGTATGCCAGGTCTAGTTCATGTATGCCCCAACACATTATTCTTGCTCCAGGCTGTCGATGAAAAGTGTGTCAGTTCAATCACAGTTGTTGCTCTGGCTCCATCATTCTGGACCTAGCCAGATCATTGTGTTCAGGCCCCGGTGTCCTGCTCATATCTGGCCTATCTCATTGTTGCTCAAACCCATTCTCTCTCTAACTCATTCTTCACTTAGTTAATTACTGCTCCAGTCGTTTCTGTCCCAGTTCACTTGCTACAGCTCATTCTTGCCCTAGATAATTGTTGTGCCAAATCATTTTACTTCTATTCATTCATGCCCCACCTCAATCATGTCCAAGCTCCTGGCTTTCTAACAAGTCCCCACAGATCTTTTTTTTCTATTCAATATCCACTTTATTCACAGAAATGCACTGCCAAGTCTCTGAAACTAAAAGTCATGAGTGTCATAATGTTTGTGTATCCCATATTGATCCATAATATCAGATTTGCACATACTTGAGTCCTATATCCTGACCTATACCAGTCACTCGAAGAAACTGCTGACTGTGTCATACATTGACTGGAGGGAGAGCTGCAAAAGCTGACGTCAAATCGTTAAGTAAACTGAAGCCAAGTATGGTCAAGTAGAGGAAGAGTGGTGAAAGCAGAATCCAGCGTTGTCAAGTAAGCATGTAACCAGCTGTCGCCAATGTTTTTGTTGTTTCTGTTGCTTTTTGTACTCCCAGTTCTTACAGAACAGAGAGTACTTTAGAATGGAAACGAAGAAATGCTGTCTGTGTGTCTGTCCGTCTGTCTGTGGTCAAAATGTGTTCCACTCGCTCCAGACAAAACTACTGGGCCGATCTTTCTAAAAATTTGTAGGTATGTTAATTATGGGTCACGGATGATGCCCGATGTTTTAGTTTACCGTTATAGCTGTTACTAACGGCTGTAACGGCCTGTAACGGTTTTTCTTCTTTATGGAATATGGAATGACCCATAGCGGTTTTTCATTTTTATGGAATATCTCAGAAAGTACTTGGCCGATCTTTCTGAAAATTTGTAGGTATGTTCATTATGGGTCACGGATGATGCCTGACGTTTTAGTTTACCGTTATAGCCGTTACTAATGGCTATAACGACCCATAGCGGTTTTTCTTTTTTATGGAATATCTCAGAAAGTACTTGGCCGATCTTTCTGAAAATTTGTAGGTATGTTCATTATGGGTCACGGATGATGCCCGATGTTTCAGTTTACCGTTATAGCCGTTATTAACGGCTATAACGGCCCATAACGGTTTTTCTTCTTCATGGAATATCTCAGAAAGTACGTGGCCGATATTTCTGAAAATTTGTAGGTGTGCTCATTATGGGTCACGGATGATGCCCGATGTTTTCGTTTACAGTTATAGCCATTACTAACGGCCCATAACGGTTTTCTTCTTTATGGAAAATCTCAGAAAATGCTTGGCCGATCTTTCTGAAAATTTGTAAATATGTTCATTATAGGTCACAGATGATGGCCGATGTTTATCAGAATAGCCATTACTAACGGTTACACCAGCCCAAGACTGTTTTTCCTCCTTATGGAATATCTCACGCGTATTTAGGATAAACTGGGAGTACGTTTATATGCTTTGTATCTTGTGTTGTTTTGTATTTTTAAGATTTTTTTTTGCCCAGCTTCTGAAAACGTTTTAAGTGATCTTTTCCTGACGCTGTGTATGGGAAGGAAGAGGCAAAAAAAAAGGGGGGGGGGGGCGCAAGTCCAGATTTCATCACTGACGTGACCATGGCTTTTACATCTGCTGCTCTCCCCCGTTCTCCCCCCACCCGGCCCCATCTCCCCGTTCTCTCTCTCTCTCTCTCTCTCTCTCTCTCTCTCTCTCTCTCTCTCTCTCTCTCTCTGTGTGTAAACTATGCACTCTACAGTCATTCCGCTTTACCCATTCTTGTGGTATAGAATGTGATATAATCATCATATCAAGCACTTCATTGTAAAGGAATAATGTGCTACCATTCATTATGATTGGTTAATGCTGTGCTTTGTCTAAAGTATTGCTCAGAGCAGCATGCATGTGTGAGCGAAGCTTGCATTTTTTTTTTCTCACCTTAATGAACTACAGCATAAACCCACTTTCTCAGTCACCTCCACCCTCGCCCACAAACCCTACCCTTCTCACCACTCCTGCATCCTCTTTGAAGAAAGTGAGATTAATGTTGCTTTGGCCGAAGGCAAACCTAAGTCTACGAGGCGTTTCTTCAAGAACCAGTAGTTGTTTCTGACTGTGGCTTTGTTATCAGACCGGCTGGGTTGAAATTCACTGACTGTCTAGTCATGAAAGTGATTATTCCCAGGTCGACTGAAATCTGTTGAGATCGATCCATCCAGCAAGGATGGTGATTGATCGCACACAGGATTTGTGATGAAGTTCACAGTTTCCTATAGAAAATTTAATCTTCTGTCTACAGCCAGGATGGTCGTAGCGGTGATCCCCTCTCTAGACTGTCTTCAGGAGCATGAGCGATTGCCCCATACGTTACCTCTAGTTCATTGACGAATACCAGTATTTCAGGCAGTAAACCTATTGAGAACCCCAGCTCCGACGATAATTGTCATGCATCCATTGACACATCTCTCATTCAACGAGAACAGTGCTTGTGAGCCTGTGCAGAAGTATGGCCTTAAACCATAGTCCTACCACCTATGGTCCATAAGGAACCGTTGACCAGAAAGAACTAAATATTGACTATTACTAATTTGATGAGGATGGAATTGTGGCAACACATGATCCAGTCGTCGATCTGCCAGCCACCTTGACCATGATGGCCTTCAAGAGTGATCTGCTGCTTCACTCTTGGCAGTGTGGACACCAGTCAGAATGTCAGTGAACTGTCACGCATTCAAAATATCTCGTCTGTGATGACTAAGAATAGTGAGTAGTTGCATATAATAGCCTGTGAACCAGTTTGAACACAACTCCCCCTTGACTGGTCCTCATTCTTACTTGCAGGGATTCATCTGAGCATCAGACCTGAGACACTGTGATCAGTTGCTCTTGAAAACTAGTTACAAAAACTTTTTAATTGAATCAGTACTTCATCCTCGCGATTTTTTGCAATCTGGACATGGCAGCCAATATTTGATGACATAGCTGTGATCAGTCACTGGCTTGTATGGAATTCACGAAACACCACTGAAATTATCTCAAGTCTGCATGTATGATGATGTCACTTATTACATATGTACACTTCAGTGCTATGAAAGCGACTTCTCGTTCAATGGAAATTAATGATCAACTATATTTGTTCAAACTCTGCCTGGTGGTTCTTCGGAGCCACTTGCCGGTCTCAAGCCCAGGTAAAGGAGGAGAGTTGGGCGTGCGGCCAGCAACCCCACCCCGTAAAAACATTACCACTACAGAAACGACAGCAAGAGAAACTACTTCATCTGGCAGAGGGAGTGAAGCAGACCAAGCAATTGGACTTATGAAGGAGGGGGACCAAAGCTGAAAGGACGTCTCCAGCCCGATAGCAGATCTCCTAACGCCAAAACGCCACATGCAAGTTGGATTTTGGAACGTGTGGATAATGTACCAAGCTGGAAGATTAGCACAAACTGTAAATGAGATGAAGAACTACAACCTGAGCCTACTATGGGTCACAGAGGCAAGATGGACGAAAACAGGGAAACAGAGACTGAGTACTGGAGAAACCATCATCTGGTCAGGAAGGCAAGATGACATCCATCAGGAAGGAGTTGCCCTCATTATTGCCAAGAAACATGCCAATACCGTGCTGAAATGGAAACCAGTCAACGAACGCCTGCTGTATGTGAGAATGAACTCCAAGTGTGCCAAGCTATCAGTTATAGTGGCCTATGCACCAATAGACAACACTGACGAGGAGGACAAGGATCAGTTCTACAGTGCGCTCCAAACAACATTGGATGACATACCAAGACACGATGTTCTCCTACTGATGGGGGACTTCAACACAAGAGTTGGCAGCAACAATGAGAACAAGGAAAGAGTCATGGGGAAACATGGAATAGGAGACATGACTGACAACGGCGAACGACTCATCAACCTCTGTGAAGAAAATGATCTTGTCATTGGCGGTACTCTTTTCGCTCACAAAATCATCCACAAGCTAACAAGGACAACCCCTGACGGAAAGACGAAGAACCAAATTGACCACATCATTATCAACGGAAAATGGAAGCACTCCCTACAAGATGTACGTGTGATGCGACACGCAGATGTTGGTAGTGACCATGAACTACTGGTAGCGAAACTGACCCTCAAACTGAGGAAGGCAAAAGTTGGGGACAGTCGGAACCTGCGCTTTGATGTTGCCAAGCTAAAAGATCCAACAACAAAGAAAGAATTCTGCATCACCCTGAAGAATCGCTTCAGCATCCTCCAAGATGAAACAGCACTGACCATAGACAGTTTCAACAAGGCTATAACCGAAACAGCAAAAGAGACAATAGGTTATAGGAAAAGTGTGAAATCTGAATGGATAACTGCCAACACATGGAAAGCCATTGAGGAGAGAAAACAGATCAAGAAGAAACTGCTAGATGCCAAGTCACCCAGACTAAAGGAAAGAATAACAGCCCAGCACAGGGAGAAAGACAAAGAAGTGAAGTTGTCTGCAAGGAAAGATAAACGTCGTTATGCAGAGAGGCTTGCTGAAGAAGCTGAGACAGCAGCAGAGATGAAGGATATGAAGACAGTGTATAGAACCACCAAGAAGCTGCGGGGAGACAGAGCACAGAACCAAGACATTCGAGTTAAGGTAGAGGACGGAACACCTATCAGAGAAGAACGTGCTAAGCTCGAGAGGTGGAGAGAGCACTTCCAGAGGATCCTAAACCGCCCTGATCCACCAACACCAGCTGACATTCCTATGGCAGAGGAGGACCTGGACGTCAACATGGGAGACATCACAGTAGATGAGGTCAAGGAAGCCATCCGCAAGCTAAAGAATGGCAAAGCTCCAGGAGAAGATGATGTATGCCCTGAGATGTTTAAGGCAGAAGAACAGGAGACACCTCTTATCCTCCAATGCATCCTGCAGGACATATGGAACCAGGAGACAACCCCAGTTGACTGGAGAACTGGTACCATCATCAAGTTGCCGAAGAAAGGAGACCTAGGAAAATGCAACAATTGGCGAGGCATCACCCTACTATCACTCACCAGCAAAGTCTTCAGCTGCATCTTACTGCAGCGCATAAAGACAGCGGTAGATGCCCTACTTCGCCAAGAGCAGGCAGGCTTTAGAGAGGGGAGATCATGCATTGATCACATTTTCGTCTTACGCCAGATCCTCGAGCAGTCCCATGAATGGAACAGCCCACTTTACGTGGTTTTCATCGATTTCGAGAAAGCCTTTGACAGTTTGCACCGCACTTCTCTCTGGAAGATCCTGCAACACTATGGCATTCCCCCAAAACTGGTCAACATCATCCAGTCCCTGTATGAGAGCTTTGAGTGTCGCATCATCCACAACAACCAGCTGACGGAACCATTCAAGGTGGACACCGGAGTGAAACAAGGCTGCATACTGTCACTGATCCTCTTCTCCCTGGCCATCGACTGGTTAATGCGAAACGTCACCCAGGGAAAGCAACAGGGAATCCGGTGGACGTTGACCTAAGTCTTGGAGGACATTGACTACGCGGACGACCTGGGACTGCTGTCACACAAGCATCAGGACGCCCAGCAGAAGACAGAAAGCCTCAGCGAGATAGCCAGCACCATTGGGCTGAAGGTCAACGATAGGAAGACGCAGGTCATGAGAAAAAATGTCACAAACAACAACCCCATCACCGCTAACAGCAAACCACTTGATGATGTTCAGGAATTTGTATACCTGGGCAGCAAGATGACCACAGACGGTGACTGCAACCAGGAGATCAACGCCAGAATCAGCAAAGCCAACCAAGCCTTCGCAATGCTCAGGCCCATCTGGAGATTCACCATCCTCAGCATCCAAACGAAGATTCGACTCTTCAAGAGCAATGTCCTCAGCATCCTCCTGTATGGCTCAGAGTGCTGGAAGACGACCGTCTCCATTGAGAAAAAGCTGGAAGTGTTCCAGAACAAGTGTCTGCGATGTATCCTCAGGATCTTCTGGCCGAACATCATCTCAAACGAAGAACTGAGGACTAGAACAGGAGTCTCCACAATACAGGACACCATTCAGGCGCGTCAATGGAGATGGCTAGGGCATGTCTGTCGCATGCCACCCAGCTCACTCCCCAGAACAGTCCTGCGCTGGACCCCCCAAGGTAAAAGAAAACGGGGACGACCGAAGGAAACCTGGCGCAGGACAATAGAAAGGGAGCTGAAAGACAAAGGACTGACTCTCAACACAGCCCCCAGAGCAGCCGCAGACAGAGCCAGATGGAGATCTCTTGCCATAGCCTCAAGCGCCAGCAGGCACGGAGAGGACTGAGTGAGTGAGTGATATTCGTTCAACAAAATTTGACTTTAACAGTTTCTTCCAAACATGACGTTTGGATAGAGGAGTGGCCAGGATCTTTCCATTTCTGACAGCTCTTGACTGGTGGAATTGAGTTAACCAAGGCTTCTCTGTAGTCATACACCAAGACAGTGAGAATAGTCACCTGTCAAAGCAATCATCAGCAGTCGCAAATGTTAAGCCCATTCCGTATTAACTGGTCAAGTTGTTGTTGTTGTTGTTGTTATTGTTGTTGTTGTCATCGTCGTACCCAGGCTAAAAGACTCAAGGGATCATCCGAACAGCCAAAGTACTTGAACACTATGGTACAAATGCATCAGCTGGGATGAGAACATTACGTGTGTGACCGTTTTTGATTATCCCGCCATGTGGGCAGCCACACTCCGACATCGGGGGATTTTGGAGACTGATAATGTTATGCTAGGAGCTTGCCACAACTGAAGACAATCCCTGCATAACTATGCAGAGCATCAAGTAAATAGTCTTTTAAATTTCAAATCTGACTTTTAGAATACACAATATCACTTTGAAAATTTGTATGGAATCATGTCAGTTCTGTGTTACTAACCAATAACAATCAACATTGTTGTGTTGTTTGTCTGTTTTTTGCTATTGTCTGTTGCCGTTGTTGTTGTTGTTGTCATTGTTGTTGTTAAGGTAAAGCATGTCTTGGGGGGGGGGGGGGGGGGAAACTAAGCAGTCTTGAATTTGTTCTTAAGATTTCCAAAATGTCCAATTGATTTACACAGTGCTAGTGATTACGTCCTGAGTTTTTTAATTTCTAGACAAAATATTGTGCTAGTAATGATGGCACCGTAAACCTGTCTGGTGACTAATCTTTTGTATTTTCACTTTACTTCATTTCAAAAGTAATGTTTATTTTGCAACTGCTGTTGTTCAGTGGTGGTGATGGTGGCGACAGTGGTGGTGGTAGTGATGGTGATGGTGGTGTGTGTTTGTGTGTGTGTGTGTGTGTGTGTGTGAGAGAGAGAGAGAGAGAGAGAGTGAGAGAGAGAGAGAGAGAGCTTTCTTCCTAGTTAGAAAATGTCGATGGGGTGGGGGTGGGGTTTGTTGTTCTTTTTGTTTGTCTTGCTTACCTGTTACCATACCGTGATAATAAAAGTCATCAACCAGCCAGTCACACACACACATACAGAGAGAGAAGAGAGAGAGAGAGAGAGAGAGAGAGAGAGAGAGAGAGAGAGAGAGAGAGTTCAGTTATTTTCTTTCGGGGATCTATCATCAGCAATAACGGATTCCAACCAGGAATCATGTCAAGGGCAGTAAAGACAGCATCAACACCGTCCATACCCTAAAGCCTGTATGGAAAGAAAACATCATCTCCATGACACACCGGATCCAGCTCCTGCGTGCACCATTCGTTTTCATCTTCCTGAAATCGTTTGAGACATGAACATTCACAGTGGATCTAGGAAGAAAAATCCAAGCCGTGGAAATGAGGTGTTGCAAAAGATATTGAACACTAAGATGTATTGATCATACTACCAAAGAACAAATGCGTCAAGCCATCAAGCAGCACATCAGATCATAATTATGCAGATCAATTGATATCAGTTAAGGAGAGAAAACTACGCTGATATGGCCGTGTAATAAGATCTAACGGCCTTATTAAAACAATCCCCCATGATACTGTTGGAGGGATACGGAAGGGAAACACACACACACACACACACACACACACACACACACACACACACACACACACACACACACACACACAAAATTGATGAACAAACATAATTGCAAAATGGACAAGGAAAGGTTTTGCAGAGACCCAAGCTTTGTCTCACAAGCGACGGAACTAGAGGAACCTGAAAAACTCTTCTTCAGCGCCCGTGGCCATGACTGTCCACAGAGATAAAGGAAGAAAAGAAGAAGATAGCATGATAGCTATTTCAGATGGAATGGGAGTAACTTGAAACATATAAATGAGGAAGCAACTACAGGAAGACAAAAAGGAAAGGGTGGTACGAAAAATGGGAATGGAAATATGTATGAAATCTTGCTCTATTGGTAAAAATCTGATACCTTCAAACAACAACAGTGAACAGTCTTTGTATTCAAATGATTGTTATTTGGAAGAAAATGAGTAGGGCCTATTGGAGTATTGCAAATATTAGTGAAAATGTTAATCACAAATTTACCCCACTACCATTCCGTAACACTCTCATACAGGGAATGGCTGGAGGGATTACGTATAGTTATCATTGTGTCACGGTTGTGCTGGCGTTTGTAGGCCTATTTGTCGAGGAAAGGCCAGTATTAAAGTTTACTACGTATGTGGACACACACTCAAACACACGGTCAACGACGAAAATCAGGTATTTACATAACCCAGTCACCTTGCTAAGCTACACATGCGAGCAAAAAAAGAAAAGAAAAGAAAAGAAAAAAAAAGGTCTTTCGGCATCTTGGAACCCTCAGGGCAAAAGAAAAGTGGGAAGACCAAGACAGACATGGCGAAGGAGTACCGACGCGGAAGTGAAGGCCGCCGGAATGACGTGGGCCGAGCTGAAGAAGATCTCCCAAAACCGTGTCCGTTGGAAGAGTGTGGTTGCGGCCCTATGTTCCCCAGGGAATTCAGAGGACTAAGTCAAGTAAGTCAAGTCGTCCTGGAGTTTCAGCAGCATTTCCAGTAAATTTAAATATATAGGACAACATTAACTGGCAGATGTCTAACTTGTATTACATGACCTACAACAAAATACTGCAGCTGAACTGTATTCTTTCAACAATTTGAACCAACACTACGGCTGAGCAATATCATCAACTACCATTTGAACCTGGCTTTGCCCAGACTCCCTACGTTCTCCTTTCTTCCTTTCGCTTGTATCAGTGCAATGGCCGTTGCATTTCGCTGAAAGATGACATAGCGAGAGGTGCCAGGAGTGGGGGTGTGAGCCATAGGTGACCCAGCCTACCTTCTCTCCGTATGAGCGGCAGTAGACTTGTCTCGCCGGATGACAGTTCTTGGTGTAGAGCTTCTTGATGATGGAGCGCTGCATTCCTGCGATTTCAGAGAGGCTGAACTGCAGCGGAAAATTCGCGAGGTGGCACTGCAGCGAACACTAAGGAAGGGGTGGCAGCTCTCCTTTGAGGGACACTGATAAATTTGAGAGGTCTGTGTCAGGCGGCGCAGCAAAACTTCTAGCCGTATGGGTAACGGCGGGTCTAGTCTGTGTCGCCCGGGGGACGGCACCTGGAGATGTGGGGCGATCGGCGATGGAGCGCTGTCTGACTATGATTACCGCCGTGGCCCGGGATTCTGTGCTTTGGGCTGGGCTTGGAGGCACTCCTTATGGGGTTGGGCAGAAGAAATTGCCGTCTCGGCGTAGTCTGTGGACCACAGAATCATAGGGTCTTGTGCAGCACTCCAGCGACTTTCGTCCTGCTCCTTCTTTGAGGCGGCCTCATGCGGCACAGGAAGACCACCATCCAAGCACGAAGATGGCCGCCTGGTGGCCCTGAAGACGGCCTTTTTTGTTTGGAAAAAAAGAGGCAAACACACCGACGACCATCGTCCGCCGACTAACAGCCGAATTTGAACTAAAGTTCAAAAGGTACCAGAGCTCAGAGAGCGACGGACGACGGCCCCCACACGGAACTCACCCACTACTGCCAGCGACAACAGTTGCCACAGAATATGCAGACCTATGTTTGCGAGTAGGCTATACGTTGTCCTTAAGGGCCTCCGGCCAATAGGACGTAAATCTCATCCATTACGATCACACAGCGGAAAGTTTCGGGGTCTGACTCCGTGACTGTATTCGGCGCCTACCTGCTTTAGAAGACAGGTACTTCTCCCCTTGAATCAGTCTTACGTGGGACAAGACTGCTGCCACCAGAGCATGAAGACAGGCCGCTCAGTGGCCCTGAAAACAGCCTGGATGGAATACCAAGGCACCAAAATGTCTATGAGGACTCAGAAATGTGAAAATGTCGTCGTCCGCCGACAGCATCACACAACATGTGACCTGACATCTCAAGCAATCGTGGACATCTGTCCAAAAATAGTGCGCACTACGGATCCGCATGGCGTAGGCCTATTTTTGATCTAGCCAAGACACTTCAAGGGACGAAACCCCAGTCTGCAAAAGCTCTACTTTCCAGCCACAGGGCAGATAGACACCACAACTCTACGTCGTAGCAGCTAAAAATTAACAAGGCCTACGTTGCATCCGCAACATACACAGTGTTCTTAACAGCCTACAGCTGAAAGGATGTTAATCTCACCAACCAGTAATGGCTCTCGCCCGACAGCTGACCTGTGTGTGTGTGTGTGTGTGTGTGTGTGTGTGGGTGTGGGTGAGAAAAAGTGGTATGTTAACATTTCCAATAAGCACCACAGAATTTCTGATAATTAATGCTGCGCTCTTTCATCTCCTGGAACTGAAGGAGTGTTGTGGGGACTTCGTCAGCACAGATGAACATGCGGTCTTTAGTTCGCTTGATCAACTTTACCTTTCCCTCCCCTTCCTCTACACACAGGACATCTGAAGTCCCACAACAAGAGAGAGAGAGAGAGAGAGAGAGAGAGAGAGAGAGAGAGAGAGAGAGAGAGAGAGAGTCTTTCTTCCCAAAGGTAACAGATAAGAAAGAAGATGCTTTTCTTCCACCTGGTCTTTATCCCTTCACGGACTACGGATACTGATCCAGAACTACACAATATAGCACTGATTATGACAAGAACAGGGATTACTCGTGTAAGCTAAAAGGAAAACATCCACACACAAAGACTCTGTCTCTCTCATGCGCACACACACACACACATACGCGCACACACACACACATATACTCGTACATGCACGCGCGCGAGCACGCTCTCGCACAAACACACACTCTGTACCTTATGGGGGGAGGGGGGGAGAGAGAGATTGATTGATTGATTGATCTTTAATACACAAGGATGGAGATTTTAGGCCAAAGCCTAGTCTTACAATGTGTCCTTGTCATGCATACATTATTTCAGCACATATCATTCATACTGACAATTCAACATAACGACACGGTAATCTAATTCTACAATGATAAGCAAACAATTCATAAAAGCACTAATGAGATGGGGGATGGTAAAACAGAAGGAAACTTACAAACAAACAATCAAGACTACAGAGAGAGAGGTCAGAGGAGGGTGGGGAAGAGAGAATGGTAGATAGGGGGAGGAGAAAAGGGATGGTAGACAGAGTGGGAGTGGGGATGAGCGATTTTAACGGAGTAGGTTTTATGTTTAGACGATTTATTCAAAGTATGGTTCACAGAAGACTTTGCAAATGGGCGCTAATCATTGTAATTGAATAATTTAATTACTGAGACATAAAATGTTTATGCAAATGTTCCTTGAAAAGTTTTAAAGTATTCATGTTTTGTAGATTCGGTGGAAGTGAGTTCCAGACATATGGTCCAGAGTAAGCTAGGCTTGTTTTGTATAGATCAATGCGTGGGTAGGGAAGAAGGAATTTCGTCGAGCCAGAAGAGCTGTTC
Organism: Conus canariensis; assembly: GCA_033310375.1. Lineage (NCBI taxonomy): Eukaryota > Metazoa > Mollusca > Gastropoda > Neogastropoda > Conidae > Conus > Conus canariensis. The sequence goes on along the minus strand of CM065714.1, from coordinate 15,629,415 downwards.
GATCTTGTAAAAAGGGCATTGATATAACATGGCATAGTATCTGTCAAGATTGTAAACATAAATGATGCCTTGTTGAATTCCAATTGCCTATTCAGAGGAAGTATGTTCAGCGCTTTTAGTTTTTCGTCTGTTGTTAGAGATACAGCTGGATGGAGTAGCTTTGCTGCACGTCTATGGAGAGAATTCAGCCTTTTTTGGTGGACGTCACTACTGCCGTCCCACACTGTTGAGGCGTAATTGATATGTGACATTATGTGTGCATTGAAGAAAAGTTTAAGCACATTACTGTTGACGTAGCGCTTTAATTGAGATAACAGGAAAAGGTGTTTTGAGACTACCTTGCAAACGTTATTGAGATGAGATTGCCATTTCAATTCTTTATCTATCGTTAACCCTAAAACACGATGCTCGTCTACCTGCTCGGTAGAAGTGCCATTCAACTGAAGTTTTAGGCAAAGAGGAGTCAACTGGTGTTTTTGGCGGGTAGCTATAATCATAGATTTGGTTTATGACCATTGAGTTTGAATGACACCAGTCTGACACGTCGTTTAGACTTTCCTGGAGAGAAGTTTCTATTGTCTGTAGATCACTACCATTCGTTTGGAGTGACGAGTCATCAGCAAATAAATCTGTCGTGACCTTTTCATCTGATACGGACAATGGTAAATCATTGATGAAGATGCAGAATAGTAGGGGCCTAGTACAGAGCCCTGTGGGACTCCATGTCTGACAAAGTCTGAAGCGGAAGTTTTGCCATTAAGCACCACATACTGAGTCCTATCGTTCAAGTATGATTGGAATAATGGGATTGTCGGGGTATGGTTCAAGTAGACAGATAGTTTCCTTAGAAGAATGGAATGATCAACAAGATCAAACGCCTTTTTGAAGTCAAGAAAGACAACCCCTGTCATTTGTGATTGGTTCATATTTGAAAGCCATGAGTCACACATTCGTGATAATGCTGTGTGGCAGGAATGATTAGATCGGAATCCAGATTGGAGTGGGTGAAATAGTTTGTTTTTCTCCATGAACTGAGATACGTGTGTGTGTATGTGTCTTTCAAGGGGTTTGGATAGAATCGAAAGTAAGGATATAGGTCTGAAATTATTTGGATCCGACAAATCATTTGATTTTGGAAGGGGGATCACTTTGGCGTTTTTGAACGCCTGAGGGAAAACATTAGTTTCAATGGATAAATTGTATATGTATGTAAGAGACTCAACAATGTAAGGTCGAGCGAGTTTGAGAAGAAATGCGGGTATGTTATCAGGGCCCATGGATTTTTTATTCTTTAATTGCGCTATGTGCATACCTACTTCATGTACAGCAAGAAGGGGAATTTTGACTGAGTTACGGGATCCAAGTTTTTGTTTGCAAAATGATATTAGGGAAGTCGGGCATGTATATTCATTTGGTGCTCTTATAGTCTGTGAAGCTTGAGTAAGGGTATCTGATAATGACAGAAAGTGGGTATTAAATTTGTCCGGGATGATGTTTGTGCTTGAATTTTGTGAATCTGTACGCTTGTTGCGTACAATAGTGTTTATTGCCCTCCACATTGGCGCTGTGGATTTTGCGTCCGTTATCATTTGACTGAAGTAGTCTCGTTTGGCTTTTTCAACTTCGTTTGAAACAAAGTTTCTCTGCTCTTTATATTCGTCAAACAAATTTGCTGCCTTGAGTTGGTCACGTAGTACCATTTCTTGCAGCAATTCTGGCGTTAACCACGGGTTCATCTGCGGATGCCTAACTCTTTTTTGATGTAACGGCGCGTGTTTATGATGGTGAGGAATGTTTGGTACCAGAAGGACAGTGCATCATTGACGTCTGAGTAATTATAAGTTAAGTGAAATGGGGAAATGTTTAAGTCATAGAGGTATGCTGCTTCATTAAACTTTTTGAAAGAGCGGTATTGGATGGTCGTGTGACCTTTGGGTGGTGGTTTTGGGAGCCTTAAGGACCACGTGCAGAAAACTGGACAGTGATCACTAATACCAGAATGTACCACTGAAACATCTAGTATTGCAGATTTGTTGTTAGTGTATACATGATCAATAAGAGTCGCAGTTGTTTTAGTTATTCTCGTTGGGGTTTGTACTAACTGATGGAGTGCATGAAGTGATAGTGTACTTGTCCAAGCTGGTTGTTGTTTTAACATATCAATATTAAAGTCCCCTAACAGAAGTATATTTGAATTGTTGTGACAGATCCAATCCATCATTTGTACAAAGTTGTCATACCATTCGTATGTGGAAGATGGGTGTCTATATAAATGTCCGATTAATAATGGCGGTGATTTGGAGTTTTTTGTTTCAATCCAGATACATTCGACAGTATTAGTTTGAAGATCAGTTCTGCGTCGGGTAATGTGGGCAATTGATTGATGAATTATACGGCAAGGCCAGTATGTTGGAGTTGATCACTGTCGCGTCGTTCTATGTTGTATTCAGGAATGCTAATAAGGTTATCTGTGACGCGAGAGTCTAACCTTGTTTCACTTATGCCAAATACTTGTACTGGATGGGGTGACTGTTTTAAGAGTGATGAGATTTCATGGACCTTATTAAATAAATGATAGACATTGAGATGTCCAACTTGAAGTCCTGGGACAGCGGGATTATGGTAAGGCATGGGTAGTAAGGGAACAGTGGCACAAATCGACGAGGAAGACAGTTTTCACAAAACAGACACAGAGAATTATAGGTAAAAAACAACAACAACAACAACAGCAACAACAACAACAGAATACAGGTGAGAAAAGTAACGTTTGTGGATAACGCACAATAATGGCAAACGCACAGAAAGAATTTAAGGTTAACTATTATGCCTAAAACAGATAACAGAATGTATCTTTAGAAAACTCAATTAGTCAGTAAAACAACAAACAACAAAAAAGAGCAATGGTTGAAGCACGATGTCGAACAAATAGAAAGAAAGAAAACAAAGTATTAAGCTTAAAGCAATGAATGACGATAACACACACACACACACACACACACACACACACACACACACACACACACACACACACACAAGTTTACAGCGGTGCAAATAAAGAGGATGCGATGAGTGCTATGAGCACAATCCACTTTAGAGCAGGTTTAGAGAGTGTAGATGAAGAAAAGGGAAACAAAGCAAAAAAAAAAAAAAAAAAAACCAAAACAAAACAAAAAAAAAGAGACAAAACAAAAAACAAACAATTAAACAAACAACAACAACAAAACCAAGAAGAAAAGATTTTTTTTTGATTTTTTTTATTTTTTTTTTTTAAATCTGTGATTCACGAACAGTTTGTGGCGGTGAGAAAGTCGTCCTGGTCCCAATGTCAGGAGGTTGGCCCAAAGTTTCTTCTCAGTCCACAAAACGACAGCACCAGCACGAGCCGCCTATTTCACTTCAAAGTTTGCAATGTCAGCCTAAAATGACAATCGTCTTCACACGCCGGTAGATCGGAAGTGTAGCACAATGAACACAATCGATGTTCTGAGCACAACCAAAAACACAAATAAGTGAGTGTTCACACATCCTCAGTGTCCATGAGTAGACCATCTGATATACTTGTTCGGAAAAAAACAAAACAACAAAAAAACAAAACAAAACAAAACAAAAAAAAAAAAGAGAGAGAGAGAGAGAGAGGGGGGGGGGGGGGGATGCTAAAATCTTGGAATGAAAAAACAGCCGAACGTGACCGAACTTGCCTGAAACACTGCTGGTCTGCATCTAGGTGGGGTAATCAGTTTATTACACTGGTTTGTCCGTGGCAGCTGTATTCTATATTTAAAGCATACACACACACACACACACACACACACACACACACATAGCGGACGGCTAACGTTCGGGAAAACAGAGCGTTGGAATGGGAGGGGTGGTTTGGGGGGGGGGGGGGGGGGGGGATATCTGAGGTGGTAACAAAACAGCAGGAAAACCTGGCAAGTGGCGGAATTGTGAGGATGGGCGTCCGCGGCAGTAGTTGCGGGCTCTGCAGCACCCTGTGATGGACTCTGTGGCTTATCTATCACAGAGCGCATAGACACATCATGGTGTTTACTTTCTGGATTTTGATATTAACTGAAGCTAATTACTCTATTCTGGAGAACGTGCAATCTCATAAAGTTCGATTCTGACCTAAACGGATACTTATATCAGTTGGCAAACCAATGCGTACAGCCATTCTGACGTCACTCCCGAGGCGAATCCTACTTCTCAACATACCCTAACTGAAAATCGATGGCAATTTGCATTTTTTTTTTTATAGCACACCAATACGACTGACTGAAACTGAAACTAATCATGCACAACACCCTTGCCGCGTTCTGCATTCCCTTGCAGTCTTAAATCAAAAACGAAACCAGCCATAATGGATGCCATATCAACCGAACGTATGTCTCAAAATGTTTTACTCTGATTACAATCGTATTTATGTAGCTGGTTATCTTACAGATAATAGTGATTATCAAATAATGAGTATTTCCCTACAGTCTATTAAATTGTATTTCTAGAGTACCAAAGCCTGCGTGAACCGAACACCCACATAAAATTAAGGCCGGAAAAATATTGCGCACGCATACCCTGTACTTCCGGCGAAACTGAAAGGAGGTCATCGACAACAAATTTGCACCAAAAAATTGCTATTTGTCGAATTCTTGCTACAATCGGAGGTAATTTGAATATTGATAGAACTAACGATGTCCAAATAAAACGAAATATCTGTATCAAATAGTTTTAAACTGATTGATTTTATGGAGGTATGAATGCAATTTTGCATAGACATCTGAGGGGCAAAAGAAATGAGAAGAATCGAATCGGACATGAGAAGGAAGAATGTGATTTCAGTCTCCATTTGTGCAGTATTTAGCATCATGGATTTGATGGTTTTGATATTGAACTTATAGAACAAAGATTTTTTGTTCTTCACTCTGCTTTGGATTTAAAACATATGTATATCCAGATCATTTTATGACGTAATAGTGAAATCGTTGGCGGTAGTTTTTTAGACACTTCATGGACGAAAGAAGCTCATTTTGTTATGCCTTTTTGTCACAGTAAACATTACCTTAAACACATTTTTACAGTTGAAAGTGAGAGCATGTACCAGAGCACCTTCCTATCGCAATTTTGAAGGACTTGTTGCTGTGCCTTTACCAGTAGATCTGTAGTCATATACTGTATGAATTTGTAGTCAAGATGCGTGGTTGTGTTCATAACTGTGCAAAATATAGCTGTTCTTCTTGAAAACTATACAACAAATTGCATTTTCCTTCCACCACTTTTTTTTTTTTCAAACCAGTAACCAGACATCCTGAAACTGTGTAGTCGCTAGTGATAATCATACCTATGGTGATCTTGTGAGATACTCCCACTCCTTGAAAGAAATCATCAAAATTCAATGTAAATATGAAAGATGAAGCAGCTTAAAAGTTTTCTGATGAATTTATATTAAAAATTATCAGACATCTATCAGTTTTGTGGTAGTTAATTTGATAAACAAAACATTTTAAAAAATTTCTTGACGATTCACGGGTATTAAGTCCAGCCTTTCCTATAACACTTTTCTTGAAGAGTATCAGTGGATATCCAATAATTATCCTCAATATTTTATTATTTTAGAGCAAAGATGACGTCTTGCTTTTTATTTGAATCAATCATGAAGATAATACTTTGTATGAGGAGAACAAAAATTGGTTATGAAGGGGAGGGAAAGGGGAGGACAGAGAGAGAGAGAGAGAGAGAGAGAGAGAGAGAGAGAGAGATTTTTTGCAAAGGGATATAATTTCAGGCAGCATTTCGTTTAACTTGTCTAGAGTGTCTTGCAAACAGCAATGTGGTACTGCTAGTGGTCAGCAGGCTTACAAATATGAAGCTGTGATTATTGATGTTTATCATCTGTCACTTTTGGGAATGTTAATTAAAACTAGAGAGTGATGATAAAATCATGAGCATTCTAAGTAAACTCCATTTATTTGAATTAAAAAAAAAAAAGACAAAAAAGTATAATGTGCAAAAAATGAACCGACAATGGTAAATTTTGTTATTATTATTTCTTAAACTGATCAGGCTTTTCTCATACTTTTTAATAAATTCATATTAGAATATGATTAATGTATGCATTTCAGAGTATATTTCATGTCTGGTCATCAGGGCTCCTGCTGGCAACTGTTTTTAAGCAGTCACAAGACCCTCAGCATAGAAATAGAATTCTAGATAATTGTATAATGCTCCCATTATCTGTTTCTAACGGGCCTTGACACTCTGGTCAGTTTGTTTGGTGTGTTGTAAATGGCGAACTTTTTTTCTTTTTTTAACAAACCAATATGCTTGGGAATATGTGGTAGTTGTTGTTGTTCTTTTTTCCGTAAATAAATGTTCTTTAAGATATCTTGTTTGGGTAAAGTCATGTGTGGCTTCTATATCATTGTGTGTGTGTTCATGTGTATGTTTATATGTCTGTTTGTGTGTTATATAAAAGAGTAAGAAACAGAGTTTATATTCAGAGAGTGTTCCATAATCACTTGGTGTTATTAGAGGTTGTCAATGAAGAAAGCATCATTTCATTAGAAATTATAACTCATTAACTCTATGTGTATAATTCTGAAAACAGTATAGCCTAGCATTGCGGAATGCACTTTCCATCTAGGGTTACCTATGTTTGCCAGTCCTTGTGGGCAATCTGATGCCATGGTTTTGCCACAGACTCTTTGAGAGTCTGCCAAAGGTAGAGCTGACCTTTGAGGTGCGCAACATCACTTCTGCATCCAGAGATCCAATGCTGCTTATGGTGCTGCCCAAATAGCAGAATGTGTGCACAGTTTTGATCTCTGTGTTGTTGATGACAGGTGATGGTGGAGCACTGCCAGCTCAGGATGGTGAAGGTTGGAACATGGCCTCGGTCTTGCCAAGACTGATTGTAAGTTCAAAGCGTTGACAGGCCCTTGCAAAGTGATCTGTGATGCACTGGATGTTTCATGGGAGTGTGCAGCCAGTGCACAGTCATCTGCAAAGACGAACTCTCTCAGAAGGGCATCAAACACTTTAGTCTTGGCATGAAGTCGTCGAAGGTTAAAGAGTCTGCCTACCATCTGACTCTCAAAGAGTCTGTGGCAAAACCATGGCATCAAATTGCATGCAAAGAATGCTATGTATAGGGCTGTAGTTGTGAGTGCTCTCCTCTACTCCTGTGAGACTTGGACCACATACTGCCGACACATCCAACAACTCAAACAGTTTCTTTAACAATGCTTGCACATGATCTGCAGCATCAAATGGCAAGACAGTGTGTCCAACCCACAGGTCCTGGAGAAGTGTGGCTTACCCAGCATTGAATGTATACTCATCAAAAGTCAACTCCAATGGACAGGACATATTACCTGTATGGAGGACAGCAGAATTCCAAAGATTCTGCTCTATAGACAACTGGGGGAAAGACAATGTGGCCAAGGAAGGCCTCTCAAGAGATACAAAGACACCTTGAAGGCCAACCTCAGAAACTGCAACATCGATACTGCTTCCTGGGAAGATGTCGCTCTTGACAGACCACAGTGGAAGCAACAGTGTACCCAGGGCACAAAGACATTTGAGTGCAACAGAGCAGCCACCGTTCAGGAAAAGAGGAATCGGAGGAAGAGGGGCCCATCCTTACAGGACTCCATTCCATGCAGCGTCTGTGGACGACTTTGTGCCTCAAGAATTGGTCTTCATTCGCGCATGAGAACCCACATCAGCAGATGACATGCCTGCCTACTCATCCGTTGGACACGACAGGAGAATCCATCACCTGTGTTAGCCTCCAGGTGTCAGGAAATAAATGACGTCTCTGTTGATTTACAGTGACTATGTAAACCTTCTAAATGATTTGCATGCTCGCATAGCAAACTTTGATTTGCTGCTGTTGCATTCAATGCAGAATTTTAAATGGTCAAGTGACTGATCTATTTTGATGGGTTGACTGAGGACTTAGGCATATTTTTAAAGGGTATTTTGTACGTCATCACATGTAAAATGTGTGTCAACAGGAGCTTTGGGTCATTGAATCTTAAATTACAAGTTATACACATGGAAACACATTTGTGTGTGTGCTCGCGCACACACACACACACACACACACGCACGCATGCACGCACGCGCACACACACACACACACACACACACACACACACACACACACACACACACACACACACACACACACTGAAATTGTGAGTGTCTCTTGTCTGGTGTTTGTATGCTTTTTGTGTGAAAGTCAGCATATTCCATTAAAAAGAGAAGAAAAAAAAAAAGCTTCTGAAGGGAATTTTTTGAATGAATGATAAATGTGTTGTTAAAGTAGTCATGTGGGTGGTGTTCTTATATTAGGCTGTCTGATAATTAGATATGAACCCAGCTATAAAAACCAGTATGAGATACATAATGCTTTCATTGATATTTAGTTTTAAAACATATTTGAGTGGGTGTGGGTGTGTGTATTTTGCTGTCATATTTTCCATGCAACATCACTGGCATCGGTCATTTAGGCAACCTGCAAAATAACAGTGATGTGATAATAGTAAATAATACTGGTAATAAGAAACATAATTATGATAGTAACAATGACAACAGTAAAAGTAAGAATAAACTAAAACATAAAGAAACAATCAGAATGTGTTGAATTGCTACTTAACACAGACTTATCACTGTAACATTACTTTATGTGCCTGCATTGTTTAGAGTGGATGTGTCTGCATTTCTGTGCAGTATTTTCTCTGAAATGGGATAACTTTTACTTCCAATGGGCGCAGCACAAGAGTGGTTGAAGGCAATTAAGTTGGAAGTATTACAGAGCTGGTAGATGACCCGTGAGGTCCATTTAAATTACAGCAGCACCTAGACTTTTGACAAACATTTTCTTCTAATGTCTTGTTACAACATATGTGGTACAAGTTTGTCCATTTATATAAAAATTGAAAAGATCTAACTGAATTCTTTTGAAACCTAAAATAAAGACTTTTCCCATTTAGACATTCCTCTGTATGATAGCTTACAGGTTTTATTTGTCTGTTTGTTTGTTCTTTTTTTCTTTGTATGTACTAGATGGACCTTTCAAGGCCCTGCCTTATTTTGACAGTAAGACTTTGTTGTTGTTGTGGTTGTTGTTGTTGTCGTACCCAGGCTAAAAAAAAACTCCAGGGATAATCCGAACAGCTGAAGTACTTGAACACTATGGTACAAATGCATCAGCTGGGGATGAGAACATAACGTGTATGACTGTTTTTGATTACCCCGCCACATGGGCAGCCACACTCCGACTTCAGGGGATTTTGGTGACTGAAGACAATCCCCGCATAACTATGCAGAGCATAACAACATTTTGATGTAGCCTTGGTGTTCTGGTGTATGTCAATTAGCCTGACACAGCCTTAAGCAAAGGCGCAGTAAGACTTTGATTTCAATTATTTTTTGGGTTCAAGTTGCCCTTACTAGCATTCATTAGGTTATGGAAACTTTGAAGATACCCAGCAAGGGCCTTACAACAAAAAGAAGGTGTCTAACTGTTGGTGTGAAAAGTCTTGCATGTAAAGGCTTGTTTGCAGGAAACAGTGACTGTGAGAGTTGTGGGTAACATGTTGAGAACGGAAATTTACTTTCAGTTTTTAGAACTTGCAAGATGAAAATGGTTTGCGTTAGATGAACATTTCCATCAGTAATTTACTGATTTATTTTGAACTTGATTGAAGTAACAGTTCTAATATTGTAATGTAATGTAATGTAAAAGGATATTTATAGAGCGCTTTACCTCGCAAGAGCTCAAACAGAAAAACATGATAAAATTCTAATTCTAATTCAAAGCGCGCACGCATGCACACACACACACCACACACACACACACACACACACACACACACACACACACACACACACACACACCGCCGGGAAAAAAAAAAAAATCATCAATCATCGTAACTAAATTGAAAATTAAAAATGAAGATGCAACAGATGGAACAGGACACATATATGCATGTATATAACATACATATGTTAAGATATCCACACACACACACAGATACACACACACATGCATGCATGCATGCACATACACATGCACGCACGCATGCACATTCACACACACACATGCATGCACGCACGCACGCACGCACGCACACACACACACACACACACACACACACACACACACACACACACACACACACACACACAGTGCAGAGAAAGAGTGGACACCAATATCTGTTTCTGCTGTGTACCTCAAGCCTTCATTTTTTTCTGTTAGGTAGAAATGTGGACTTCGCATGCACCATTGATAACATGGTGTTTCTTAATCAAATGAAAAAACATTGTTGGTTTTCTAAACCTGCAGTCAGAAATCTGTCAGAATCAGAGGGGTGTAGACATGGTAGATTTTGCATTGCACCTGTATCTCTTCATCTCTCTTTTTTTTTGTAATAAAGAAAAAAGAAAGAAAATCTAGGTATGATAACAGAAAAGTATGCTTAGTTAATGCATTTTATCTTCATGTTCTTTTTTTTTTTTTCAGAACTTGAATGATGAATAGATGATACATGGGAATGGGATGATTATGTGAAACGTCTTGAGAGGACAGCACAGATCTCCATTACAGAAATCATCTGCTGACCAAATTATGGATGCCGACACAGATGAGGACACACCTGTAAGTCCATAGATATTCTCCAGATTTGACAAATAATGCAGAGTGATTGCATTGTGCAGGTAGTGTTAGATCACATTTGTCATTTATTTGGTGCCTATTGGATTAATGGTCTGTAGAAATTGATGTGATTTAGGCTTCATATTCAATCTTACATGATTTTTGTTTTGCTCACATACCCCACTTGTTTACTGTTTATCGTTTACTGTTCCCTGCCTCATTTCATTTCCGATTTTGTTTTGATTAAATTGAGGTTATTTGTGTTTGTTTCTGTCCATCTGTGTGTTTGTCTTTTGATCTCCCTTGCATCTTTGGGTGGATCCTCAAGCGTAGGCTCAAAGATTGTCCCCTACATTTTATACTATTTGCATAATGTCTTTAGTTTTTCAGCAACTTTTTTCCTCCCCACACTTTCGTTTGGTTTCATTTACTACTCTTCGCTGGCTGCTTTGGGGGTGCTATTGGATTCTTTTTTGCACCCTTGGTGGTGAGAACACCACAGTATTATGGACTGTGGTGTGTCCCTATTTGACTCCAGGAGCGCAGACACAACCAGCCGTGTCTCCCTGATGAGTTCCGACCCAGCGGACGAAAGGCCTCGGAGCAGGCAATACAAATATATCTGCCTTCAAAAGGGATTGCGATGGTTCCCTTATGCAGCTAGTGAAGAGTTTTCATATCTGTAACATATTTTCTTAATTTCATGTTCCCAGTTTCTCCATCTTCAACCCCCCCCCCCCCCCCCCCCCCCCCCCCCCTTAAGTCCAAATCTTTGCCAAGTCATTACTATGAAGACAGTTCAGTTGTTGGCCTGCGCTTGTTTTTTCCCCCACTATTAGATTGTTTGTCTATGTATTTGTCTGACTTTATTCAAGTTTAAAAGGCTGTGCCAGTCTTGAATAAAAGTTACTCTGTGCTAGGTTTTCTTATGGGAGCAAAAAATACCCCACTTGTTTACTGTTTATCGTTTACTGTTCCCTGCCTCATTTCATTTCTGATTTTGTTTTGATTAAATTGAGGTTATTTGTATTTGTTTCTGTCCATCTGTGTGTTTGTCTTTTGATCTCCCTTGCATCTTTGGGTGGATCCTCAAGCGTAGGCTCAAAGATTGTCCCCTACATTTTATACTATTTGCATAATGTCTTTAGTTTTTCAGCAACTTTTTTCCTCCCCACACTTTCGTTTGGTTTCATTTACTACTCTTCGCTGGCTGCTTTGGGGGTGCTATTGGATTCTTTTTTGCACCCTTGGTGGTGAGAACACCACAGTATTATGGACTGTGGTGTGTCTCTATTTGACGCCAGGAGCGCAGACACAACCAGCCGTGTCTCCCTGATGAGTTCCGACCCAGCGGACGAAAGGCCTCGGAGCAGGCAATACAAATATATCTGCCTTCAAAAGGGATTGCGATGGTTCCCTTATGCAGCTAGTGAAGAGTTTTCATATCTGTAACATATTTTCTTAATTTCATGTTCCCAGTTTCTCCATCTTCAACCCCCCCCCCCCCCCCCCCCCCTCCTTAAGTCCAAATCTTTGCCAAGTCATTACTATGAAGACAGTTCAGTTGTTGGCCTGCGCTTGTTTTTTCCCCCACTATTAGATTGTTTGTCTATGTATTTGTCTGACTTTATTCAAGTTTAAAAGGCTGTGCCAGTCTTGAATAAAAGTTACTCTGTGTTAGGTTTTCTTATGGGAGCAAAAAATACCCCACTTGTTTACTGTTGCTCACATTAGTCTGTGAAGATGTTGGAATATGCACTTTTTACAATCTTCACATGGTTTTGCACATATATGGCCATCATGGAGTCCTTTTTTTTTCTTTACCAGTCAGCAAAGTACTTGGGCCGTCTGCTTGCTTTGTCCCTTATGATATTCACTGCTGCTACTTTTTCTTTAAGCATTGAAGTATACTTTACAGATTTACTTCAGAAACCTCCCAACAAACCCTCTCTAAATACAAAAAAAAATTATATTTTATCCAGAACACAAGATTTAATGAAATAATAGTTCACTGGGTAAACCTCTGTCGTAGTTTTCCACCCAGAGTTTGCATTGCTTCCTGTGAAAAACTAATGTAGGAGATGAAATGAGGCAGGGAACAGTAAACGATAAACAGTAAACAAGTTGGGTATTTTTTGCTCCCATAAGAAAACCTAACACAGAGTAACTTTTATTCAAGACTGGCACAGCCTTTTAAACTTGAATAAAGTCAGACAAATACATAGACGAACAATCTAATAGTGGGGGAAAAACAAGCGCAGGCCAACAACTGAACTATCTTTATAGTAATGACTTGGCAAAGATTTGGACTTAAGGAGAGGGCGGAATTTGAAGATGGAGAAACTGGGAACACGAAATTAAGAAAATATGTTACAGATATGAAAACTCTTCACTAGCTGCATAAGGGAACCATCGCAATCCCTTTTGAAGGCAGATATATTTGTATTGCCTGCTCCGAGGCCTTTCTTCCGCTGGGTCGGACTCATCAGGGAGACACGGCTGGTTGTGTCTGCGCTCCTGGCGTCAAATAGAGACACACCACAGTCCATAATACTGTGGTGTTCTCACCACCAAGAGTGCAAAAAAGAATCCAATAGCACCCCCAAAGCAGCCAGCGAAGAGTAGTAAATGAAACCAAACGAAAGTGTGGGGAGGAAAAAAGTTGCTGAAAAACTAAAGACATTATGCAAACAGTATAAAATATAGGGGACAATCTTTGAGCCTACGCTTGAGGATCCACCCAAAGATGCAAGGGAGATCAAAAGACAAACACACAGACGGACAGAAACAAATACAAATAACCTCAATTTGATCAAAACAAAATCGGAAATGAAATGAGGCAGGGAACAGTAAACGATAAACAGTAAACAAGTTGGGTATTTTTTGCTCCCATAAGAAAACCTAACACAGAGTAACTTTTATTCAAGACTGGCACAGCCTTTTAAAACTTGAATAAAGTCAGACAAATACATAGACGAACAATCTAATAGTGGGGGAAAAACAAGCGCAGGCCAACAACTGAACTATCTTTATAGTAATGACTTGGCAAAGATTTGGACTTAAGGAGAGGGCGGAATTTGAAGATGGAGAAACTGGGAACACGAAATTAAGAAAATATGTTACAGATATGAAAACTCTTCACTAGCTGCATAAGGGAACCATCGCAATCCCTTTTGAAGGCAGATATATTTGTATTGCCTGCTCCGAGGCCTTTCGTCCGCTGGGTCGGACTCATCAGGGAGACACGGCTGGTTGTGTCTGCGCTCCTGGCGTCAAATAGAGACACACCACAGTCCATAATACTGTGGTGTTCTCACCACCAAGAGTGCAAAAAAGAATCCAATAGCACCCCCAAAGCAGCCAGCGAAGAGTAGTAAATGAAACCAAACGAAAGTGTGGGGAGGAAAAAAGTTGCTGAAAAACTAAAGACATTATGCAAACAGTATAAAATATAGGGGACAATCTTTGAGCCTACGCTTGAGGATCCACCCAAAGATGCAAGGGAGATCAAAAGACAAACACACAGACGGACAGAAACAAATACAAATAACCTCAATTTGATCAAAACAAAATCGGAAATGAAATGAGGCAGGGAACAGTAAACGATAAACAGTAAACAAGTTGGGTATTTTTTGCTCCCATAAGAAAACCTAACACAGAGTAACTTTTATTCAAGACTGGCACAGCCTTTTAAACTTGAATAAAGTCAGACAAATACATAGACGAACAATCTAATAGTGGGGGAAAAACAAGCGCAGGCCAACAACTGAACTATCTTTATAGTAATGACTTGGCAAAGATTTGGACTTAAGGAGAGGGGCGGAATTTGAAGATGGAGAAACTGGGAACGCGAAATTAAGAAAATTAAGAAAATATGTTACAGATATGAAAACTCTTCACTAGCTGCATAAGGGAACCATCGCAATCCCTTTTGAAGGCAGATATATTTGTATTGCCTGCTCCGAGGCCTCCCCACACTTTCGTTTGGTTTCATTTACTACTCTTCGCTGGCTGCTTTGGGGGTGCTATTGGATTCTTTTTTGCACTCTTGGTGGTGAGAACACCACAGTATTATGGACTGTGGTGTGTCTCTATTTGACGCCAGGAGCGCAGACACAACCAGCCGTGTCTCCCTGATGAGTCCGACCCAGCGGACGAAAGGCCTCGGAGCAGGCAATACAAATATATCTGCCTTCAAAAGGGATTGCGATGGTTCCCTTATGCAGCTAGTGAAGAGTTTTCATATCTGTAACATATTTTCTTAATTTCGTGTTCCCAGTTTCTCCATTTTCAAATCCGCCCCTCTCCTTAAGTCCAAATCTTTGCCAAGTCATTACTATAAAGATAGTTCAGTTGTTGGCCTGCGCTTGTTTTTCCCCCACTATTAGATTGTTCGTCTATGTATTTGTCTGACTTTATTCAAGTTTAAAAGGCTGTGCCAGTCTTGAATAAAAGTTACTCTGTGTTAGGTTTTCTTATGGGAGCAAAAAATACCCAACTTGTTTACTGTTTATCGTTTACTGTTCCCTGCCTCATTTCATTTCCGATTTTGTTTTGATCAAATTGAGGTTATTTGTATTTGTTTCTGTCCGTCTGTGTGTTTGTCTTTTGATCTCCCTTGCATCTTTGGGTGGATCCTCAAGCGTAGGCTCAAAGATTGTCCCCTATATTTTATACTGTTTGCATAATGTCTTTAGTTTTTTCAGCAACTTTTTTCCTCCCCACACTTTCGTTTGGTTTCATTTACTACTCTTCGCTGGCTGCTTTGGGGGTGCTATTGGATTCTTTTTTGCACTCTTGGTGGTGAGAACACCACAGTATTATGGACTGTGGTGTGTCTCTATTTGACGCCAGGAGCGCAGACACAACCAGCCGTGTCTCCCTGATGAGTCCGACCCAGCGGACGAAAGGCCTCGGAGCAGGCAATACAAATATATCTGCCTTCAAAAGGGATTGCGATGGTTCCCTTATGCAGCTAGTGAAGAGTTTTCATATCTGTAACATATTTTCTTAATTTCGTGTTCCCAGTTTCTCCATCTTCAAATTCCGCCCCTCTCCTTAAGTCCAAATCTTTGCCAAGTCATTACTATAAAGATAGTTCAGTTGTTGGCCTGCGCTTGTTTTTCCCCCACTATTAGATTGTTCGTCTATGTATTTGTCTGACTTTATTCAAGTTTAAAAGGCTGTGCCAGTCTTGAATAAAAGTTACTCTGTGTTAGGTTTTCTTATGGGAGCAAAAAATACCCAACTTGTTTACTGTTTATCGTTTACTGTTCCCTGCCTCATTTCATTTCCGATTTTGTTTTGATCAAATTGAGGTTATTTGTATTTGTTTCTGTCCGTCTGTGTGTTTGTCTTTTGATCTCCCTTGCATCTTTGGGTGGATCCTCAAGCGTAGGCTCAAAGATTGTCCCCTATATTTTATACTGTTTGCATAATGTCTTTAGTTTTTCAGCAACTTTTTTCCTCCCCACACTTTCGTTTGGTTTCATTTACTACTCTTCGCTGGCTGCTTTGGGGGTGCTATTGGATTCTTTTTTGCACTCTTGGTGGTGAGAACACCACAGTATTATGGACTGTGGTGTGTCTCTATTTGACGCCAGGAGCGCAGACACAACCAGCCGTGTCTCCCTGATGAGTCCGACCCAGCGGACGAAAGGCCTCGGAGCAGGCAATACAAATATATCTGCCTTCAAAAGGGATTGCGATGGTTCCCTTATGCAGCTAGTGAAGAGTTTTCATATCTGTAACATATTTTCTTAATTTCGTGTTCCCAGTTTCTCCATCTTCAAATTCCGCCCCTCTCCTTAAGTCCAAATCTTTGCCAAGTCATTACTATAAAGATAGTTCAGTTGTTGGCCTGCGCTTGTTTTTCCCCCACTATTAGATTGTTCGTCTATGTATTTGTCTGACTTTATTCAAGTTTAAAAGGCTGTGCCAGTCTTGAATAAAAGTTACTCTGTGTTAGGTTTTCTTATGGGAGCAAAAAATACCCAACTTGTTTACTGTTTAATGTAGGAGGTTAAGGCCTTTGATTTAGGATTCAGCTCTAAATTTGATTTGAAATGAAGCCTTCTTTTTATAATCATGATTTGAATGACCTATAACATGTTTGCTCATTGATTCAATCACTGTACTTTTTTTTTATAGTGTCCAAAGGTGAAGAAGTAAAATCATTTGATGAAAGGCTGCATGGTTTTCAGATGAAGAGTGCATCAGCCAGAGCATCTAAAGGATGCAGACATTCCCCCAAGCGTAGGGATCGTCCTGGGGTCAAGAGTCTTGACCTGCGGCGCCCTGTGCGCCCTGTGGACAGAGAGAAGATGCGACCATGGCTGAAGAACCACCTGGACTCCGCTTCCGTGTTTGGCTTGACATGGGTGAATAAGCAAGAAGGAGTCTTCCAGGTGTCATGGCGCCATGCTTCTCGTCTGGGCTGGAAGCTGGAAACAGATGGTGACGTCTTTGAAAAATGGGCCAGGCACACAGGTAAGAGTGTGCCTGCATGTATTTTTGTCCTGTAAAGCCCACTGTGAGCTCTGTCCGATGGAATGAGAAAATGTTTTTTTGAATTATTGAGAGATGATTAGAACAGGCTTGACACATTTTAGTAGAAACTGTCTTGCCTATTTCGTTTTTTGTTGTTGTTTTTTTGTTTTTGTTTATACGTTTTTGCTTAAGGTTTCTTACAGGGAGTTTTGTGTTGATGTGAGAGTTGTACACACACGCAAACATGCGCACACACACGTGCAGACACACACACACACACACACACACACACACACAC
Source organism: Conus canariensis (assembly GCA_033310375.1). NCBI lineage: Eukaryota > Metazoa > Mollusca > Gastropoda > Neogastropoda > Conidae > Conus > Conus canariensis. Next base: position 15,611,971 of record CM065714.1, on the reverse strand, counting down.
ACACACACACACACACACACATTTTACAAACCTTTCCAGGTTACTACCCTTTCCACGTACTGATCCTGTGCTATACAAAGATACACATGAGCAAGTTGTGTGGCAGCCGTACACAGGCCTGCCTACAAGCCACCTGGAAATACCAAATATACTTGCAGGGTATGCTGCAGAGAGGACTCTATGTTGCTCCTAAAGGAATGGTGTAGTGCTCCTCAGTTGTCTATATCCATTGTTCCTGCAGGACCATGAAGATGTGCCACTGACTATCTGCTTGTTAGTGAAATAGCATCTGCTGTGTTTGTAGTGTCAGAAGCAGGAGTGAATTATCAAACTGCTGAGGCTGATGTAGCGTATGTGTTGCCGCATAAATTGTCTTCAGTGTTGGTGACTATTACTGCTAATTTTCATGAGTTACAGTGCCAGAGTAAGTGAGTGTTCTTTTCCTGAAGTGATGTCCGTCTTTGTGACGTTCAGTAGTCTTCTGGAATGTGATGACAATAAAGGTTTTGAAGTCAGTCGTATACTGGAACAGATACAATTCGGAAGTGAAAACTAAGATCATTGTGACAACAGAACATGAAGTTTTAAATGGTTTCAGACAACTTTCCACCCTCATCCCCACTCCCCCTTCTTTTTTTCAAAGATTGGTTTTGACCTGTTGGGGCTGTACTTTATGCTCCTATTAGCAGCTGGTGTCAGTCAAGTCTGAGACAAATATAAAGACAGTAAGGCATTTGCACATGTCATCCAGGCTGCCGTTAATTAGAGCTGGAGCATGCTCAGCATTGGATAGCTACCAAGAAGTTTAAACATCCCATTATCAAGTCAAGCTGAGGAAGAGTTATGTACCTAAAACCTTCCATTCATCAGTTTGTAACAGTAGCCACTACCCCATAGCAAAACCAGTAAGCTCACAATAAATTTTGAACAGGAAAACTTTTGTCATATGGATAATCTCTCTCTCTATCTATCTCTTTCTCTCTCTCACCTTCTCTCTCTCTCTCTCTCACTCTGTCTCTCTCTCTCTCTTTCTGTCTCTGTCTCTCTCTCTCTCTCTCTTCTCTCTCTCTCTCTCTCTCTCTCTCTCTCTCTCCTCCACCTTCTCTCTCTCTCTGTGGGTCTCTCGCTTTTTTTTTTTCTTCAACTAGTTTTCATAATAGGTATGTAGGGAATTCAGTAGACACACATTGTATTCTCACACAACCCCACCCCCAAGAACAAAAAGGAAGTAGGAAAAACAACTTATGGAGCTTTGACTTGTGTAGGTTTGAGCTGACCTCTGTCACAGATGTGCTTCACGAGCAAGCAGTAAGGCTTAGCATCATCCTACACATGACAGGTGTGTACATACTAACTTGACAGCAGCCAACTGAGAAGTTGAACAGAAAACACTAAGTGGTGAAAATCAATATTGCAAGGTACTCCAGCTGTGTTGAAAATCAGTAGACCTGTCAAATTAAGGAAATGTATGTTTCTTATGAACAAACACTGTAAGTGACCCTTCACCACACAACCAATCTTAGTTCAATTTAAGATACATATCTTTAAACTTGCATACTTTTCTGATTAATTTGATATGAGAGTGCATAAGCTAAGACAAAAAAGGGACAAAGAAAAGTGTTATGTTCTTCAAATTACAGGCTTTCCTGATTAGTTTGATGTTAGAATGCATATGCTAAGACCAAAAAAAAAAGGAAGTGATAGCTTTAATGTTAAAGACTTTTCTGATTAACTTGATTTAAAAATTCATAATCTGAGGCAAAAAGATAGAGAAGAAAACATTGTGGCCTTGGAGTTAGACTTTTCAAATGAATTTGATACATGAAAGCAAAAACTGAGACAAAGAATAAAGAAGGTGTGGCCATTTAAAGGGTTACTGTGCTGATGGCCATTTTTAGAAAACATTTTACAGACAGTTTCTGTAATCTCTCATTGCACAATTTCCTTAGCCTAACCTCAGTTTCCACTGGTTAAGTCAATACTCTAGAGCAAATGAATACTACCACATGAAATTTAAGATGTTAAGAATTTTGTGAGAAAAAATTAAATGCCTCAGACTAACCCCCAGCATGTACTTTGTCCTCTGACAGTGAAACAATTTGAACAGGTTAAGACTGGTTTCGTGCTGTCACATTTGCATGTGAATGCATTCAAACACATGCATATCCAACACATGCAGAGAAAGGGAAACAAGCACGCAGTCATGTGGGGGTTAGATGCAAACCCTTCTGTATATCGGCTTAGGAAGCAAATGTCAATACTGCAAACAGGAATGTTGTCCGATATCTTTTTCGTGGATTGTTTTAATGGTGATTTAACTCCTCATGCATATGTATGCATGCATGAATAACTTATATTTTGTGTTGTAGGTACTTTTTTATCATTTCGTTGTTTGTTGGATTTTTTTTTTTAATGTTTTATGTTGCAAGTACTATTCTATCATGTTGTTTACAGTTTGTCAGATTCGATATGCAATTGTATATGCTGATTTTTTTAACAACACTTAGCGCTCATGTGTTTGGACAGGTATTTACAAGGATGGGGATGAGCCTGAACCCAAGCGATGGAAAGCCAATTTCAGATGTGCTATTCACAGTTTACCTGATGTGAAGGAACTGACTGACCCAGTGGAGAGGAGAGGACACAACGCCAACCGAACATACCGCTTTCTGCAGCCCGACGAGATCGGAACGCAAATCAAACAGCGCAAACCCACGCCTACTCAGTCAGCTGGTAAGTGCTAGATTGCTACCTGTTTCGCTAATTGTGAACCTGGTTGTTTGATAAGATGATGCAAGAAGATTTAGATCTACAGATTGGTGGAACAGATTATTACAGTGACTCAGTCTAATCCTCTGAATTGGTCATGTCCATTGAATGAATGAATGCTCTGAGCAGTTGTTTAGCCTGCAAACCAATCATCCAATCAGACATTTAGCTATCATACCATGCTGCATGCATTTACGTTTTTTTTTTTTTGCTTTTCTTTTTTCCACCTGTTTTTTGACTGGATTGACTTTTCCTTTTCAGTTGCCCCAGAGCCAATACAGTATGAGCAGTTTGAGGTTGAGCATCAAACCATTGAGGATTCTGAGGATAGCGCTTCCCAGCAGGCAGACTCAGATGACAGGGTAAGTAATGACTGTCATCTTCACAGGCATTTTACCAGCACTGCAGTTAATGATGGCTTGAAAACTAAGTTCAATGAAATAAATTTTGTCGCATTTGTTAAGAAACAAATAACTCAAAAGTGGGAAGGTGGAATCTGAGAAGTGAACAATCAACAACAGCAGCAAAAGAAAAAAAAAAAAAACAGAGAAAGGGGGGGGGGGGGGGGAGGGGACTCTGAATATATGAAGTGTGTCTGCAGTTGAAAGGGAAAATGTAAGGGAAGAGAATCATAGGCAGAAATAAGGGGAGAAAGTAGTCAGCCGCCTATAGCACCCAGCCAAAGTTTGACCCCAGATGGGTTGCCCCATCCTGGCACCAAGGGGTGAGATGGAAAACGATTTTTTGTCATCGTTTTTTTGTTTTTTTAAGGGGAATTTTGCAGCTGTATTCAGGCGGCCAGCTGCATCTGACCCGATGTTTTTTTCCTGGGGTTCCCCTGTTTTCCATCTCACCCCGTGGTGCCAGGATGGGGCAACCCATCCTTGGGTCAGACTTTTGGGTGCTATAGGCAGCTGACTGTTTCCTCCCCTTATTTCCACCCACGATTCACTTCCCTTACATTTCCGTTTTTTACTGCAGACACATTATGTACATTCAGAGTCCCCCCCCCTTCTCTGTTTTTTTTGTTCGTTTGATTTTTGCTGCTGTTGTTGATTGTTCACTTCTCAGATTCCACCTTCCCACCTCTGACCTCAACCTCTCCCTGCAGCCTGCTTCTTTACCGAGTTTTTCTGAACAGTCCTCTCTTTCTTTCCTACTGGTGGATGCATTGTTATTTCTGTCCTGTCAGCCAAAAGGGAGGTACTGTTTTGTACATGTTTGTTTGCAATTGTCACTTCTGAGGAAGACTTTGTGTCGAAAATTCACTTGTCTGTTTTGTACAGTCATTTAAATTTGTGTTACTTTACATCTTGTTTTGTGGGGTTTTTTTTGTATTTTGAGTCATTTTCAGTAACACAGCAGTCTGTTTTCAGTGTTTATCTTTCACAAAACAAACATTCTAGACAGCTGCTATGATATGAATATTTTTTTTTGTATTTTGAGTCATTTTCAGTAACACAGCAGTCTGTTTTCAGTGTTTATCTTTCACAAAACAAACATTCTAGACAGCTGCTATGATATGAATATATGGCACAAAAATTGAACTGGTATTGTGAGAGTTCTGTGAAACACAAAGGAAATGTTGGAGCAGAAGACTCAAATTAAGACTAACAATACCTGCTTTTCAGTGTAAGAGGGTGTTTTTTTCCCTCTGCTTTTCAATATAGCTGTAATAATTGTGATGTTTTTCTCCCCAGATAGTTGCAGATTTGAAAATGTTTAGATGATAAGAATGTTCTAAATTAAGGAAAGTGCCCCAAGACCAGCGCTATTCAAAGAGATCCACAGTTTAGCGACCAGGTCACTCGGCTGAGAAATAAGCACTTACTTGGAGCTTTCGACAGACCTCTGTCTGTCTTCATCAGCGGTGGTGTTGCTACTGAGTGAACTGGAGTGCTTATTTCTCAGCTGAGTGACCTGCCTAAATCCGGTAGTCATTATGTCTACCTCTCAGCAGTTAAAACTTCCACAACAGTTTAGCACCTCTTCCCCATTCCACCCATCCTGTTCTCACTCGTTACCCTTGTCCTGTCTCTCTCTCTTTATTTCCCTCATCTGTTTACATGTTTGGGTGTTCTTTCAATTCTACATTTTGGTTCTTTGTATCTTGATGTTTTTCAAGAAGCATACTTTTTGCTTTTGCTGGTGCTGATGTAGCATGCTACTACTTTTGATTACATTCATTACGATACTTTTCAGTTTGATCTTTAGGCAGTTGTTCATTTTTATACCTTGTGTTTTACTGTGTTTTATTTTTTTGTTTGTGTGTGCAGAATACTGACGATGATGCACAGTACAGAGAGATCTATGTGATTCCAGAGTCTGACCATGACTATGCTGTTAGAATAGAAAGACAAGATGGTAGGACTTGTGCATGTCTATATCATGTGTGTCTTACTGAAGTTTCAAATGAGGATAAGGATGTCAAGAAGAGTTGTAAGAAGTGCGTGCTATTGTATTTATTTTCTTTGTTAATCTTGTTTGTTTCTTTTGGCACGGTCTATTACAATCTGTTCTTTAGTCTCTCATCATCATCATCGTCATTATCATTGTCATAATTATTATCATTATCATTTTTCCTATTGCCACTGTTAGTAGTAGGAGTAGCAGTATTTTTTTTTTACATTCATCATCATCATTGTTATTATTTCAATCCATGTTGTCTCCCCTTCTGTGTCATTTCCGTTCTCTCCTTTTTGCTCCCAGTTTGACTGACAGTAAATCCTTCATTTTCATTGTCTCAAATGTTATTTGTCTTTCTTGAAGAAAACCAAATAGGTCAAAATGTTTTGTTGTTTTGTAATGTATTTTTCTGTTGTTTGAAGGCACAGTCATTCTGTCATTGTTCTTGTTTTGTTACACTTATCAATCATTTGAATGGCATGAATATTGTTAAATATTTGTTGTTTCAGTGTTAATTTTAGAAACATAACAGAAGAAAAATAAAACCTTGCTTATATGAAAAATGAGAGCAGTTCAGTTGCTTGAATTGGTGATGAAGGGTGTTAAGTTTAGCTTAAACGCTTTGCTGAAGAAGAGCAAGAACTACAACTACAAAAGGTCTCACAATATCCATCTTTTTAGCTTCCCATTTTGTCCATCTCCAAAGCTAATAACTGGAATCAGCAAAATTGCATGCCTACATCTCAATCCCTTCACAGGAAAAGACAAAGTCACTAAATCCCAAACATGAAAGTAAATCAAGTTTCAAGTGCTGGATGTGCAAGGGATGCACATTTTTTATGTCAGAAAAAGTAACAAGCTACGAAAAATGTGACACACACAAAAATGAAGATTTAATCATTTCAGTGTAGGAACCGCTTACTTTGTAAGTGCAAGTTTTCACACAGCTATGATCAAACAATCCTTGGCACTTGGCCACGGCTGACTGTAGGGGTGGGGGGTGCTCGATAATCAACAGGATGCAATCGTGCCACAGTTGTGTCAGATGTGTCTTGAATAACTGAAGTAAATCTGTCAGCTATCTGATTGAAGTGTGTTAGATCACTCCCGCCTTTCGTTTGGCCGAACAGTTTGGAGATGAAGTTGGTGTGTATAAGGTACATATGCAGGCAAATGACAATATCAAAATGGTATATATATAGTCAGGCAGCCAGGGTTAACTGTTGTTTTAAATTTCATGTGCACTTATTGGCAAAACTAAACAAACAAACAGAACAAAACACAACAAAGTAACATCACAAGGAAAAGAATTTGTTTCAACAGTCATAAAAGACTGTTTTTGTCATCAGGTGTCGCTGGCCATTGTTGTACAGAAACTTTTGTTTTCCTCATCATGATGATAAGTAGTACTAGATTGAAACCGTACTACAAATTCAGTATTGTAAGGAGTTAAAATTGTGTGAAATTGTCTATCTAACTGAACATCAAACATGATTTTTGCTGTTTGTGTGATTACTATCCTCTTTTGATTCTGGCATATAGTTCATTTGCCTATGAGTCAGTCTCCGTTTTTCGGAAACTCTGAACACATTCAAACGCACAAAGACGAAAAAAACTGACACACACACTTAATGAGTTAGTCAATGTGATGACAGAGTGCCACATTTTGTCAGCATCTGAGTTTAAATGCCTTTATAGATAATGAATCTAAATTTTCATGCTTCAGTCTTGGCACAAACCCGAAAGACATGCAGTGGCTTCAGCCATAGCTTGTTATTGTGCTTGATTGTAAAAGTGATGGTATGATTGCAGTTGGGTTGTGAAAAAAATGAAACAAACAACCAACCAACAAAACTGAAGAAGTGAAGGGATGCTTTTGAATCCACTTAACCTAAAAAATTTAAAGAAAAAGAATTGATGTTTGTTTTTCTTTTCTTAAGTCCATTGCAACATTTGGATCACATACACATGGGTAATTAGATACTATATATTCAGTAACAGAGAAGCAGTAGAATTTCATCCATAATCAAAATGGAAACACAGTCGGAATTGTCGTATTGATTCTTGTGTACTCTCTTAACCTTGAATTTGGTTGAAATCAGAGTTGTTGTTAAACAATCTTAAAACATGTCTTTCACCTAAAGCTATCGATTCCATACTTCAGAGCATGTTTGTTTAGTTTTTATTATGTTGTTGTCTTTTTTGTGTTTTCTTTCTTTTGTGTTACTGCTTTTGTCTCTTGGTGACTGCATACCAGCATGAGAGTAGGGTATACAATAATGTATAGCGAATGTAGGAGAGAGGAAGGGTAGATACTGATGTATCAGTGCATGGTATCGATGTGTTTATATTGGAGGAGGGGGGGAAACAATGGTGGTTGGAGGGGAAGGAGGATTGGGAGAAGGGGAAGGGAGAGAGAAGAGGGATTGGGACACAGGGCAGGGAGGGGAGGGAACGGGTGAAGGGGGAGGAGGACAAGAGGGAGCAAGAGTCATGCTCATTGATATGTTTTGTTTATCACTGCAGATGCACGGGTTATGAGCTTCGCAGTTGTATAACATTTTGAGGTGTTGAAAAGCACGTTAGAAATACCTTGTTACTGAGACTACAGTAAATTGTGTTGATAGATGCATAGAAAGAACTGCAATCCCAATAAGCTTTATTGTGACTTGGGTTAAACACAGGGAAAAATGGGAGGGGAGAGTGAGGAATAGGGGAATTGGAAGGAACAACAAAAGAAAACAAACAAACGAAAAAAACACCATGTTTACAGGTAAGAATATGTCAACTGGATGGACATAATATTCCAAGTGTCTGATATGGTTGTGTGAAAAAATTGTGTGTGTGTATCTGTGAGTGTGCGCGCATGCATGTGCATATAATGCAGTCATACATAGAGCAGTTCCATGCTTTAATACAGACAATTGTAAAAAAAGAAGACAAACAATTAAAAGAAAAGGATATTTGCGTTTAAGCAAAATGCTGTGGAAAAACCATAAGCAAGCAAAGGAAAAAGTTATTTTGAGAAAAGATTGAAAAAGCTGCTGACATGTTTCCGCAATCCTTTCTATCCATACATGTACATGCACTTTTTTTTCCTTTCTTTTTTGGGGTCTTACCTTCCGTGCCTGCTCAGTGGCATTACTCTCACAGGGGTCATTCCGCATCTCCATTTATTTATGGACACGCCCTGGTTTATTCTGTCAGTCCTGACAGGGGCAAGCCACAGGGTGTAGTCAGTGCCTAGTCATCATGAGCCAACTCACCAGGGGAGACACTGCACTGCTAACAAGTTTTTTTTGGCGGTATTCAGTGGTGCCTTTCCTAATCCGACAAACGCAGGACACCATCTACTCGGCCCCATACTGACAACAAGAACTGCTTAGTTGCAGAGCCAGTGTGAGGGAGCGTTGTCTCCAGAGGGTGTCATCAGGTCTGTCAGCAACAATCCTCATCAATTTGCCAGAACTAGTCACCTTGACAGGCTGGCCAAGGCCTTAGGCATGGAGAGGAAATCAAAGCAAAGATTACCTTGAGAGCAGATTGTTGAGGATATAGGTGATAAAGGTGATGCAGCAGATTGCTGAGGATATAGGTGGTAAAGGTGATGCAGCAGATTGCTGAGGATATAGGTGGTAAAGGTGATGCAGCAGATTGCTGAGGATATAGGTGGTAAAGGTGATGCAGCAGATTGCTGAGGATATAGGTGAGGTGATAAAGGTGATGCAGCAGATTGCTGAGGATATAGGTGAGGTGATAAAGGTGATGCAGCAGATTGCTGAGGATACAGGTGATAAAGGTGATGCAGCAGATTGCTGAGGATACAGGTGATAAAGGTGATGCAGCAGATTGCTGAGGATACAGGTGATAAAGGTGATGCAGCAGATTGCTGAAGATATAGGTGATAAAGGTGATGCAGCAGATTGCTGAGGATACAGGTGATAAAGGTGATGCAGCAGATTGCTGAGGATACAGGTGATAAAGGTGATGCAGCAGATTGCTGAGGATACAGGTGATAAAGGTGATGCAGCAGATTGCTGAGGATACAGGTGATAAAGGTGATGCAGCAGATTGCTGAGGATACAGGTGATAAAGGTGATGCAGCAGATTGCTGAGGATACAGGTGATAAAGGTGATGCTTTGGGGTTCCATTCTGGTCTGAGGTGACATGACAGCTGATCTGTACACCTCTAGCTTTCACCGTGTTTTGTACATCTCTAGCTTTCACCGTGTTTTGTACACATGTTTGGTGAAAACATGACAAGTATGACAATTGAAAAAAATATGTCGGGGGAGGGGGATGGGGGAGCTCTTGAGCTGTATTTGCACTTGTGGAGATTAACCGTGGTGTTGTTTTGGTGTCCTGTGACTAAAGGGTTACAACTCTTGCTAACTTTTGTGTGTGAAATGGGGTATGGCTGTGTATGTATCTTTGACAACCTGTGGACAGACAGGAACAATAATTGTGACAACAAGCCTTCAGATATTGGGGGGAAAAAGAACAGCAAGAGGGCAGTTTGTGCCAAAGTATGCTGATGAATCAGGTTTGAAGGTAACAGTCTATCCTCTGCTGCATGATGGCAGATCAAAAGCAACACCTCTCATCCCGCTCCGTACTATTTGGAAGATTTGTAGGCCTCTTTTGTTGAAAATACACTTGTTGAAAAGTACACCAATAGCAATTTTAGGTTAAACAGGTCTGTGGCAAGGTTGTACTGTAATCTTAACTTTCATTATGTGTCCCAGTGTCAACAATGCTGGAGAGATAGAAACACCTGCAGTTTTGTTCAAGAGACATGAGCAACACTGTCAGAGACGCATCCATTAAGCAAATGAAATTCATTGTGCTGCTCCAGTCTTCCCAGTTTAGCCCATAACAAACTCAGGTATTGATAGAGCCAGTCAGGGTTGAAAGTTCCCTCAAATAAATGGGAATCAAACACACAACCACCATGCTTGGAATCCATGAGTGCGATAGCGGCTGTTTATTTATGAATTTTTCTGTTGGAGTAATTTTAGACAATTATAATTTTATGATAATGAGATGATTTTATGGAAAGCGTATTGTTTGATTGTGGATTGAATGGATTGCGTGTATGCCTGTTTGGTTTTTATTTTCAGGTGAGGAGTCGGTGACAAAGATACTGACAGAGCATGGCAGTGGGTTTGTCCTGATCAAAACCAAGAAGTCCTCCAATCTGCCCACCAACTTGCCCACCGTACTTGCAGAAGCTCTTGATATTCCTGAGCCTCCGAAACACCAGAGGCCCGCTCAGAAATCAGACACGCTACCACCTGCAAGGAATATAAAAGTTGCGAGGAAATCATCGCCTTTAAACAAGGGGAAGAGCCACCTCAGAGTGAACACAAAAGCTCTGCTGTCAGGGAATAAAACCACTGGCACCAGAGCTTCAAGAGGTGGCGAAGATGCCAGCCAGACTGGGATGGGAAAGAAACCAGGGTTCTCAGCATTGATGGGAAACAAAGAGGACCAACCAGAAAGTGGAACAGGATCTCCAGGTCAGACTCTGGGGTTTGAGGCCTTGTTGGAAGCAGCCAACATAGCTCGCATGGACACCCTGACTACTTCAGGTGTTCCTGCGTCGACCTCGGCACAATCGACTCCGGTCTCTGCCAGCAACACAACTGCATACACTGTCTACAAGGAATTTCCAGGTTCAGATCCACCTCTCTCACCTGACAGTACTGCAACAGTGAAGAGTGAAGTGGAATCTCCTGAAATTCACGTTCATCCTGAAACAACTGAAGCAGCCGTTTCATCTCATGTACCACTCACATCAGTTTCTTCGTCACTTGTCATTAACGTTCTGCAGAATTTTTTTGGTGGGTCGTCCGAAGCTAGTTTCTCAATGTTGCCACCAGAGGGCTCACAGATCTCTGGACAGTCATTAGAGGCATCCAGTGTTCAGGTAAAGGACAGTGCTCATTGTGCATCAAGCAGTTCTCTTGTCCAGCACTCCGGTAACGCCTCAGACACTGCCAGAAAGCCCGACGGGTCTTCTGTGGTTATTTCACCTGATTCTTTCTGTCTGGTAAGTCCAAATAATGGGAGCAGTGTGTTAAAAGATCTGTTACATCTAAGAAATCAGACAGTGACAACAGGCCCAAGTGCATCCATTGCAACAGGTTCTTATCCAGGCACTTCCTTAATCACTCCACAGGATCCATCGCATGATACATCTGTCTTAGTGCCCAGTGCCAATAAAACACAAGTATCTTTAGCACCTGAAATAAAAACAGAAATTTCGGATCCTGTGGTTAAGATTGAATGTGAGTCGTTGACCAAGGTGGAGCACATTATTGGTGGAAAAGTGAAAAAAAGAGAATCAGTTGGTTTGAGTTCCTCTCTGAAAGCAAATGAAAACAATTTGCCAAAGAGCTTGGCAGAAAACCGGTCAAGCGGCACTGAGACCATTGTCAGTTTTCCAGCAGTGTCTGTGCCACATGCTCAACTCAGCTTGGCGGCAGGCCATAGCATTGTTCAGCTGCAGGCTGATGTGGGCGCAGTTCAAGCAGATGCACACATTTTAAAAGACAGCTCAAAATCTTCCTCACCTGGTTCAAACTTGTGTCCTTCACAGGCAGTGTCTGTGACAACCCACACTGAATCGTCCACATCATCGGCATTGAACAGTGGTGGCCAGGCCTCAGCCAGCCAGTCACAGACTTTTAACATGGGCCCTGTGTATGTGTTGAATCCTTCCATTGTGTTGACTGTACCTGCACAGACCTCCCAGGACGACGGCGGCTCTGTGGTGACCTTGCCTGTGACCTGTGACCTCCAGGATCTCTTCAATTTGTGTTTAAGCAGTGGCACCCAGCAGATCTTCCAAAATGTAGAAAACATTCACTCCTTGGAATCTGTTCTAGTAAACAGTGTTCACAATCCCGATAGTTCTGTCAGTGACTCTGTCGCCATGGCCACGGATGAAAGTGGCAGTGAAGCTGACAGCGTGACTGTAAGTTACACAGGCATGGATTCGCCAGCGCCTGTGGCTGTCAGTGCTTCAGTTAGCGAAGATGACCTCTCAGATGTACAAACCTCATCTCACAGCACTTAGTCTTCAAAGGGGAGAACTGCTGCACTTCTGACCATGATTCTTATCAGTCAATGGACTGCAGAAGGAGGGCATTGTTGGTTTGTTCAGAATCAGCAACATCCTGCTTACATGTTCACTTTGGTATTGACATAACAATTGTTACTATATTTTACACCTTATGCTATGTTAATTTCAGTTGCATTCATGGCAAGTCAGTACCAGTATTGCCTCTAGTTACGCTTTTTGTTTTATTTTGTTTTTGTTTTTGTTTGCTGTCCTTTGCTTCATCAGTATAATTGCCAGTGCCGAAGACTTTGACAGAAATGGCTGTGGGCATGGATCTGAAGAAGAAAGCAAAGCTAAGGTCTTACAGAGCTCTTAGAACTTTCATGTTACAGGCTGATATATTGGTCTTTTCTCTGTGTGTGCCATATGATTTATGCACGTATCACACATGCGTGGTCACATATGCATGCATGCATGTCTGTTCAAATATTTGCACATGCACACGCATGTGCACACACACATACAAACACATGCACACACACACACACACACACACACACACACACACACACACACACACACACAACACGCACACACACACACACACACAACACGCCACACACACACACACACACACACACACACACCCCACACACACACACACACACACACACATGCAGGCTGTCTGTCCCTGTCATTTTCTCTCTCTCAGTTTACATTTTAAGTATGTTTACAGTTTATTTCTGATGTTAACATTAAATGATAATTTATACTGAAAAGAATCTTCAGTTTTAATATTTGTGTTGCAATAACACTATAAATGTTAGTAATTGCTGATCCAAATATGTTGCCAAAAAATACAAACAGTGCAAAGAATGGATTAATGAAATGTATGAGATACATTACAACTAGAAATACGGAAATGTAAATGTAGGAATGAAATAACAAAGGCCTGAATTGTAAATGTTCTAACAGTCCACATTGTATTATTCTGGTGGCTTGTCTTTGTCATTGACTTGGCTTTTGTTTGTTTGTTTGTTTCAATGCCTTTTTTTGTTTTTTAATCTGCATTTGTATAAATTTGTTTTTGAGCATTTTTGGTGGGGTTTGATTTTATTTGTTTGTGTATGTTTAGTGTGTTAATCTGTATTTGTCTTTTGATTTTTTGTATGTGTGCATGTGTTTTTCTTGTTTTGTTTTTTGTTTAGTTAAAAGTTTTGGTATTTTTGTTTAAAAAAAACATGTTTGCATTTTTGCGGCTACTTTGATTTGCTTCGCCTCTATATAACTTTCACAAGATTGACAGAAGAAAATAAATTTGGGTTTTGTTCTGGTCCCCATACTTCGCACCAAGTTCTCTTACAGAGTTCCAGTCATATGTCCCAGGATGACTTTTTACCGTCATGCCACACAAAATTTATGCACTTTCATGTCTGCATTTACCACTATTGTCATAATTACAGTAAAATGTAAGGTCAGTCCTAAATTACCCATATCCTTGACGAGTGTCGGATGAAAATTTACATTAGCCAACAGTCTTATGAAAAAAAGGGGAATATAGTCTTGTCCAAGGCTTTCTTTTGTATATCTTTTTGGCCAGAAAATACAAACTTCTATGATCCAGGGAGAAGGAAAGAGGCACAAGGCTGTAGTAACCAGGTTTCTGTATGTCATTGCAGTTTACTGTAACTTTGGACAAATTGATGGTCTTTTT
>CM065714.1:15590515-15593015 GCA_033310375.1 Conus canariensis | reverse complement strand
CAACCCCCCCTCCTTGTAATTCTTGCAAACATTTTTCTTACTGATTTTACTTGGCTTTTCATCGCATAAAAAGGCAAAAAATAATGCGTCCAGTTGGTGTATAAAATCATCTCCTGGATCAGGTAGGTTGAGGAATAAATACACCAGTTTTGACATAGCTAGAGTTTTTATAACTGTTATTTTTCCAAATGGAGTTAAATGTCTTTTTGACCACTTTTTTTTTAACAAACTTTTTACTTTATGTATTTTATTATCATAGTTGAGTGCTACAATTTGTTCTACATCAACAGAAAAATTAATTCCTAGAACTTTAGAGATGCCAGGATTCCAGCAAAAATTTTGATCTCTGAGGTATCTTCTTTCTGAATGTTTTTGGCTACCAGTCCAGATTAATTGAGTCTTTTCTTTGTTGATTTTTAGCCCAGAGATATTAGCAAATATGTCTAGTGTCTTTATGGCTTCTTTTAAAGAATCTTCACTTCCATCAAGAAATAGGGAAGTATCATCAGCAAACTGTGAGAGAAGTGCATACATATCATTGATTTTATTACCTTTTATTATATTATTTTTCCTGATCATTATAGACAAAATTTCTGCACAGATTAGGTATAAATATGGTGAAAGTGATTCACCCTGAAGAGCATCTCTACAAATTTGAAACCAGTCTGAATAGTGGCCATTTACTGACACGCATGTATTGATATTGTTATAAAAAGTTTCGATCCACCTGTTTATATTTTGACCAAAATTGAATACCTCTAATGCTTTGTTCAAGAATTTCCAGGACACACTGTCAAAGGCCTTCTCAAAGTCAACTAAAAGCAGAAGGCCAGGGATGTTTACATTATGTGTATGTAACAAAGTATCGTAAACAAGTCTAATATTTTCTCCTATGTAACGCCCTTTCATGAAGCCTCTCTGATCAGAGTGAATAATCTTTGGCAACACTTCTTTGATTCTGGTGGCAGTACAAGCAGATGCTATTTTGTACGATGTGTTTAGTAGAGATATAGGTCACCAATTTTTTAACAATTGTTTTGGTTTATCTTCTTTTGGAATGCAGGTGATTATTCCTTGTCCATCTGACCAATCGAAAATCCATAATTAATAGAGCGAACCAAAAAATGTCCAGTGTCTTTAAATAAAAACTTGAAGAATTCTGTTGTATAGCCATCAGAACCAGGACTTTTATTATTTTTCATTTTTCTGAGTGCATCGTAAACTTCACCATGTGTGACAGCTCCTTCCAACATTTCACATTCATCATCATTCAACACGGGAGCATCATGTATTAGTGTAGACAGATAACATCAGCAGTTCCCTCTCACTGTACAGGTTTTCGTAAAAAGTTTGTGCTTCTTTCAAAATTTCTTTTTGCTCAGAAATTGTTTCACCGTCATCTTTCTCCAAAGAGTGCATAGCTCTATCGACATATAGATGGTTTTCTAAATTACAGAAGTATTTACTAGGTTTTTCTCCAATTTGAATCCACTGGACTCTAGACCTCACAAGCATACCTTCTAATTTTTTATTTTGTAGTTCTTGTAGTCTGTTTCTGTTCTCCTCAAGCTCATCTAGTGTAGTTTCATCTATCATTTCTTCTAATGTTCTTATTTCTTCCAACAGAGTCTCCTCCAGTTTGCTGTCTTCTTTCTTCTTGTATACCGAGTAAGAAATTGTCTTTCCACGGATTTCAAGAAGCAGCATTTTAAAAAAATAGTTGGTCATTTATTGTAAGAGCAGTGCACTCATTGGGTATTTTGTCTATATTATCAAGGTTGTACACTGGTACAGCATATCGTTTTTTCAGTTCTGCGATAGTTTGCTTAACAAGTTCTATGTAATTAGTATCTTTTGATAGAGAGTTGTTAAATTTCCGGTACCTTTTGCCATGTCTGCTTTCTTTGTTGAAGTGTAGGGAAACTGCTGAGTGATCTGAATGATAACTAGGTAGTACATCAATACCATTCACATCAATTATCAAATTTCTATATACCAGAAAAAAGTCAAACCGGCTTTGTTTAGAAGAGTTGAATTTTCACCACGTGTAACCAGGCTTTTTAGGATACGCCAAACGTCAACTAAATTCACCCCCTCCAACATATCACATATAGCTTTCCTACTCCTTGGTTTGTTTGCATAACTTGCATAATTTCGTGCGTCCAGCTTAGGATTTAACACAACATTAAAATCACCACCAATAATAATGAATTCATTATCAGTGAAAGTGTTTTTTACATCATTATCTGCCCTGTTAACTTTAGTAGTGTTTATGTGGATAATCTGTTGTGACAGAATGATGTCAAAACAGCTGCAAGCATTGCCCTGCAATTTAGAACACAATGATCTTTGCCACCTAATTTGGGTCATTTCAGATCTTCCAAAGGTGAAAAACTCGCCAGATTAGAGTCATTAGTCTTAATCTATTAGTCAAACCACTGCTGTACAATGGAAGACATTGGCAATAAGACTTTGCTGACAAATTGTGTGTGTGTGGGTG
>CM065714.1:15585515-15588015 GCA_033310375.1 Conus canariensis | reverse complement strand
AACCAAGGCCACAGACGTGGAGAGGACATCGAAATTGAGGTCACCATGAGAGCAGGGCATGAAGGGCCACAGAACTTGAGACATTTTTTTTTATGCTGATTGATGAGAATGAGGATGATTAAGATGATGCTGCGGATTTCCATTTCGGTCTGAGACTACATGACAGGGCTGTACTCTACGCTTCCTTTCATAATATATCCCGGCGTCAACCAGGCCCGAGAGATACAGGCACCTGCAGTGTTGGTCAGGAAATTTGAGCAACACTCTCAGAAACGCATCCATTAAGTGGATGAAACTCGACTGTGTGGCCCCAGTCTTCCCAACTGAGTCCGCAGCAACTCAACTCTGGGTAGGAGCCGGTCGGGGCAGAAAAACCCACATGACTTCTGATGGGATTCGAACTCACGACCTCCCAGCCGGGAGTCCGCGACGCTGACCACTTCGCCACGGCGGCTGGTATAAATCAAATATCTTAATGGACCTACAAGTGTCCTGTTTCTTCTAGTAGGTGGCAGAGGACGTGAATGTGCATGTGAGGAATTCTGCTGCCAATTCTAGACTGTGGGCATCTTTGGACAAAATGTGTGTGCGCACTTTCAGGGGCATACAGAAGATCACACACATTAAGAATTAATCGTTGTGGATGAATGTACGCATTTACATACACGCACGTACACACGCACGCATGCACAAGTGTGCTCGCGCACACACACACACACAAACACACACACACACACACACGTGCAGATGTGCTTGTGTGTTGAGTTCACACGTTTCTTTTGTTTACTAACAACTCAGAGGACCACAGTTTGTGTAAGTCTGTACATTCCGTATGGTATTTGCAGCGTTTCAAAGTAAAATCAGCCACACAGAGAAGTTTGTCTACAAATTCATGTTAGATTCAGGTGTGATCCTGACATGTGTATCTTTCTTCTCGTATGCAGCATTCATATTGAACTGAAAACAATGCATGATTTGAGGCAACTGTCATTTTGCTGAGCATCTTCCGGCTTTGTTACTACCCCGTCTAAGGATTGATGGGGCTCTTGCAGTACTAACACTTCACTGTCTGCTGGAAATTCTGTGCTAGAAATTCCCTCATTTCTCCCACCGTCTTCGACGTCACCTTGAAGTTTCCTCTGCCTTTGTGGACCATTCTATTGCCTGTGTTCTGGAAACTCTTTTACTTTTTTGTTTGTTGTTGTTACAATTTGTGACATGTCAGCTTTTGTGTTGTAATCTTGTTTCCAGGTAGTGAAAATGGTGAATGATGTCAAGGATGGACTCTAGTTGTCTGCCCATTTTGCCGTGTTCATTTGCCAATACAGCCTTTTATGTATTTTGGTTACATAAATGGCTTGGATTTTTTGTAGTATTTTGTTAAGCTTTTTAAAATTAATCTGGGACTGAGAAACTAAAGCAAAATGGCTTGTGGTCTCTGTACGGCCAAGTCCTTACCTTAGGGATGCCATTCATTTAGCTACCGTATTATCAGCTTTCTTAGTTGGTAGTTGCTTTTTCAGTATGTGTGTCTTTTTGTCCTGTAGAGCTTTGAGTTTGACAGCGGTGAAAAGGCCCAGTGTACCTGTTTGGGCGATGATAATAATAAAAAAAAAAATTATAGCTCTAAACTTTGTGGCTTTCTAACAATAAACTTAGTGGCTTCCTAAAATTCAGTCATTACAGAGGCAGTGGATTAATGTGACATCTCGAGCTGTTTGTTTGAAGAAAAAAAAGGCCTGTGACATCCCAAACCCATTACTTCAGTTGATATCCCCAAAGCATAAGTTCAGTTCATTTTGTAAGTCAAGAGTGTGTGGAAGGGACTTAAGGGCAACTCTGTGTGTGTGTGTGTGTGTGTGTGTGTGTGTGTGTGTGTGTGTGTGTGCGTGTGTGTGTGTGAATATGTGTGTGTGTGTGCATGTGTGTGTGTGTGTGTGTGAGCTGTGTTGTGTGTGTATGCGGTCTCAGTCATTTTGGGATGCTTATTTGTCAGGAGAGTTTCATTTTCTCCTCCCATTGATGTGTTCAGAAGTTAACAGGAATTCATGGCTGTAAATACAATTTTTCTTGGGTCTCAAATGTTCGGAGTCCGCACATAACTGCAGCTCATTCTGTATGTTCATTCTTGAATCATGTTATTCAATTACTATCATTGTCAAAATGTGTCTGTTGTTGTCCTTTTATTTTGTTAGGTTTGTTGGTGTGTGTGTGTGTGTGTGTGTGTGTGTGTGTGTGTGTGTGTGTGTGCGCGCATGCATCTGTGTGTGTGTGTGTGTGTGTGCATTCATATGTGTATGTGTGTACACATGTGCATGTTGTGTAATTGAGCAGGGGAAGGATGCTTACAATAATTGTTTTGAGTTTCACTTGGCTTTAAACCCCTTCAAAATGTGTTTGACATCTTTTTACAGGACGTTAAACAGAAACTTCACAACGAATTGGTAATATCATATGAAAATTATAACATGTTAACATTTTAAACATGTTAACATTTCAA
>CM065714.1:15478015-15580515 GCA_033310375.1 Conus canariensis | reverse complement strand
TGTGTGTGCAAGTTTTTTTTATGAACGCATTCTTACACAGAACCTTAGTTTAAAGTCTAGACTTTGATCCTGCACAGATGTTAAGACAGAAGAGATAATCACCCCTACCTGGTCATACTGAATGGGAACCGAACCCCATACTTTGGAACAGCAGTCTGATGTCTTATGGATTACTACTTGGCCAACCAACCCCCCTACATCTAAATACATACACAGTTATGAACAGAACACGTGTAGGCAATACATAAACAATTCTGAACAGAACAAAGAAAAACAACGGTGTTTGAAAAAAAAAAGAGAGAAAGAAAAGAAAAAGATGATATAAAGGTAGGAGATTGGGGGTAGCTGAGTGTTTCTGATAGCATGACAAATTGGACGTGCAAATATAGAACATGTTCAGAAGCTATTTTTCACAATGACAACATTTGAAACCACAGACACATTTTCATCAACTTCCGCCATTGAAAACATACGTATTTGAGTACAATAACATAAAAATGTGCTCAACTAACATAAAAATATGCTCAACTGTTAATTTCACGTTACATATGCAAACGAGTTTTAGCAATTTTATTTAATAATGGACAGTTTGAAAGCCCGTGTGGGGATGCCAGGCACTCTTACAAATAGTGTCCCAGCCACCTAAAAGTCTGCACCAGTAACTCTCATGTTGACAGCCCTGAAAAGTCTGTACGGCTGACTGGACTCTAATTATGAAAACAAAAAAGTTTAAAAGTGACATCTATTGATAACCCCACAACGCATTGATAAAAGGAACGCTTTTTGTTTAAAAGTAATCTGAATGGTAAACTGTTGATAATCCTGTTAACATTTTTCACAATATTGCAAATTTCTGTTGATTATAATGAACAGTGTTGTTATGAAATATTTGTTGTTCTCTGTATTGCAAAGCAATCAACATGTTCATTAGGAAGAATCCCATAATGAACAATGCTGTTATGAAATATTTGTTGTTTTCTGTATTGCAAAACAATCAACATGTTCATTAGGAAGAATCCCACAATGCAATGGGATCCAACTAAAATCAGTATCGGTTCCTTTTCAGTTGAATGCGATCTCAAACCAAGTATTAAGTTTATTTAAAACAAAACAACATGAAACGAAACAAAACAAAAACAAAACAAAAAATGTGCCGTGGCCAATCCGAGGACAGCCTAAAAAGTGGCTGGTCCACATTCCCACTCTGATATGTGCTACAGATTTTCTTCCCCATTTGGAATGCCCCCCTGTTGTCAGCCTTTTCCGTTGACTCCCCAGGTGCCTTTAGACGAGGCACCCCCTAACCCAACTCCTCTCCCCTCCTCTTCCCACCCCATTGGAAAGTAGATTTGCTGAAGGCTGGGGTTGAGCCCGTCAGGTTTATTCCCAGGGACCGCTGGTTACAGCTGACAGGCACAGCTGGAGGCTGTGTGTGTGTGTGTGTGTGTACGTGTGTATGTGTGTGTGTGTGTGAGAGAGAGAGAGAGAGAGAGAGAGAGACGGCCCACTTCAAGCGGGTTTATTGCCCATACACCACCTAGACTTTCCACATTAACAGGGAGAAGAAAGACACTGCGAAATGGATTGCAAGTCAATGCTAAATAACACATAGAACGAATTCAACCTGTTGATCATCCGAATTTGATCAACCCATAAGAGTCGCAGTAATTTTTTGCTGTGTAACATTTTGAAGCGTTAGCGTCTTCTCAAGATGGTGATTTTTCCCACTCTCAAATCATTAACATAGAAACTGTGCACTAATCTTCTGGAGCAGAACCGGTGTGCAGGTCATAGAATGGCTTGGCTATGTTTGCACGAAGAGTCTTTTGACAAATACAATTCAGATATTTTAATTTTCACCCCCACCCCCACCTGATCACTTAATATGTGGTAAAAGGTCTGGAGCTGTCACCTCCTGAACAAGTCATTCGGAAATATTGATAGAAGGTTCTTGTTCAATGCAATTGCCCTACCCCTATACCCATCCAACCCCAACCCCTACTTGTACATATCCCAGATATCCCTTTAAACAAACAAGCAGACAAACAGAAACAGTTTTATACTAACTTACTGTGAATTAGTGAGCGGAATATCAATGGCCAAACCCATCAGAAGTGTAATACAATGTGGAATTGTTCAGTTCATGCCAATAATCGAGTAAATGGTTCAAATGGGAAGACTTGTGCCACACTGTGGAGTGTCACCTTCTTTACAGGTGCATCTTTGAAATTGTTAAAATGTTCTTACTATCGCTGCGTTCTCCTGTGTCTCTCGCTCCTGATTGCTTCCCGGTTGTAGTGTTATGAAAGGAACTGTCATATGGTCTCAACCCACAATGAAACGCCAAGACAACACTGTCTAATCCACAACCTCAGTGACTTTCAAGAAGAAATTTTAAAAAAAAAAGTGTCTTTGTTTGTCAGTTTATTCCATGTTTTCATGCATGTGACTTTTTTTTAACCCCTCCCCCCCCCCCCCTCCCCCCCCCCCCCCCCCCCCCCCCCCCCCCCCCGCTCCCTCAGTATCAATGTCTGTGGTGTGTTGCGCTAGTTTTCATAATTAGCAAGCTTACAGGGACTTAGATTGTAGTGCTGAAGAGATAGTCTCCACTTTACTTAGGTTGTAGTAATGAAGGGATACTCTTCACTCGAGGGACTATTAATTAACATTGTTGGCTCCCAATTAAGCAATCATTGCCATCAGTGCATCTTCGGAGATACATGTCTTGCCTGCGTTAAATGGGAGCAACCTAGACATAACACCACTGATGTGACTCCACGGCAGTGCCGGTCCTTCTTGTGGTGGTGGTCTTCAGGCATTGATACCTTCATGTGTACTGTTTGTGCAAGGCCTGCCGCATGACTGCGGAACAGGAGGGGTAAAGATGGCAGTGGATAATGGGGGTGGGGGTAGACTGAGAATGTTCATCTGAATACGAGCCAACTCAGCTCACCTCCCTCTATTTTTCTGTGCAAGCAAGCCCGCACGCACGAGTCCCCTCCCTCCCCACTACACACTTTATATAATAATAGTGAGAGAGAGAGAGAGAGAGAGAGAGAGAGAGAGAGGGGGGGGGGGGTTAAGGGGTCAGTTCAATTCATGTTGCTCAGTTACAGACTAACTAACCACAACGGCCAAATCAAGGCAAGAAAAGGGGGAGGAGGGAGAGAGACTTTCAATCTTTTTTTTATTTTTTATATTTTTATCATACACTCCCACGCACACATACACACATATTCTCTCTCTCTCTCTCTCTCTGGCTTGAGAGAGAGAGAGAGAGAGAGAGAGAGAAGAGAGATTGATTGATTGATTGACTTATCTTTAATACTCAAGGATGAAGATTTTAGGCCAAAACCTAGTTTTACAATCTGTCCTTGTCATGCACACATTACTTCAACACATATCATTCATACTGACAATTCAACAAAGAGAGAGAGAGAGAGAGAGAGAGAGAGAGATGGTGGGGTAGGAAGACATGGTGAGCCCGCGAATATTGTTGTGAGGGAAGCAATACTGCTGTTGGGGATGGAAGAGAAACAAGCAGAAGGAGAAGGAGGTGGGACGGGGGAAGAGGTTGAATAGGGAGAGAACGGAGTGTGTGTTGTGTGTGTGGGGGGGGGGGGGGGGGGGGGGGGGGGTCGGGGGGGGGTGTGGGGGGGGGGGGGGGGGGGGGCGCAACGGAGCCGAGTTCAATGCTAGTACGTACATGAAACCAGTTATGGTGTGTTGGCTCAACGCTGAGCGTAGCCTCAGCGTGTGCACACATAAAGACTTGAGCATAAATCGCTGTGCTGTGTAATGCTTTTCGCAAGATAAAATCTTTCGTCATTACGGCAAACTGCACAAGGTTCGTCAGCACTCCCCCCCCCCCCCCCCTCTCCCCCCCCTTTTTTTTTTTTTTTTTTGAGGGTGGGAGGGTGGGCGTGGCGATTCATGACTGCCGTCCAATGTGTATTGCAGCCTTCCTCACCCTTTTTTTTTTTGCCTTCTTTGCAGGACTATGGATGTTTATCTTGGCATAGTAAAACTAATATTGACGCCTTACATCAACATTATATTGTAGCAAATCCTTGGACATGTATCGGACCACTGAAAGGTTGGGTGACGCGGGAAAGGGAGGTGATGAACGAGCCTGTCTCACGTCTGTCACGGGTGAATCATTCATGAACTTGAAACCGTGCCAAAGTAGGACCGAGGTCAATCATCCATGACAGAATCGGTACTCTACATGTGTTGAGCGAGCGTGACAGCTGATTTAAATTATTAAAAAAAAAATAAAATAAAAAAAAAGTTGACAGCAATTCAACTCAGAATTTATTTCCAGTCGCAGTGTAAATGTAAAATTCGGTTTTGATATTTGTGTACGCTCAACTGATTTGAATGAAATAAAAAATCAGCTGAAAATATATGAATCGTCCTGCGACTTGAGGGAGGTAATGCCAGTGTTGAGAGAAGGACCAACTTGTTTGCGTCACTAAGTTACCTGACCTGAAACGGATAAAATACGCTTTCGTGATTTATAACTTGCATCTCTCGTGAGGCTTGCTCAGTGAACAGGAGTCCAAGGTAAACACGGTGAACGAGAGTGCCCAAGATAAGGTAGGTCATGAGATGTCCCAAGAGGCGAAGTCACATCAAAGGGGAATTAGTACATTTCTTTTTCAATGCACTGTGAGAAGTAATAAACCGAAACAACGAACGACTATTCTGAACAGTATTCATCCTTTTGATCAAAGCTACTCACAACTCTGCTTCAGTTTCTCTCCGATTTCGTTAATTTTGTTTTTTTCGTATGCCGGTGTAACGATCCATTTTAACTCCCCTCCACTTTTTAACTCCCCGGGAGTTAGAATTAGCACGTGCCAATTTTAACTCCCCGGGAGTTAAAACAAACCACGCCAGAATGACCCCCCCCCCCCCACCCCCCACCCCCCTTTCTGTTTTTACTTTTAGATTAACTCCCCCACCCCAAAACATTCAGTTTTATGGTGTTAGTCACGATATGAGAAATAAACATTTAATATACACCCCCGCCGACCCTCCCACTCTCTCTCTCTGCCTGTCTGTATCTCTCTCTCTCTCTCTCTCTCTCCCCCCCCCCCCCTTCAACTTTCTTTCAGTCTCTTGCTCACTCTCTCACTCTCCTTGAACTTGAACTTGAACTTGTAGGTGCTAGAGGCCTTAAGAGGCCTGTTCACCATTCTAAGTATAACATTGAGATGAAAAACACCGCATGCGTGGAAGGAAGAGAGTCACGACTGAGACTATCTATGTTGATAGCATTCCGGATTATATTTTGTCGGAAGTTCCTGCCAATGAGTGTCTAACCGTGATTTGAAGATGTTGACTGTAGGGGCTGTTACTACGGAGTCAGGAAGACCATTCCAAACATCAATCACACGAAGAGAGAAGTAGTTTCCTCTGATATTCAGTCTGTGATGAACTTTGGATAGTTTCAAGGAGTGTCCTCTGCTGTCCCTATTGGTAAACAGTTCAAACCGTGGTTTATCACTCCGGTAAATGCCATGTATAAACTTGTACAAGTCTATCCAAAACCAAAGCAATGCCCCTGTCAATGTTGGTGAACTAGAACTTCAAGCAGAAAATGGCAGAGACCAGAAACAAATGATTTTCCACTAGCACTGTTCTTGACACAAGGATGAAGGAAAGCAACCTTTGACTTTTTTAAGAATATCACATTAAAACAAGGGTTACAGTTATGGAGGACAGGAATGGTTCCCTCCCCTTAGGTTGTACAGAAGTGCCTGGGAGGCAGTGGGTACAACAAAGTACTGTGCAATTACGGAATAAAACTAGATCTTGAGGAAACCAGCAGCCGCTCTGTTTTTCCAAGGACAAATGGAGAAACTGTCTGTACATGTGAAGAGAGACAAGTCACCAGGGGTGACAAATGTGCCAGCAGAACTGTCGAGGCTCAGAGGTCCAGAAGTCATCAAAGCTCAGACCATAACAGAGAATTATACCAGAGAATGTGGGAAACAAATTGGTAATCAAAAGAATGGACACCATCTGCAAGGATAATGACCAAGATACGAAACATGACCTCTCTCTCTCTCTCACTCTCTCTCTCTCTCGCTCTCGCTCTTGTTCTCTCTCTGAGAAAGAAGGGGGTGGAGGGCTGGGACAGATTTTCTTCCTTTGAAACCTTTGTCAAGAAGGTGGTGTTTACATTAAATGCTTGCCCCCTGAAGCACATCAGTAATGTTTGGGGTTACTCTTATATAACCTTTATAACATCCCTCAGATTGCCTCTGGCATAAAACCTTTGTCTTCACTCTCCTGTTCTTACACACACACACACACACACTCATTCACTCACTCTCTCCCTCTCTCTCTCTCTCTCTCTCACACACACACACACACACACACACACACACAGGCGCACACACACCACACACACACACACACACACACACACACACACAACACACAGAAGCTTGCATGTCAAGTCTTTCTGATTTTGTTATAATCAAGGCAATGACATGTTCATGTCCTTTATGTTTGTTACTTACTGGTCATTTAAATCTGGGTGTCCCACAAGGTTTTGTTGTTGTCATTGTTGTTGAAACTGTACATCCACAACATAAAGAATATTGTTTGACTTGTCATTGTTTCGATGGACTCGTCATCCCCATCATGGTGTGAAGTTGACTCGAAGATTATTTCTTTTGAGTTAAAAAAAAAGGATTGAAATACTTTTAAATGAACTCAGAGACTGCAGATCTCTTTTTTTCTCAGCCAAGTGAAAAGCACAGTGACTATGGGAGCACTATCCAAGACACTGCTTGGTCTGGCGGGGGTGGCAGTGGGCATGGCTATCCTGTGCAATCTACCTGTCAACCCCTTTGTGCCGGCCCCAGTACCTGCCTCCCTGGCCTACCTGGCAAAGACTGAGCTGACCACACTGGATAAGAAACCTTACCAATTCAAGGTGAGCTGTCGTCATGGTCATGGTCTGTTGGTGGGAGTTTTCTAAGAGCGTAGCTGATGCACAGTCTTGATATGAGAATTTGTCTGCTCCTGGTGATTCCTGATGAGGTTGTTTAAAACACACACACACACCACACACACACACACACACACACACACTCGTTCCTGATGAGTATGTTTAAAACACACACACTCACAGACACAGACACATAGACAGACAGACAGACACGCGTGCGCGCACACACACACACACACACACACACACTCACACACACACACAGACACAGACACACACAGACAGACACAGACCAGACAGACAGACAGACACACACACACCACAACACACACACACACACACACACACACACACACACACACACAGAACGGATATGATTAGCATAACATTGTTTTATTCAGCATTCTGTGATTCCCTTTACTGAAAACATCAATCAGTTGTTACATTTTTGCTTATGTGAAGCTTCTATCTGGTGCTCATGCAATATAATGGTTTTGTGTCTGAATCCTTGCCCCCAGAGGCATATCTGTAATTTAAAAATAAAAGGGCATCATCATTAGCGTGTGTGTGTGTGTGTGTGTGTGTGTGTTAAGGCCAGTGAACTATGGGAAAAGAACGGTGCTGTCATCATGGTCGTCCGACGTCCTGGCTGTTCCTTGTGCAGAGAGGTATAGTTGTTAGTAGTTGAAGTGTCTGCATTCATTTTGTCATGGACTGGTCTTCAAAGCAATTAACCTGCAGTTACACACCTTTTGATCTAAAGTTACAGACTTTGTGAGATCAGTGAATCTAGGTATGCATCTCTTTCTGTCTGTCAGTAACAAATGTATCCAATGTATACATACATTTTTGATTTTTTTTATGTACAGCACAGTACATGTATGTGAAATTGCAAGGATTCAAATGTTCTTTCTTTCTTTTTTTTTTCGTATCTCATTTCCATGGCATATCCCAGCTTGTCTCATCGCCAGCCCCAGCACAGGCACATGGAGCAGTCAGTGTCCAGTTGTCATGAGGCAACTTACTGGAGGAGATGCTGCACCGCTGCCAGGTCACTTTCATGGTGTTTAGTGGCACCTGCCCCGACCCAACATCTGCAGGACACCACCTACTAAATCTCCTGCTGAGGAGAATAATTGGGTCGACAACTTTTGGGTCAGTCACCAATGGCCTTGGTTTGCATTGCAGGGTTGTGGGCTGGGAGGTCATAGGTTTGATTCCCATCACAGGCATTTATTGGTGTGATTTTTCAGCCTTAGCAACCGTCTTCGCCGAGTGAATGTGCTATGGGCTCAAATGGAAAGATTACAACCATACAGTTGAGTTTCTTCAGCGCTGTGAGTGTTATCACATTCTCACTTATTCAAGGACATAGGACCAATGGGACAAACAGAAGATAGTTCCCCTTTTAACTAACAACTTAATCATACTCTGTTCACATGAAATACTTTTTATTATAGTTTCATTTTTTTTTTCATGGACACATGTTTCAATGAAATATATTAACCAGGGTCCTTACAGACTCACAAGTACTTTTTTTCTGACCTTAAACAGGTGCCCTAAAAAGTTTATCTTTGCAAACAAAATGCCTTATCTTCACATACCCTTGTGCAGTTTTTATTCCTTGGATTTGGCATCAACAAAGCCACAAAACCTTAGCAATCATACCTGTGCCCCTCTTAAAAAAAAAAAAAAGAAGAGTAAACTGTGTCCCAGCTGTCTGGAGGTTTGCTTGGCTTATCATAGGCTAGTCATGGCCTTTACTTTATATTAAACGTTGAAACCTTCCATATCATAAAAACAAACAAACAAAACTATGAGGCATGCATCCTTGCGGTGCTCCACTTATGACGCTTCTGACCAATCTGTCCTCCAAGACAACTGACCATCCTACAGGTGATAAACCAATCACCTCATGCTGTTTGTTAACAACATTCAGTAAATACAAGCTGCAGAGTTTCGGTGAGACGATGGGCCAAGGCAGAAGAGGGCAAACAAGACCAAAAATCCTCCTCTTTCCAAAAGCTTTCATAAGTAATGCGTGTTTTCTGCTGATATCTATATCAACACATCTTAAACAACTAGGAACTTGGTTGCAGTTCTTGACAGTGTTGTTCAAAATTTGTGACTAGGAAAGAAAAAAAGAAAAAAAAATATATATATATATATATATTGGTATTGGGTCAAATTTGTTGGGGTTCACCAGAATTTTGGCGTATTCATTTTTGGATACAGCATACTTGACTGTGTATACATGTGTGATGTGGGCATGCTGGATACAAAAACATGAACTTCCCCGTTAGTGCCTCCCCTCCCCTGCCCACTTCTGAAACTTTCTAAATATAAACAATGAGGATGATATTTTTTTTGTCTTGTCTTTTTTCTCTTGTACTATCAAACCGATCATTCATGGTGTATCTAGTATTCACATACTTTTGCCTTGCACATACCTGCAGTTTTTGAGTATCATGCTCTGTTTTATCTTCACAGGAAGCCCAGGAACTTGCCAGCATCAAGTTTGAACTGAAGTTTCGTAAAATTCCTTTGTATGCAGTGGTCCATGAAGCTCTTGGGGCAGAAGAATTTGTGCCCTACCTCGATGCTGATGGCATCTTTTTAGACAAAGAGGTGTGTTGATGTCTCGTCAAAGTGAGGTGTGTTTATATGTACACCCGTTTAGTGTGAGAAGTGCATTGGTTTCTGCTGAAAGAGAGGTGTGTGAGTGCTAACATTTATTCAAAGAAATGTGAGGTGTGTTTTGTGCTTACTTTTATTCAGCTAAAGAAGAATTTTTCATTGAAAACAGTTGTGTTTAATTGCTTATCATTTTTATTCAAGTGAGAATCACATGCATTGATATCTTATGAAAGCAAGCTGTATTTGTGGGCTGTAAAGATTTGAGAATTGATATAAATGTGAAAACAGCCGACTAATTGGGAGAAAAAAAAATTGTACATATAATATAATTATTATGATAAACAGCATAAGAGTTTGGAGAGAGAGAGAGAGAGAGGGGTGGGTGGGTGTGGGGGGGGGGGGGGGGCTGGAGAGTGCATGCTGGAAAGAGAAGAGGCAGAAAGTATGGTAACAGGGGTTGGAAACTGAAAGAAAAAAAGATTATTTGCCGATAACGGCATGTATAGAAATGAGGTAAAAAAAGCCCAACTGAATGTGTTTTCGTTTCTCATGTTGAAAGCTGATGATATCCAGAAAGGTTGTCAGGAGTTGAAAACACAGCTCCATATTCCCTGGAGAGGTGGTGGTGGTGATAGTTGTGGCAAATTAGTCCTAAAACACACCAAATAATGTGTGTGTGTGTGTGTGTGTGTGTGTGTGTGTGTGTGTATGTGTGTGTGTGTGTGTGTGTGTGTGTGTGTGTGTGTGTGTGTGTGTGTGTTCGTTCCAGAGAGAACCACTGAGACAGTCATAAAGAGAGAGACTGCTTCCAGAGTTCAATAATAAACAAAAGGTTGAAAAGAAAAGAATTTTTTAAAGAATCGTGAAAAAAGAATCATTATTCGTAAGATCATGATGCTCACAGTTTTTTTTTTGTTTTTTTTCATCCTTTGCCTTCTGCAGCATGTGTGCATGGCAAGAGGTGACATGTTTTACAGCCTTTGGCCAAAAGCCAGCTTGTTGTGTACATGACTTCTGTGTGACTACAGTGTTTTGAATGGGTTGTGGGTCACATCACATTACACTGGGTTTATGAAACATTGACCTTTCAGCTTATGAACAGAAATTTATCTGTTGGATGAAGAGATGGAGGTTGCAGGTGTATTGTCTGTTCACACATGTAAGGAGTAAGGACATTAACCATTTCATTATTAGTGAAAGAATGGAAGCATGTAAGTCCAAACAAGTGCTGCTTGTGGCACTTATTCACCTACAACATATTTAGACAAGAGGCATGCTGAACAAATGGAAACTTCCCCAAGATTCTCTGTTTACACATGTTTTACTGACTCCATGTTTCCTGTCTCGACCAGCGGAAATTCTATGGACCCCAGGAGCGATGGCTGTTTCTGTCTGCCTTTATGCGAGCTAGCGTTTGGAACAACATAGTTCGAAACCGACAAAAGGGTGTAGACGGCAACCTGGACGGAGAAGGTCGACTGTTAGGAGGTGGGTTCAAGCTGCAATTAATTACAGCTGTGCTAATGAAGGAGAAGGGAGGTGGATGGTTCAGTGTGTGATAATTCACTGTCATATTGTGTTGTATAACTTCATTGTCACAGAAGGATGTCTGTGTGAAATTCAGGATCCTTTTGTTGGGGAGAACATGACATATAGGTAAATGTAATTCATATGTTTTTCTGAAATTTTCTTTTTTTTTGCGTGCTTCTATTTATCTGTGCAATGGGAATTTCCAAAGGAATTTTGCCAGGACAGTTTCTGAGTTGCTTTGGGTTCTTTTTCATGTGCTAAGCAAGATTCGCATTCACTGGTAATTATGGGTATTCTGCCAGTTCAGGTTATGAAATATTGACAAAACATCAGCCACCGGTACTGTGTGCTGATTTAAGTTTTGTTTGATCATAAGTTGATGGTGGAAAGTGGACAGCTGTGTTTGTAGCTTGTGACATTTACTGATTGCAGTGGCCAGGCTACTTGTTTTATTTGACCTATTTGCCTTTGCCATACTGGTTTTAAGAATTAGTAATGCAGTCACAGCCTCTGTGTATGCTTGTTATAGAATTTTGCTTTGTCGTCTGGTTCAAAAGGTTATCGCTCAAAGCATTACATAAGGTCTATGGAAAGGGGAGAAAAATGCATCCCATATGAGAGTCCTACCATAGACCCACAAATCTCTGCTTTCTGGGCAGTTGCACTGCCACGAGATCTCTTTTCTCCTGAGTAATAAAACTTCTGTCTCTGACCAATTATGCTAATTCAAGGATGGATATTTTGATTTTGTTTGTAAATGCACATTGAGATTTAGTCATAGCTATTTTGATATGCTTTGGTGTCTTGCAACTGTTACAGAGATTTAACTAATGAAATAAGATTAGGAAAAAAAGAAAGGATGCTCTACATGTATGGTAGAATTAAGAATCATTCCTTTCTTGGTCAGGTAATGTCATTATTTTTGCCTCATATATGGTCTGTGGGCAAGAGTATAAGGTGTTATTCATTCCATGATGGTTCATTCTACAGGTCATCCAGCTTGTATCTTTAAAAGAGGAAAGAATAGGCTGAGATTGTGTGTGCATAGAATGAATTAGTGAAATCATCCAGATTCTTTGGCTTTTGATAATGAAACATCCATCCACCCACTCCCCCCTCCATCCTGTCACAAACTACATACACACAGACATGTCTGTGCATAGGAATGGTGTGTATATGTGTATGTGCTTGTGCGTGCACGTGCGTGTGTGTGTGCATACATGCATGTGTGTAAGTGTGCATGCACATGTTTCCATGCATGTGTGCATGCATGCTTGCTTGTTTGTGTTATTGAATAGTGTGTGTGTTTGTGTAACTGAACTGCAAATGTATGCATCTAGTCAGTTTGTTACACTACTGGAATGTGAAGTGAAAGAGTGACATGCGATGAAGGTCTGCACTGGTTCAGTGAATCGCCCTGTCTGTGGCTGCAGGTATCTTTGTACTTGGGCCAGGTCAGCAGGGCATCCTGTTTGAGCATCGGGAGAAAGAGTGGGGCGACCTAGCTAACGTCACCAAAATCACGGCCGCCATCAGGAAGATATCAGCCTCTTCAAACTCCTAGCTAAGGGCTGCGATTATTTTTCCTTCATTTTTGTAATTCTCCCTGCAAAATTTTCTTTGCTACTTTTCCTTTGTGTGTGTGTGAGTGCGTATGTTTTCCTGATGGTGTTCATTTTGTTGTTGTTGTGAAAGAAATTGTTTATATCATAAGGTCTTGCTGTTTGAAAGTCTCGTGACATGTTTTATGTGTTGTGACTTCTATTGGAAGTTTTGCTTGAAAATTGTGACAAGATGTCTTGCTAAAATTTCAGAGCCAAGCCTCCTATGTGAAGAATGTGCTTTATCAGAATTTTGCGAAACTGTACCTGAGAAGAGGTAAGAGTAAAGAAAACAAAAGTTGATGGAAGATTGTCCATATTTCTTGCCAGGTTGACTCAAGAATGAATCACATTGCTTCGCTCTCGATCATCCATAACTTTACAAGGTCAAACATTGTAAAATTTATTGGACTTGAGTACAAATTAACCCTCTTGCATTTGTTTCGCCCGTATCCGGCCGCTCTGGTTATCTCCTGTGGTGTTCGTTACGGCCGCAAACGGCCGCACGTGCCACGTTACTTTCCCTCACACACTGCGAGCTCGTTTTAAGTCAAGGCTGGCAAAAAATAAATGGGCATCCCTGAGAGGGTCCAATAAAATCTTAGCAGCAGTGTGGGGTGTGGGAAACGATTCATTCACAAAGACTAGGGTCGTGAACTGACCGCATTCCGTTGCTGCAGACGGCATCGCCTTGTTTCTGAAAATAGCGTCTGCTAGTGTTTCTACCGACGGTGATTTTTTGGATTATACCAAAGAGGAGTTGGATGATATATTACAAGAAGTAGAGAGATATGAAAGAGAGGAGTTAAATGAAAGTGATGTGGATGTGGGAGAGGAGGAAGCGGGAGAAGAAGGTGAAGAAAGTGATGAAGATGATGATGTGCCTTTGTCTGCGTTTGTGACCACGTGGCGACCAGCGACTTCCGCACCCGTGGTTCAGCCTTTCGAGGAAGAGACTGGGCCAAATCATGATTTGCCAGACACAGCTACACCTCTGGAATATTTTTTCTGTTCCTGCCGCAGTTGTTTTTTACTACAGCTGCTGACCAGACAAACCTGTACGCCAGGCAGCAGATGGCAAAGCGGGGACAACCTGACCCACTTTGGCAGGATACGACACCTGCCGAGATGCGGGCCTACGTAGCTGTACTGATCATGATGGGGATCAAACGTCTGCCAAGACTCTGGTGCTACTGGTCGACTGATCTTGGATTTAGCGAGCCGTGAATCAGTGGGGTGATGTCAAAAACAAGGTTTCTCAAGTTGAACCAGTATTTTCACCTGAGAGACACACAGAACGCACCTGGCCGCGACAGTCCTGACTATGACCCACTGTTCAAGATCCGGACCTTCCTTGACTTGATTCTGCCCTTGTTCAAAAAAAATTTCAAGCCAGGCCGTGACCTTTCAGTTGATGAAGCCATGATAGGATTCAAAGGGCGAGTATTTTTCAAACAGTACATGCCGGCCAAACCAACCAAGTGGGGCATAAAGGTGTGGGAGATGTGCGACGCTGACACTGGCTACTGCATCAACTTTGACATCTACACAGGCAAACATAGCCGCACTAATACAAATGTACCCCTCGGACATGAAGTAGTGGACAAAATGGCATCAGAGTACTACGGACAAAATCGACACCTGTACTTCGACCATTTTTTCACCTCTGTGCCACTCATGCGACACCTGTCACAACACGGGACATATGCCTGTGCCACAGTGATGTCCAACCGCAAAGGGCTTCCGGAGGAGGTGACCAAGGCTCGCCTAAAACAACAAGGCGAGCTGATTCAAATGCAGAAGGGGCCCCTGATGGCGACAGCATATAAAGACAAACGCCCTATCTACTTCCTCAGCACCAACCAGCCACCAGGTAAGACAACACCTGCACCTGAGAGCGACGACAAGCCGCAACCCCATGTCATCAAGGCCTACAACCACAACATGGGAGGGGTAGACAAGTCTGACCAGCACAGGGCTTACTACCCGGTTGGCCATCAGAATAAGAAGTGGTGGCGTTACCTCTTTCATTCTCTTATCAACCTCATCATCGTGCAGGCCTACATCACCTGGCAAAGGTCACCCCATAATCTGACACCCAAGAAGACCTATGACCACCTGTGGTTCAGGGCTGACGTGGCAGAACAGCTCCATGCTGGCTTTACCAGCAGGAAGAAAAGTGCTGGAAGACGATCAAACGTAACAGAGGCCCCGATTGTGAAGGAAACAATCGACCACCATAAACAAGTCAAAATTGAAGGACGAAAGTGCACCTGTCGTCAGTGTGTCGACGTGGGTCGCAAGACAGCCAAAGGCCGACAACCGGAGACCTCCTTCAAGTGTTCCTTCTGTGACGTCCCTCTCTGCCAGCACAACGACTGTTTCCATGACTACCATGCGGCAAACATGGTAGAAACCATGGATCAAGAGTAGTATTCACCATATTGATGACATGTGACAGTGGTGACACTTCCCTTCCTGCTGTGTGTGACCAGACACCACATTAGGGTGTAAATAATGGATTTTACTTCTTTCTTTGTGTATATTCCGGTGTTAAAAAATCGTTCAGTAGTGACAAACACACGTTTTAGGATGAAAAACAAAAACTGTAAAGTTACCTGGCCGCATGTTTGTGAATGTGACAATCATGTGACACTTTGCGACACCCCATACTGGATTTACTGAACCGGGACTGCTGTTTTCAAGTTGAGGTAGGCCACCCTTTGATGATTCATACTAACAAATGCATGCCGACAATGTTATTGTCTGTCTGGTGTATCATAGTAACATTGTCAACGTTTGATGTCCCATTGTTTTGTGACAAACAGGGTGACAATGACACCAACATGCATCCCAAACATGTGACATCTCTGCATTATGAAATATGATGTATTAGGATTTGGCATACTAAATTTGACAGCGCTGCAGTGGAAACTTTGTCCACTACAGCCTTTCAAAGGCAGTAGGTGAGTTTTAGGTTAAATTGCTCAAAACAGTACGAATACTAGGAGCAGTTTGGGGCTGGAAAATGCGCATGCAAGAGGGTTAAATAATGATCTACTGGTGTTTTTTTAATTCATTTTTTAAAGGTACTAGTTACATATTTTTTATTGTGTTGACTACTGCATTGATGACCATTGCATACTGTGTTTGGTAAAGAAAACTTAAAGTTCTCCCTCTCACCTCCCCCCACCTCCTCCCCAAAAGATCATAATTGAACAATCAAATCTTTGTCGACTTTACCAAATGTGACATTGTCATCCTCCTTTTCTTGGTGTGCTTATGCCAATATTACACAAACCAGAAAAGCCCTTTTGTGATATTTTCAGTTCTTACATTTTTTACAGTTATTTTGCCCAAACACCATTTTGCAATTTCATCTGAAATGATTTGCCTCCACCACTCATTTTGTACAGTTTTCTGACATATATTTATGAAGGTAAAGTTACAAGGTTAACAAGAGGAGCCTGTGGTCAAATGGTTAGAACATTTGCCTGTGGACCTGATGGTCCTGAGTTTGAACCACTCGTGGAGTCTGATTTCTTTCGACTTGAAGACAGTGTACTGTAGTAAATGGGTACCTGATTCAGTTCAGGGAAGGTTAAAAATGGCAGAAGGAGAGGGATGAGCTCCACCCTCCATCATGCTGTGCCGTAGACTCAGCAAACCTCTGACAGTTCACTGTCTCTGTGGCAAAAGAGTAGTGGAACTTTTGTTAAACTATTAATTTACAAGGATTGGATTGAGAGTGCTCTGCTTTCAGAACAAATTAGGACACTGTGTTGGTCATGATAAGTTTCAAGTAGGCCATGTTCATTTGTATGTGTGACTGGAAGTCCTGATCAGTCACTACTTGAGTGGGAGATGATGACCAGTTCAATAAGAATGATCTTTCTCTTTTTTGTTCTCTCCCATTGGACTTCAAACTTTGACATATCGTTCATGCGTTTGGAGATGCCCCCCTTTATTATGTTATTTAAATTTTTTTGTTATTGCATTATTTTCATTTTGGTATCTTAGACTGAACTCACTGCTATCATGTTTTCACAAGCAGTGGAATTATGACCAGAAACAGGGAGGATTAAGCGAGAGAATCCATGCCCGTCTGTAATGAACTTACTTCCCCAATTCAAAAAGTAACAAGAGGTACAATTTCAGAGATATCCCCTATTGCATTAATTAATTTCTCTCTTTCTTTTGTTTTGTTTATGTTTGTGTGATGTTATTGAAGTTTTTGAAGGATGTTTTTTCCAGTTTTTCTGCTGCTGATAAACATGATATCCGTCATAGCAGTATTAGTTCATTTGTTGTTGACAAGTTTTGTTCTGAGTTATGAATAGCTTGTAATCAAATATGATTTGTTTAGGTATGTGTATTTCAGTTCTGTGATATAGACAGAAGATATGACTTATTTTATAAGTATGTTATTCTGTGATGTATTTTTCTTGCAGTAGAACTTCTATACAACGACAATGAAAAATACAACTTTGTAAAGATTGGCTGCTACAAAGAGGTAGACTGACCAGCATGAATGAAGAAGTCAGTGCATTTTTTGTTTGTTATGAGTATACTTCCTGTTTTTTTTTTCCTAAACCAAAATTGTTGTTCGATTGCCTTTTTCGTTTTGGGTTCAGAACTTTCACCTGTTCATCTAGTGTTCAACAACTTCATTTTCTTTGGACATTCTGGATGCCATTGCCACCCAGACTGTGCAGTGCCAAGATTGTAGCTATGTACCATTCAAAATGTTGGACCTGCCGAGGTCAAACACATGCTGGCATGATTGTGATTGAGAACTGATTCCAGTTTACAAAAAGTGAAACATTCTAAGAACCTACCACAATTTGACTCATGTGATATGCATGGAACAGTAGAATTCCTGTTCAGACAGCCCCCTTTATTCCCCCCCTCCCCTTCCTTTCTACCAGTCTACAGGGATCGAATTTTATGCTACATATGATCACAAAAAGGTTTTCATCAGTGTTACAAAATGACATGCAGTGGGAAACAAAAGGCTTAAGGGACTCTTGTGTTGAAAGTCAAGGAGATTTCAAGGAAAGAATTGGAATGTTGAGTCTGATGCGAAGATTATTTTTTTCTTCAAGTCTTGCTGAAATGGTGTTGCAGATTATGGGTAGGCTGGTGCAAATTGGAATGGAGGAGGGTTCTACAGATGTTAGAATGTCAGAGAAATGATCTGTGAGAGAAAGTTTGGTCGTTTAGAGGGTGTCATACAGATGGGTCCATCAGTGAAAGTTGCTCTGCATGTGTTTGTGGGTGGAAATAGCATGTGCATGTGTGAGATTTAATATGCTACATATTAAAGTGAAGAGATTTTATTTATTTCATTTCTTCCCACAAAAAGTACCGATTGTTGGCTGAATAACAAGATGATTACATGTAGATTGTGAAGTCTGTCATGCTGATGTTCCTCGCGAGCAACGTCATTGTTTCCCCAATGTTTGCTGCTAAGAACTAGACTTCCTATCACTTACCTTGCAAGTTACTGTCTTTTACAGTCAGTTTGACATAAGGAAAACAGGCCTCTTCATTTCTTTCATATCTGCTGAGTATACAACTGTGGTTTACTAAACAGTCAGGCATGTAAATAAGTCAAGGTTGTGTGCTGCAAAATGGCCAATTTGTTTAAAAAAAATAAATTCTAAATATATTATATATATAAAACAGGTTGTGGAAGACTGAAATGTTCCATGCTCTTGCTTTGTCATGTCCTGGGGATTGTCAAGCATGGATCATCAGGTTTTTTGTTGTTGTTGTTTGTTCAGTTCATTTTGTACAAATACATCCTCCAGAATGATCACACAGCTAGAAAAGGACTTTCTGTGCAATTCCCAAGATAGAAAATATCTCATCATGGAGATACATGACTTAAGTTCAACCTGAAAATAAGAAAATTGTCATGTTCACTTTTGTTTTGTGCAATGTGCATCACAGAGCCTTGAAAAAATCTGTGACAGTGTAACAAACAGGATGCAAGTAGTTGGCGTCCCACTGGGAGGAAAAGACAGAAACATGCTCTTGTTTACAACCCACTTGAGCACATTTCAAATTGGTTTCAGTTATTACAATCAGTGTGTAAGCAGTAATTACAATCAGTATACAGTAAGCAGTAATTAGTATCAGCACAGAGCTTAGTTGGTGGAGTACAAGGTATGGGGACCCACTGAAATGATTAAGCAACAGAATATCTTCGTGATTTGTTGTCACTTGATGACCATGTTGCTTCCCGTCGACTGCTGGTGCAGAGGTTGCAACAGAATGAGCATGGGAAAGGATTTGTGTTGGATGGTAGGAAAGAATTATAAGGGTGTAGTACCATCATGAGGGCATGAAATGGGAGATGTGAACAGAAACTAAAAAGAAAAAAAAAGAATTAAAAGGTGGTCACATCATGGAGCTGGAACTGCACAGTTAGCTGAGCTCCAGACTGGTGATCCTGGACTGGGCAAGTGGGTTTGAATCTCTGCCCAGCCATTTTGGTACTTGTGGATTTGTCCCTCACATCATTGGTTCTGATCTGACTCCGTTTTCTGAAATGACCTGCAAATGAGATGATATGCAGATGTTCTTGTGTATGAATGCATACATAACATCTTGTGCGCACATGAAATCTCATCACCAATTTTTGTAAAGGCCAGTTTCATTGTAGGTATGGATGACACCTGTATACATGACAGCCATCCTCTTTGATAAAAAAAAAAAATTAGAGACATGAACGAGAAACTGTGTGACAACTATCAGACTCAACCACACAGGAAACGAAAGATTAGCATCCAACAGGCAGCTCTTCACTCAACTTGCCCACTGTGTGAAGGAGAGTGTAGATTGTAAAGCGCTTTGAGCTTGGTCACACCATGATAGGTGCCAGGATTAACTTGATAATGACAGGGTGCATCACTTGAAGGGTCCATGCACACTCAACACATTCCAAGTCTTATAAACCATAGCCAGTACAATGACAGTATGAAGGATACCCTGACTGGAAGATTGGTTATTCGGCAGGAGACATGAGAGATGGTGGACAGTTTTCTCTTAGCTTTTTCCTGTCAGCATCCAGTTAGTTTATGACTGATCAACTCCACATAATTCTGTTCCTGCACAGTGTGTGTGTCCTTCCATCTTTAAAAAGGTCAACCAGACCACTTAGAGAATATAACAGCATTCCGCCTTTGTGGGATGTTATGTGTGCATGTGTCTTTCCATCTCAAGAAACTTCAACCAGTCCATACTGAAAACAGATAGTTAGTGGGATACATTTAGAACTTGGCCCCTGTTTTAGTGCTTTTAACGTTTCATATCTTCCAATTCTTTTTTCAGTTTGTTTCCGAAGTCTTTCTAGGTCATTGCTCCTCTTCACAGTCACTGCAGTCATGGAAAGGAATGTTTTATAGGAAGTAAGTGTAGCAGTTTAGGTCAAAGCTGGTCAATACCAGTTTCTTCTGTCTCTTTGACCAGTAAAGTTTTCAACTATATATTCTTTTAATGTGATGCCTCAATATTCATGTCATGCCAGTAAACATCGAACAAGATGGATTTAACTTTGTGTTCCACCCCAAAACAGCCAAAGCCTTAAAACACTTTGGTATTCAAAATAAGTGCAATGGCTCTCGATCACTTTTACATTTCATAAATTCCATTTAAACAAACACTCGACTGTTTTTATTCATAATTTATTCTTCACCTGAAAGTGCTGTTTGCACATTTCAGCCCTTGACATTTTGTACACACTTATAAATTCAATCATTAAAATAGAACAAGATTATTTTCACAACAAAAGGCCAATGATTATTGGGGGGGAGAGGGGGAAACAACATATGACAAAATTTACAGTAACCGAAGGAAAAAAAAAAACGGTCAAAAAACATAACCTAATGATTACAAACACACTGCTATTTCTTCTTGGAATCGTCACTGGGAAAAAAAATAAAAAGGAGGAAAAATGGGAAACATGAAAAATGATTTTTGGAGGGGAAACATTTCTTTTCCATATTCACAATCTAGGGAATTTCCTCTGTGGTTTCATAATGAGAAATTACAGGTAACACCGACTTCATGAACACATACAGCATTATACTCTATACGATTAAAAATTTAACATTATAGTCAAACAACTGCAACAGCCAAGTAATCTGAAATAATTACAGGCTGCCATGGAAAGGTCTCGCACAAACCTTACTCACCAGGGTTAATACAGGGAGGGGAGGAACCGTTTGTGACTTGACCAACACCGTTGTGGTTTTGAGATCAAAGCAGTCCTTTATTCCCTTAACATGTCTGCCTTTTAGTTAAAATTTGAGAAGGAAAATTTTTTTCTACCCACACACCCTTCTGACAAAATGCCTTCTCGATTTCCTAGCGATCATTGCTTTAATAATGGGGAAAAAAAGAGAGACTTAGTCATAAAAGCTGAAAGAAGGTAGAAGCCCTGGAAAGAAAAGCTCAGCAATAGCAGCATTAGCACAGCCCAACTGACCGTACTGGGTGCCATCACATCATGTCTACATTAACCTGTAGCGTAGCTGCTAAACTACTGACATTCTCTGAGACTAGGCCATGCGAAGTATACCTGCCATTATGCCCCGTTTTTCGCCAAGCTTAAAAAAAAAAAAAAAGAAAAAGAAAAGCATTTGAATGCAACAAAAAGACATGACAATGCCATACATGGGTAAGCAGACTCTGCAGAATGGACAGCTAGTGTCCACTCTGGACAGTGTGCTTTACACAGTTGCCAGGTTACAACAAAAATGCCAGTACGCCATAAATCATGAACAGAGAGTGGAAAAGACTCTAGAACAGAGACAGAAGAAAAGTCACAAAGGCAGAAAATGGACTTTAAAAAAAAAAAGATGCAAGTACGCCAAGTTATGCAGATGTAAATATGCAAAATGAACTGTAAATCATGTGGACAACTTCATGGTGTGGGCTACAATACTGGTCTTTAAACAAAATAACACAAACAAAAAAGCACTTCTCTGCATTTATCTCTCTCTGAAGGCAATCCCAAATATTTTTTATCTCATTTGAATCACTCCTCAGAAAAGAAGAAACATAAAGAAAAGAAATAGAGCATTTAGATATAGACAGAAATATAAAGACAAAATACAGACAGCTGATGCCATAAACAAAGTTCTGCTTTCACATATCCACTGCAGCAACAGCACCATTGCAACTGTAACCTACAGGACTGGTGTGAAAATAAAATAATCTTATTTGGCTTTTAGTTTGTTGATAAATATGTTGCAGATGCAGGAAGGGCCAAGGAGTTAAGTCTGAGCCGAAATCTTCAGGGGAAAAATATATCCACGGATAGATGAAATAAGTCAGAGCCACAATACCCCTGTCCACTCTTAATGCAGCATGTTGAACACTGATCTGAATAAGTTATACACATTACAATACCACTTCCAATAGGCAAAGCCCAACAGGCACAGGAACATGCCCTGAAACTGTACATTCATACAGACATTATATCACCACGGGCATGGTTCAACAATTCCAATGTGAAGACAAATCATCATCCATGTACATACAGTAAGGAAACGGTTCAGGGAACAGGCTTATTGGTTAATAACTCAAATTTGTATACTGAATTTCCAAATGTTTCAGTGGATTAGTCCTAACACAAGATGGAAAAAAAAAAAAGGGATGCGAAACAATAGAGATTATATCAAATGCTGGTTTACATTTCAAAATCACATTTATTTTTATTCAATACACTTCACTTTTCTATGTATATAATATATATTGGGTGGAAATAATTTTATCAACATGAATGATGCAAACACAATGGGGAAATTTTGTGATAATATGGAAACCTTTCATAACCCTGCGCAGGAAGTCCAGCAACCTAGGTATGAATAATCCACCAACCTAGATATAAACTAATTTACAGTTGAACACACTTTGCTATTTGATATTGCTATTGCCTAATGTTAGGAAAATATATTGAAGAGAGGGGATCCTTTCATGGTATTTGGCAAACAATAGTATGAGATAAATACACAATACAATGTTTGACAGAAGTTCTACGAGTCAGTTACAAATACTGTAATTTCTAGACTACGATGTAGTTTTACTTCCTTTTTTTCTTTCATAAATACCATAATTTCTGGACTACAAGGTGATTTTACTTCCTAATGTCCTACTTTATATAAAATTTTGAGCATTATGATCTGAAGTGCCCTCCCTATACATTGCTAATTGGTGTCCATTTGTGTCACTTAATTTACAAACATAGCCATTCTCAAGGTCACTGTCTGTCCCTGCACCCCTTGCAAATCTTGATCAACCAGTGTGACCATCAATCCGGCACACTTCAACACCATATTAAGGCCAGAACCATGCTCAGATAGCATCACACTGCATACTTCAGAATATCAGGTACACAGGTACAATTCTTTAAGCAGAGAAAATCATGTGTCATTTCAAAGCCCAGTACTTGTCAAAGAAATAGATTCCTTTCTTAAAAATTAATGTTTATGCACTACATTAACAAGCATTTTGTAGTCCATAAACTTCAAAAATTAATGTCTGTACTCCACAGCATTTTGAAGGTAAAAAATTCTGTAAAATTTTGGACTGTGCCCTGCACTCCACTCTAAAGCACTTTGTAGTCCAAAAATGATAGTGTGTATGTAGTATTATGAACATGGTCAACCAGACCTGAACTGTCACACAATTT
This sequence comes from Conus canariensis, assembly GCA_033310375.1. Classification (NCBI taxonomy): domain Eukaryota; kingdom Metazoa; phylum Mollusca; class Gastropoda; order Neogastropoda; family Conidae; genus Conus; species Conus canariensis. The sequence goes on along the minus strand of CM065714.1, from coordinate 15,557,078 downwards.
CTTTATAAAACCAAGTAGCACATCAGCTATTCACAACCAGCCACGCCCAATGCAAGTCAAAACAAACACAAAGTATTACAAATGTTTGTAAGAAAAAACAAAATGGAAAAAAATCTGAAAAAAAAATCAAACATCCATACACAATAGTGAAACAAAACCCTTTAATTTTGTATCACACACCATCTTCCCTGCAAAAGAACTGTTCAAATCCAGTTAAAATACAGAATCCATGCTGGCCCAATCACAAATTTGAAGTTGTTGGTTTCCGTTCTATCATAGTACAGCAAACAATAAGAACCCTTTCTGGACTGTCATCATGACGACACTATCAACACAGGTTCAATGTTCACTGACTGTGTCAGCTAACACCGCCCTCTCTCAGTACACCTGATTTTGGTTGCATCAAGTCAATTGTCTGAGAAAACTTAGATAAAGCTGACAATGATTTTACTTTTCACAGATTAGCAAATGTAAACATATCGTGTGTGTGTGATGGGAGTTGAAAATGATCTACTTAATGGGGGGAAAAAAATTGAGAAACTGAACACCTCTGTATATCGACCTCGTCTGTAGTCAAGTATAGCACTCAGATAACACAAAACATTCGTTCACCTGAGCCTGGTAAAAATACAACAAAAACAAAGAAATCAAAAATGTCTCAGGTTCGATGTCGCCAATTTGGACAGAGTTCTTGCTAACAAATGCATCATTTACCTCCTTTTCAGGAATGTCAGCCACAAAATCATTGCACTGCTTGTGAAATGATCAACTTTTCTGTCTGACTCTTTTTAAATGTCCTCAGCCCTGGCACAGCTGATAATCTGACGTCACACCATAATGTTTCAAACACAGCACACCAATACCAATCAGTGCCAGAAGATAACCCTTACACAGTTAACAATGGTTATTTTCTTTCAAAATTAAATCAGCTGTTACTGGTTTGATATGGGCCGTTGGATGATGGAAGGAGATTGTAGGTATACTGACACAGCCCGAAAATCTGGTCCATCATTTTTTAGAAGACCCTCTATCATCCTCACACCGTGTGCTGTCTGAATGATTGCCTGCTGCAAGCATTATTGCCGTGCACTGTCGAGTATGAGTCAGCTGCTGCTAGAATTCTTTCAGCAAACTGCAAAGATGTAAAACACTAGTGAATAGGGAATCTCGCACCTTACCTTCCCATCAAAATGGAAGGTTTTTTATGAACATGTAGAACATATATAGGTATGTCTTGTAGAAACCTTCCATTTCAGCTTCACCCCAAAGGTAGCAGCACACAAGCCACAGCAAGGCTCAGCAGCTTCAATGTTTAGTGCTGCACCAATTCCAGCGATTGAACCGTCTCAAAAGATATTGAAACAGGAGGAAGTGCTTCATAGATTGTAAGATTTTCGAACAGGAGAAAATACTTCACAGATTGTAAGTACAATTCCCCCCCCCCCCCCCCTTTTTTTTTTTTTGGACTCACTTGAACAAGATTTGCTTCGAAAGTGAAGTTTGAGGAGAAAGGAGAAAAAGCAGAGAAAGCATTAATTATAGTGATGATTCACACCTGATTGCAAGCAGATCTATATCACTCTGTGACCACACACATGCACAAAATTATCTGGCATGGCTGACACAAATATCTGGCAGAGTACCTCTCAATGACATGACAATGATTGAAACTGAAAAGCCATTTATTCACTCTAGATTGTTGGAAACACAAATTTCTTTCATTTCATCATAAATTCTTACATACTGTCTACAACAGAACACACAGTGTTTTAATCTCACTCCCTCTTGGGTCTGGCGAAAAAATTCCTGGCATCAGCAGTTAAAAAAAAACAAAAAAAACTTTAGCCTCATTTTTCTCCACAATTTCTTTCCCTCTCTTAAAACTAAATCATATTTTAAGAAGAAGAGAAAATGTGTAATAATGCTGCAAGTCTGAAAATTAGTAATCCTGTATTCAAATGATTGACTAGTTGGCTTTTAGCAAGTCACCTGAGTTCATGCTCACTTGATTTCCCTTGCAAGAATAGTTGGTGATTATGGTCCCCCCACCCCTCTCCCATTTCATTTTTCAAGATGCACTATTATATGAACTTTCACTTTACGTATTGACATGGAGAAAGAGTGTTACCTTCTTGGGTAAAAACACTGTAATAGCACGTTTTACCATGAAAACAGTAGATCTCTGTGATCAGAATTGGTTGACACGTTTGGTACTGATTATGTATGGAGATGAAAGACTTCTATGATGTATACTGTCAACATAAATTTACTTCAGTCAGTAAACCAAATAAAGACCAACAAATCAACTACATATAGTTATTATTCATTCTCGAAATTGAAAACTGAACTGTATTAAGTGTTTTCAATACTGTAGTCAGCCAGCTGCACTGGGCCTTTTGTCTGTGACGATACAAAAAGATTTGAAAATCACGGGATGAAGTACAATGTTTCTCATGTCTGAATGCAAGATTCTTGTCACCTATCCATGTGTTCCCTGAAGCTTTTACTTTAACAAGTATTCAAACGTAAGAGAAAGCTGGTGGATAAGAAATGTTAAACAGTATGAAGTAAGTGTTCATCATGACACTATAAAGCCTCAAAACCGTAATGTTTCTGCCGACGTTTCCTGCCGCAGTAAGCTTCAATGTACCACTTGATTGCCCTGTTCCATGGGAAAGCTTTGAACAGCACTGACAAAATCTGCATTTCAAAAACTACTGGCAAGTGGTCCATCATGACAGACATTAACCATCAGTGATGTTGACCTGTTTTTAAGATATCAGGGGTCAAATAACCACTGGATGGTGATCATGAGGGGTCCGCTTTGAAAGTCGTGGACAAAGTCTGAATGGATTTTCTTTGAGGGGAGAGGGAGTAGTCAGAAGCAGATGCTAAGGTGTGAGCAACTAAACTCCAACCTACAGCTACACTGAACAGGGGGTAGGATGGGGGTGGAGAGCTTTATCTGACCTTTGCCTAAAGTGGTATCCATGAAAAAAAGAAAAGTTTTCCCAGTGGGATTTTATTTGGTTCGCTAATTTGAAGAAGCCTGTTGACTTGAGCTTTGCCAACAAACACTGTTGACAATGCTATTTCAGTCACAAGTGAGTGATAATGTTGCTGACAGCCCAGCCAACCACAAAGGGCCATATCAGAGCTGATGTCAATCACAACATTTAAGAAGCATCAGGTCATACATACTGAAATAACTAAAGCAGATGAAAGCAAACTTAAAAAGAGATTAGACTGATGGATACAGCCATTGCTCATTGGCAAACAAAACTCAAAAGGCATTAAAAAAAAAAAAAAAAAACCAATGCAAAGCCTTCAAACTGAAACATTTCTCATCTCTGACTGAGGCTATTGAATACGAACAGTGACTTGTTAAATGGTCTGACACTGGCCGATTCATCCATGTGCAATTTAACTTCTTTTTTTTTTTTGCCAACGCCAGGGTGCACTGATAATTTGAGCTGTGAAGCATCACTAAAAATATCAGCTTTAAACTTTCTGAACACTTTTGTGGGACCAAGGATAAACTGGAATAATGTTTAAACACCAGGCCTGCCAGATCCACTCTGTAACTTCCAGGGACACATTCTGACCTTGAAAAATCAGGGACGAAGAGAGATTTCTAGTAACAACTGTGGCTCCCCAAAGGAATTTTCACAATATACATGACTGTCTTGCTTGACTGTGCTTTTAATAAACGAGTATATACTATATATCTCGGTGTAACTGGCCATGAAGGTTTACTTACTGCCTTTGTTTCTTCTGTGCAAATTCACTGACTACACAGCTAAGTGAATATCACTCTTTGCCTGCTTCACATCAATGCTAATTTTCTTCACTCCCAAAACATCAACGGATAATATGTACTGATGCAAATTGACCTGGGTCATTCTGCTGATTCTGACAGTCTCACTCTCAGCTACAAGTCAGCGCCAGTCAACGTGTTTTCATCTTTTGATATTTTTTTTTTTCCATTTCTTTTCTCCTTTTCTAACCAGGACATGAGCAGAAAAATGGATTCCTGGAACAGACGGCCCACCTCCATTGTTTGCCAGGAGTCATGATGTATACAGACCATTGGGGACCATAAGCAATCAAAATGAAAAAAAGAAAAATTAAAAGGTCAGATTTCCAATTTGATGAACAAGACTCAACAATTTTCAGTTGTTCTTGTTGTCAACATTACATGTCCTGCTCAACTGCCATAGTTTCTCTGGAGGAAAAAGTTGGTGGTTCCCGACACTTTTTCTGCACCTTTTATCATCAGAAGCTGACCATAGTTTCATTATCCATGGGTGGGTGTAAATGTTTGTATACTGAAATGTTTGCGGCCAGGGGCCGCTTAAGGCCCCTGGTGGGGTGCAGAGGCAACGCCCTGCTGAGGGGGCACCCCCCAGACGCTGGCAACTTGACATTTAAGGAAAGTTTGCTGTGTTCTCCTTTGACACAAATTTTGAATTTTATACTTCTCAGTACTATATAGTTATAACTATTTCAGGCAAAAAACAACAGAACAACTACAAATGTAAATCGCCACAACAGAACACCAACACAGACATCCGTATAATACGGAACTACTCCCACCCATGCATTATCCCTTCCTTCTGAAACAAATTACCTGCAACTGTTACTTTTTTAACATGTGTTCAAAACAACTAGGTTTTCTTTTAACATGTGTTCAACACTGAGCCTGATGTGTTTGTGATGCAAAATACATTTTCTCATCGTAGCTGGACATTATTCAGCATCATTTCATCCACGTCTACTGCATGGTCAATGCCTTTGAAGTCAACAGGGTACCACCAATTTACTCATGATATATTTTCAACATGTCAAAACACATATTTTAGATATAACACAGTTTCTTTTATTAAAACAACTTGCTGGAAATCGGCAATGTTGAACTGAGCAGTCTCGTAAGGCGCATTCCAAAATACTAACCACACTTGCCTTTGTAAATCCCTATTCCATTCCCCTCTTCCCTTACATACTTATGAACATTTCATAAAAAATTTGAGAACAGAAAAAAGGGCACAAAGAAAACAAGTACTACTGAGCATGGCTATGTTAACACTACCATCAGCAGCTCTTCCCCAATTTTGTGGACACTAGATGTTTGATGCCATTTATCCATGAAGACGTGTGATGGCCAGTGAACTTCATCACCAGTACCAACTAACTACTGTGTGTGCTGCCTATCCACCACGATTATCGCTGATGGCACCTGTCTCAAGAGACAATGGTATTGCGCTGTGGATCAGTCAGTTGCGGACGCAATTCTTTGCTGTCTGCGGCGCCTCTGTTCTTCCCACTGGGCCTCTCTGCTCTGCTCTGCTTGCTCGATGCCTGCCTTGATGGTGGACCACCAGCTGGCCAGGTCTGAAGCTGCTGTTTCCAGGTCTGCAGAGTCGAGGCTGCCTGCCCTCAGGTCATGCTCGCATACATCCATGTAGATTAGGGCGGGCTGTCCAGCGAGTCTGGACCCTGTAGCCAGATGGCCCTACAGCATGTCCTTTGGGATGCGACCATCTTCCATGCGGCTGGTGTGGCCAAGCCAGCACAGGCATCTCTGTGTCAACATGGCGAACATGCTAGGCATCCCTGCCTGGGCCAGGACGTCCTCCTTGTTGGTGATGCGGTCCTGCCAAGTGATGCCCAGAGTCTTCTGTGGCCACGCAAGTGGAAGGCATTTAATCTGTGTTCTTGTCAAGAACAGAGTCCATGCTTTGCTTCTGCAGAGAAGGGTGCTCAGCATGCAGGCTTGGTACACTTTCATCTTGGTGTTTGACATTAGCATAGTGTTGTCCCAGACTCTTCGCTGAATGGGCCATCACTGTTACTGCCTTGCTGATCTATATGCATGTTCAGCCTGGCGTCCAGAGAGAGGTGGCTGGAGATGATGGAGCCCAGGTAAGTGGAGTCCTGAACCGCTTCGAGGGTGTGATCACCAATGGAGATGCAGGGAGAGCTGCTGATGTCTTATCATATTCTTACACATGATGAGCGCATACACAATATCACTGGGGAAATCTATGTGCTTGTGTGCACTTGTATAAAATGCGCATACGTATGAGCAGCATCAAGTCATTAGGTGACTTGCACCTTTCAAAGCATTCTTCATTAACCATAATTTGTTTTCTATTCTGAATTTTCTGCAGCTATACTCTGGAATTCACTACCTTTCCATCTACATCAAGCCCCTTCCTTCCCAACTTTCAAGTCTGCACTTAAAACTTATTGGTCTTAACGCCAGTTGCAGAATAACACCTGAATTATTACTGTATTACTACATGTCACTTGCACACTTTCGTTACGCATGAATGAGCTGTACTGTGTTATATAATGTAAGCATTTATGTTTGCGACATTGTGTGTGTTCATTTTTGTGTGTATACGTGTGTGTGTGTGTGTGCAAGTGCATGCATATATATGTTTATGACTCTTGAACACTGAAGTGTGTGTGAGTGTGTCTCCTGCATATATATTTTAGATGAGTTGCTAAAATTTGTAAAGCACCCTGCAGCCTACGTTGTTAGGATGGATGCTATACAAATCGTCCTCATTATTATTATTTCTAAGGCCAGTGTCTGAGTGTGCGTGTGTGTGTATGTGTGCGCGCATGTAGGTGTGAATGTGTGCGTGTCTTCCTTTTGGAACACACCCCTCTAACTTCAAGAATATTTTTTGCAGGTTCACAAACTGAAGTGTGGACAGCTTTGGATGAAAAAAAGTTAGTTGGAAGACAGAAAGAAGGTCTGCCATGTAGTACACATCTTCCAACAGAAGCATGCTGTGCAACATGCACCTGTCTATTAACACTCCCCTTAATGAGAGGACACTTTCTTTTTGTCCATTAACACTCCCCTTAATGAGAGGACACTGTTTCTTTTTACAGTATCCTTCGCAAACTTTGTGCAGTACTTATATGAGCAAGTAAAAAACGTTTTTTTTTTAAATCTACTTTATTTGTAAGTGTGAACGAAGTTCAAACAATGAGTCACTGTGCCATGGGGTCATTTTCCATTATAAGAACAAAACAAGCAGGAACAAGATTTCAAGATGCACAGTTGTTTTCTCTTCAGTTTCATTGTGCACGTTGATGATGAGCATGATCAGGAAACAGCTGGTCGACTGTTGAAAATTTTATACAAATTGATATTCGAACATGTTTCACGCTTCTGTACCCCCCCCCCCCCCCCCCCCCTCCATATATATGTATGGTGCTTTCAACTGAAAGGGAACAGGTCCCGATTAAGGGGTGGGGGTGGAGAGGGGTTATCATTCCATGACATTACATAAGATGTTATAAATCAAAGTTCACCGACTGCAGCATGCATTGAAAAATGGCATCATGATCAGCAGCATTTATCAATTTGATCAGAAAGTGTGTGCCAGTTGTGTGGGTTTATCAGTCAATTGTTCAAATTTCAAAGTGAATATAATAGCAATGTATGCAGTTTTTCCATTGGGAAGCAGGTTTGGAAGGAAAAAGTAAAGAAAGAAAGGAAAAAGAAGGAAATAGTTAAGATCTTAAGAGATATATATTCCAGTATCATAAATCTGATCATTTGTATTGTAGAATTTGTACTAAAATTTCATTTATTCATTTTGACCTTCTCTCTAGAGACCTTAGAATCCAAACCTATACAAGACCATCATTTTCAAGACTTGTTTTCGGTTTCATTTAATTGTTACATATTGAACTTGAACAACAACATCAAAAAGAGACAAATCACCATAAAAAAGAACCAACAAAAATTTCAATATTTTCTACGGAATGTGAATGCCAAACTTGTGTACTAATGAAATCACTGTTGTGTCATGCTTGTCAATGCAGGTGCTTGGATTTGCATCTCCCTGAACATACCAGTGTTGAAATTTATCCATGTAAAGCCGATCATGTTTTATGGCATGTGCACACAGATGTACATTCATTATTCACGCCAGGTCACAAGCAAACGCCAGTTCACCCCAGGATACTTTGTACACAAAAGCAAAAACAAAAATGCCAGCAAGATCTATGTTCATTCACACTGCACGTACAATAAATTCAAATGGTCGAAAATACTTGAAACTTTCTAAGTCCAAGATCCTTTTTCTTCTCAACACATAAGACAATAAAAGAAAATTGATGAATATATCAACTGCATGTCACTGGTCAGTGAATGTGAATTTAGCAATCACACCATATCTACACACTTGAGTTAGACACAGTCAATGCTATGCAAGTTACGATGAACTTAGCATGCAACAAAAAAGTAACAAAGCAGGAACTACAGGAGACAGAGAAACAAACAAGAAAGGAATCCAAACACAAATAGGCACACAAAGCACTGCACATCGTGGAAACTGCTGGATATGAGTTGCCAATACAATTTACAGATGGGTCTTTCCAAATAAGCATTGTGTGTCCAAATCCCACTTTTCCTCATCATCATCCTGTTTGCAGCAAACAAGACAGAAATCACATATCAAGTTTCCTTTGACAAGAAAAGGTCATGTTCAGATTGTTTCAACTGGTTGATGCAGTCTGATGCCTATCTGCAACTTCATGTATGTCATGTCATTTTTGCCCCAAGATGTCAATCTCCAAGCTGGTTTCATAAAACATAAGTAAATACTTAAAATCCACACTTTCCTGAACAATCACAGTGTGACCGGTCAATACCTGCTTCAGCACGATATGGCCATAATTCACCAAATACAATATACACTTGGGATAGCTGTATAAATAATACTTGGCAATGGCAATTTTACATAGATGCACAAAGTCGCATCGTAAGTGCTGCGACAGGACGCATGTCTTGTTACGTAGATGTGAGAACAAAATGTCAATGCAGCTTCACTTCACACAAACGCTGGTTACGATATCCAATGGATCATGCCCTGTTCAGCATGTGCAGAAGTAAGCAAGGTCAGTATTGCATCCAAAATAGCTACACAGTACACGCTCAAAAACAAAAAGAGGAATCACATTTTCTGTCCACAGTTCAGCCTCAAATCTCAGGAAGATCAGTCACAATCAACTTGAGACCAATTCCTGTCACACAAAAGTGAAAGCTAGCGTCGCATGTTCATATTCATGTTCATGAGGTTGTATGGACCATAATGACCCGAGTACATGTTGGGTTGTGATGGGTGCTGCTGCATTTGGGGAGTAAACTGTTGGGGGTGGACATTCATCATTCCAGCCATCTGCACTGGCACCTGCTGTGCTGTTAAGAATCCAGCAGCATTCAAGTAGCCGTGGTTCATGACCTGCTGCTGCATCCGGTAGCCATTGAACACATTCATAGCATTCACTTGATAGCGTGTGGACAGTGCAGCAGGCTGGATAGTCACATTGGGAGAGAAAGGCATGTTGGGGTTGGGGGTATTGACAGTCACATTGGGGGTCACACTAGGAGATTTTCGCACAGGGTTGCTGGCAGCAGTAGATGATGGTCTCTGACGCTGTTGGTATTTGGTTCCAGACACAGGCCCACCTGACACGCTTCCCATGAGTGCTGCCTGGCCCACTTGATGGTTCAGGGTAACCACTGGTGGGGTGGTCATACTGCGCATCAGTCCGGGGGAGGGGGTCATTGTGACAGGGGGAGGGGTGGTCAGGTTGGGGGGTGGAGTCATCTGAGTCTCCGGCACAATTTCCATGATTCCATTGGTGAGCTGCTGCAGCTTGGCCAGGGAGCAATGAGGCCCAGGGTAGCCGGCTGCCACCCCTAGACCTATCTGACCTCCAGGCACCACACCTGGCAAGGAAAGGGTTGGAGTGTGGCTTTGGAGAAGGCGGGCTGAGTTCTGCTGGGCAGTGGGTTGGGGTTGTGGCTGTGGCTGAGGTGGCTGTGATTTCTGCTGCTGTGGCTGTTGTGGCTGAGACTGAGGTTGCTGCGGCATCATGGTGGGACTGTAGGAAGAGATAGGTGAGTTATGAGGATAGTTCACAGTGCTTGTTGCCACGGGGGAATAAGACACAGGTCCTGGCACAATGCTCACCGTGTCCATAAACCTAGCACGATTAAACGACATAGCCTGTTGAGCACAGTCAGTGTAACCCGCGGCAACAGCCATGGCATTTATTTCAGCTGCACTCACATGGGTCGGCGAGCCCAACCCCAGCTGATGATGATCCATGTCCACGTTCGGGTAACTGTGACCCATACCCCCGATGCTGCCCGACGCCTGCTGCTGGGAATACACACTGCCTGGCCCACTGCCAGTAGAACTGCAGCTGGGGTTGCGGTTGGCCCGAGGAGTGGGAGCAGACACTGGAGTGGGTGGGGGACCTTGTGACTGAGGTCCCTGCTGGAGCTGGGGAGGGGTTGGGGGCTCTACACTGCCCATGGATCTGGTATCACAGGGAGTCATTGGTTCAGGAGTGGCCATGGGCTGCCCCTGTGGGGTGTGTTGCTGAGGTGTGTGTTGTGGGGTGTGCTGCTGAGGCGTGTGCTGCTGAGACGACAGAGGCTGGGGTGTGTGCTGTTGTGGGATGGGCTGTTGTGTGGAGAGAGTCGGTGGGGAGCAGCGCTGCTCTTCTTCTTCCAGCTCTTCCAAATCTTTCTGCAGTGCCTCCATGTCAGCCGACTGGGGACTGAGCCCTCCCCTTCCTGGGATGGCACAGCAGACATTGTGGGAACAGGGTCAGCTTGTTCTTGTGATAACTCCACCTCTGCTAGAGAGTCACTGGAATCTAACCTGTTCTCCTCCAAGTTGGCCTGCTCTGCTGTGTCAGAAACCTCAGCAGGTATGTCAGGTATGGGGCTTTCCACTGGGACAGGTGATGGGGGAGTGCTCTTTGGAGTGGCAGGGCGAGGGGCTGGGGGAGGGGTGTTGGGTGGAGGAACATCTTCTTCTGAAGAAGGAGGAAAAGATGACAAGGAATTGTTGCTGTCCTCGCTGTGCAACACTGGAGGGTCGACAGCTGGCTTGTTGGACTGTCCCATTTCAGCAGCCCCATCGGGCGTCTCTGGGTGTGTGGGTGGCTCTGGACTTGATGGGCTGGCTGGGGCCGATGAGTCACTGAGGTTGGTGCCCTTCATGTGATCTCTGCGCTCTGCCTGCTCCAGGTCAGCCACAATGTCGGCTAAGTTCTGAGTAGCTTCTGTTGTCTCAGGGTCCTCAGGCCGTTCCACTTCCTCCTCCTCCTCTTCATCTTCTTTTCCAGTTTCCTTAGAATTCTGTGAACTGTCATCATCACTACTCGAATCTTCTTCATCGTCCTCACTGCTACTGCTATCATCTTCACTGCTGCTGCTGCTCTCTGTGTCTTTAGCCGGAGCAGCATCCTTCTTTTCTACAGAATGATTTTTGTTTATGTCTTCCTTACATACAGCTGGGATATCTTCTGGATTCTCTGACTTTTCTTCACCTGGTTCGCTCTCTTTTTCATCCTCAACTATGGTCACTGATGTGTCCATTTCATCATCGTTTTCTGGTATTTCCATGGCAACCGGGGAAGGGTTTTCAACTTCGAGAGCGTGTTCTTCTTGTACAGTGGCAGTAGGCTGTTCATCAGGTTTTGGGTCAGCAGAGGAATTGTTTTCAGGGACAGTAGCAGTATCTTTGACGGCTGTGGAGTCAGTCTCAGCTTCAGCAGCTTTCTTTTTCTGTTCGTAGCGTTCCACCTTTTCCTTTTCCAGCTTCTCAAGCTTTGCTCGCTTTTTCCAGTGCATCTGTAACAAAGTCAACTTTGAAGTGATAGATTATAATGTATAGGTATAACATATTTCATTTGACATTAATCATTCACTGCTTCACAAAGCTGGTTTAATACGACTGATTATCAAAATAACAAACCTACCAAAAATACTCTGCTGCATGTAACACCAACAGTCTTTATATACTGTTCTTGTTTGATGCTTCAGACATACTAATGAAACAGCAGAGGGCTGCATTCACAAATCAAAGACAAATGAAAAGTAACTGTCAACATGTATCACATGTAATAAACTGGAGATAATCAATATTATTATTATGCACAAACGCGAGTCTCTGACACATAAAATTCCCATCTGATGTATTAGAAAATAGAACTCCAGCCAGTGTCTCATTAAAACATACCAAAATTTACTGTGACATGATTTTCTCTTGTACGTATTACAACTTTCAGCAGCGCAACACGTAAAAGCACCATCATCCGATCTGTCACAATCGAAGTGGATAAAAATATAATAAAATTTTTTTTTTTTTTTTTAAGTAACTATCCTCCACATTTTAGAATGTTCTGAATCAATGAACAACTTCAGCTTGAGAGCTCTTCTCTACTAAAAACCAACAAGTCTTCCAAATGGCCAACACAGTCTATGATTGGACAACAAAAACACATGATTTGAACAAACGTGAAAAGTATCGCAAATCTCATGTTCTGCTTTTCATAATACACACTGACAGCTCCATTGTGGCTTGCGGGCGCTAATCCACCAAATGAAATGAAAGTGGAGTGATCTATGCAAAATGACTGGCTCAGACAATACAAATGTCTGCATTACTTGGAGGGACAAATGTTTTGCACAGAGTGCAAGCCTACATAATTTCGTCAAGGGTTCCATGAATTTTCATCACTTTCCTCTTGTTTGTCACCATGCTTGGTGACTGGAATATTGTCAAGCACAACATTTTAACACTTTTGTCATGGAATTTCTGATGGATATAGTTGTGATGATAACTTAAGAGGAAATACGATATATTATCATCAAGCGTCTCTTTTAAATCCAGACTGTCCATATGCTCACATTTATTTACTTTGGCTGGTAACACATTACAAATAATAGAACATACATCTGAATTCAATAAATGTTTTGCTTAATCTGGAGTGTTTGATGAACTCTGTCATTGGCTCTTTTCCTTTCCATTTCTGTCTCTCTACCTTTTCCCCTGTTTATTTATGTGTTAGAGCCATTCAGGGCTCGTTAAAAGACAGCTGTGAGTGAATGAATATGAATGAATATGTTTTCAAAACATTTTCTAGCAGTTACAAAGTGACTACTGAAAATTTGGACATGATCTTAGTGCGCAAAGTCTGACGCACTATTTTCTAGGAAATACTCTTGATTGCAAACATTCTTTCTTTCAACTCATTTGAACATAAAAACTTTGACGTTTTAACTTCCTTGATAAATGCTTCAATTATTCTGTTACCATCAGCCTATCTTTATGACAATACTCTCCAACTGTGTGTGTGTGTGTGTGTGTGTGTGTGTGTGTGTGTGTGTGTGTGTGTGCAGAACTAGAAACTCACAGGTAATTTTTAGTTGTCCTGAGGAAAGTTGACAAAAAATCTACTTGTCGCCCCAAACTCCTACTTGGCTTTCCGAAGTAAAGGAAAAAAGTTAATAAAGTATTCATCAGCAGAATTCAATGATGGCATATTCTGCTTATGTGTGATTAAGACCAAACACAGACACATAAGATGCAAAACAATTTGTTTACCAGAGCATATGTCCCGTTATGTGTGTGTAAGAAAAGAACTGTCTTGTTTCTACTCTTCACACATTCCTGGACTGAACTAAAATTATCAATTTTCTGCCCTGCTCTCTTTCTAAGCTCTTTCTCTCTCTCTTCCTTTTCAGCTACCCTCTCACTGACACAATCAAAATTTAGTTGCAAAACAGACGATTGGAAAGAGAATTTCTACTTGTCTGCTAGAAGATAAAGTTACCATGGATTATTGGATGGGTGGGTATTTCAACTCCTGGTGTGTGCGCCAGTGTGTGTGTGTGTGTGTGTGAGAGAGAGAGAGACAGAGATAAAGGAGGGAGGGGAATGGGGGAGAGGGGGAGGGGAAGAGCTTATGTGTGGATTTGTGTGAACACAGTCACTTCATGATACAAACAATTGTGAAGTGGCATCAAGTAAGCTTAAAAACAGATTTCTTAAGTGACTGTTCACTGGGAGATCCAGAACAGATAAAGTGTTCCAAAGAAAAACAAAGTGTCTTTATTCTTTCCAGCCATCACAACCACAAACATCAACCAATGAGAATGACAAAATCACAGGTGAAAACACCTAGCATTGTTTGCTGGATGTAACTTGGAGGTATGAAATCCTTTATATTTACAATGATGTGAAATCCTTCAAAATATTTTCATACCAATCCTTTTTATTTCACTGTCTTTTCATTATGTATTCACAGTCCTCTTGAACTGTTTAAAGGAAGAAAAAGACAAAAATTGGTGTGCAATAATCACAATCCCCTCCCCCCCCCCCCCCCCCCCATTCAAACCAATCATCAGAGATTTGAATTTTAATTCCTATCCCTCCACTCATTTTTGTCTTCTTTGTTGCTGGAATAATTCAATGTTTTAGCTATCAATCCAGTTCATTATGTATTCACAGTCCTCTTGAACTGTTTAAAGGAACAAAAAGACAAAAATTGGTGTGCAATAATCACAATCCCCTCTTCCTCTCAAATGCTACCTGCATCAAATACAACCACCATCACTGTAACCCTGTACCTTTTGATTTCCACTTTGTTTTGTGAGTGACAGATGACCACCACCTTAAACAATTTGCACACATTACTGTAGCTTATAAACATGTGACTTAAAAATCAATTCTCCTTTGGTGACAATGACATATGTGACCAACATGGTTAGGAAAAAAAAGAGTTACGAGTTACCTTTTTGCCTCTTTTCTTTGGTCTTTCCTCAGGTTCTGGTTCCACACCACCCGCCTCTGGTCCAGAGTTGACAGCTGTATCTTTGGATACCAACGGCTTTCGGCCTGGCCCTGGTTTACGGCCTGACCCTGGCTTACGCCCCGGCCCTGGCTTGCGGCCTGGCCCAGGTTTACGGCCTGGTTTTAATCTTGGCGACACAAGATCACTTGGAGTGTCCTCTACCACATTTGATTTTCTGCCCGATTTGACACTACGAGTAGGAGTTGCTGTATCATCAATCACAATGGATGGGTTTTTCGGAGGCCGGCCACGCCGTTTGGGCAGTCCATTACTGGCTGGTTCCACATCCTTCTTCAAAGCAGTCACATTTTTCTGTTGGTTTCTGGGAAACCGGTTGGTGGACCCTGGAGGTCTTCCAGGGGGACGACCAGGTACTTTTTTCTTCAACTTGGTGACCTTCATGCTGGAATCGTCTTCCAACTTGGCCCGCTGGGCAGACGGGGACAAATGAAGAGGTGAGTGGATCGGAGGGGTTTTGACGGGGGAAACAATGGGAGGTGTCTTCAGCGGTGAGTTGGGCCCCGGGGTAGTAATGTCTACACAAAGAGGTGTGCGGGGGGACAGCTGAGTAGGCGACCTGACTGGCGAGCCCATGCTGATACGGTGTTCTCCGTCAGGGCCACACTCAACAGCCAATGGAGATCTCTTCTGTACAGTCATACCTGAAACCAAGCAACAACACCACACTGCTTTCAGATTCTTGAAAGCTAACATTAAAAAGAACTTTCTAACAAAGACATAGATACTCAAATATGTCTGTTTGATAAGACAAAAATCACTGACAAATGGCTTCATTTCCTTTTTAAATTAAAAAAAAAAAAAATTTGTTTTGTTTCAGAATTATATAGGCATACTGATTAACTCACTTCAAGTCGTCTTCTGTTAGCTATCTGCATTACTGCTAGTAGTGTACCTTTCCTATACTTAACTGTGTTCCAACAACTGAAATCTGTTCCTAAGAAAATAAGTCCATCTGAAATGTATGAAAGGAAAGTATGTAAAACAAACTTGGACTCTCTTGCATTTGCATTAACAGCAATGAAATAGACCTTAGCACTCTCCTTCAGACCTCTGCACTTAGAAATGGCTAATTTCACAAGCATACATTTTTAAAAACATTTAATCATTCATTTCTTGATCGACCATTGAAAAGTAATGACACACAGACCATGTTTGTAGATTATGCTTGTCATTTCCCTTTTGTGAAAGTGCTTAAGAATACTTGAAAACCACTATTCAGACACATTTCTGAACTATATCCATGTGTGTGACTGTGTGCGCAAATGTGTGCACTGATAGTGTGTGCACAGATAATGTTCTGACTGGAAAAATAAAAGAGTTACATATCATACAGACACACTAGACTGTTAATTCAGGTTAACAATGAGCTCATTTTCAGTTATGTTTAACTTGCTTCATGCCAGTGTCTGCATATGTGGTCATCATCTTAACAACTCTTTGCTCTAAAATGTCCACACATGCAGACGGTTTGTTTAAAAATTTGCAGTGTTGGTAATGTATTACATTTGAAACTTATAAACAAAACTGGTTTTGCTGTAGAAACAGGAGGCAATACACCCACACTGTAAATGACAAATGCCTATCTTTTTGTTTGTGAAGAGTTTTCTCTCATCAGAAAACAAATTCTTGGTTTGCAGTTGCTGACAAAAGGCAAATACTCAAGGCATGTAGTGATGAAGAGAAAGGGAAAAAACGTCTTACCTCGGACTGCCACACTGCTAAACTCTACCCTGGAACGTTTCAGTTCAGGCTCCGATCCCAATCCTCCACTCAGCAGTCGTTTGCGCCCTCTCTGATCACCCTGTGTGACATATAGAAGATTCTTTACTCCTAAGAGGATTGTTTCATTCCTTTCGTAAGAAACACACACTAGTAACATTTCAATCAATAAACAGTGAGAACAGAAAGTAATATATTTCACTCTTTCCATGGTGCACTCCAGAAGAGCCTCTCCCCTCCACCCCCATTTACTTATTGGGTAACACTGATCCATCTGACTGCCATGCATTCTTTCACTCGGGGTTGCCACTGATGGCCACAACTGCATGTGCCACACACACACACACAAACCAGACAGATAATGAGAGAGATGAGAATGGGGAGGGGAGGCAGACTAGCACATAAATTATAGACCTATGTGGAAAAGTGGCCCAGTGCACAGCACACCTCTGATAATTGGAGAATCCCAGGTCAGAATATCATACAAAGTTTTTTCTTCTCTTTTTTTTTCTCTTTTTTTTTCTTTTGTGTGTGTTTCATTCTTTTTCCCCCACCTCCACCAGGCCTTCAACAGCAGTCTGACAGCCAGTGTCAGGGATGAGATGATCAACCAAAATTCACAACCCTAACATACACACTGAAGCGTTCTCTACGCAAACCAGACAACCTAAGTGTTACTGTTTTGAATTCCTATAGTGGATAAATCACAGAGTGCTGGAGGCATTAGCCAATTCATTAACTAAATCATTTACTATATGAACATGTAGTCTCCTAAGAGAAGATAATCTACTGACGGAAAAGCTCCTTTCTGAATTTGTCTTCGAGCTTCTTTCAGTCAACAGATTGCCTTCTGTTCAGGGCACAAATACCTATCCTATTTTCAATTTCCAGGAACCTACTTCTTTGAAATCAGGAACAGAACACTATCATCAGCGAAATACATTTAGTTTAGAGCAGACCAAAGTCTGTCAAAAATGGAAGGTTACCTGGTCTGCAAACTGAGCTGTTCATCTGAATTACTTTACATTGAAGCTGTGAAAGAAGCACCACATGTACCAACAGTTCAGTGTCTGATGTAAACACTTACAGGGGCACCAGGAGAAAAGAATTACCGAACCCCCCCCCCCCCCCCCCCCCCCCCCAAAAATGTGTCCATCAATCCAATCCCAAAATCAAACTGTAGCCATCCAACTAGTAATCCTGAAAATCAAGAAGACTGATCCTGAACCTATTTTCAGGCAACTTATAACAGATTAGTACCTCTAGAACTCAGTATTAGCCACATTAACCCTTTAAAAAGCTGCTTATAGTAAAATATGCACACAAGACATGTGTTTAAAATCAAAGGGAAAGTGAATAGTTGTTTAAGGGTTCCTACAGACTTAGTAGCAACACTACACAGATATACTGACACATTTTTAAAAAAAAGAGATGACATAGCATGAAAACTACTGAAATAATACTTAAATCTTACCTTGCTTGTAGTAGGAAATATTTCTTTTAAAAAAGCATCTAGCAAGATTTATGCTTAGTTTACAGGAAAAAATGCCAACTTCTAAAGAGAGAGAGAGAGAGAGAGAGAGAGAGAGAGAGGGAGAGAGTTGTAGACATGTCCCAATGCTAACAGTACTCAAAACAGCACAAAACTGCGAAACGAATCTTCAGTGCTTGTATCATAGAAGATTAATTCCTGGGCTTCATTGGTAGCCACTGTCATAATACGCACCTTTATATGAAACACTCCCACCTATGCCATAGGCAATCACATTATAACTTTCTTGATCTTGCCTATCTGGTCACTCTGTTTTGAACTATTACAAGCAGATTTGGTGGCTCCCTCGATGATATTCATTCCCTGCCTGACCGTTCAACCACACACACCAGCTACATCAATCCAATGGCACAAACGTTTGCGCTGCAGTCCATCATCATTAACTTTGTCAAGGCAATCCCATTTCAAGCTATTTTGACAAGGTTTCTGCTGATTCACTTCCCACTATCCACACTGTGTGTGTGTGTGTGTGTGTGTGTGTGTGTGTGTGTGTGTGTGTGTGTGTATCAGTGTGTGTGTGTGTGTGTGTGTGTGTGTGTGTGTGTGTTTGGCATGGGGGTAGATAGGTCATGTACTTCATCTGTTTTCTTTTCTTGAATGATCTCACATGCCCATGTCTTAACTGGAGTCACTTCTATTTACCAGTTTGAGACTTTCAGTAACTTCCTGATTGATGTGGTTCAGTAATGACAAGAGATGTTGAAAATGACCAACGCTTTTTTTTTTTTTTGCAAGAATTGTTCATCATGCCTTACAAAATAAATCAAACAAAAGATAACCACAACCATTCGTTTGGAGAGGAATTTTTCAAAATTTTCCTTGATCCAGAACTTTGGCAGACTTGCAGCTATGCTAGGACATTAATATTTTTGCACTTGTTTTAATCTATTCTTGTTTCCACCATGACTTTCTGGTCTGAGTTAGTTTGATCAAAGTAGACTGCAAAATTCTAAGCAAAAACAGAGAGAAAGAGAGAGAGAGAGAGAGGGGGGGGGGGGGGGTGTCCTCAAGGGCCAGTTCCATAATTATTGATAATTACTTCATGTCAAAAGAAAGGTTTCGAAAACCTTATTATAGCCCAGCTGACCGCACCTGTCCCTTTCAGGGCTGAAAGATCTCATAGTGCGAACACATCTATGGTAAAATATGCCACAAGTCAACAATTGCAATATTTCTAACCTTTGTCCTTACCGGTTTCCAACACACAATATACTGGCAGCAAATGAAAAATATCAATATTCTTTCAAACAAGAAAACATTTCAAGTTTGTGCCATGCCATATTTCTCAAAGAATATTCTCCATAATAATTGGAAAACTAACCACACCTGGGAAAAACAAAACATAACTGCATGCTCTGAAACTAATCCAACAGCAACAGAGGTCATCAAAGAGAGGGAAAGATATCCATGTCATGCATGCCTAAATCAAAGATTACAACACTATGCCGTAGGAAACTCAAATAAGAAATGCACCCTCTCTTCTCATTTTCACATAATTCTCGAACACAGTAAAATAACACTTTCAAAATAAAACAAATAAGATTACTAATACACTCACTCATCTTCTACATATCCTGAGTGGGTAACATTCACTGCAACCAGTTCATGCCAATAAATTTCAAAAGCAGGATGGTCAAGACACACCAAACACATCTTCCACTACATATAACCAAATATAAAGAGAACATCTACATTAATGTTCTTGGTCAGAAATGTAAGCACTGAAAAAAATTTTACCATTATTTTTTTTCTATAAGGAAAAAAAAGCATCATCATCTTTAGTGTTCATCTTGTTCTTATATTTTGAAAGATTCTGTAAATAAATGAAATTTCAAAAAGGAAACAAAACCTTTCCATGTTGAACATAAAATCAGATGTGTACCATGCTCTAACAAACTGAAAGTTCCTTCAATGCAAGCAATTAGTCAGTTGTTGTAACCCCAAATAAGATCTATTGATCACAATCCATTTCAACAAGAAAGAGCTCAAATAAATTTACAAACTGTAGCAAAATCCCAAAATTGTAGTTCACCATGTCAGCGATTCCAATAAAGATAAAATCCAAGGCCAACTACCTTCTGCGGGGTGCTGCTAGGCGATTCAGTCATTTCTCCACGGCTCAACTCCTCCTCCATGGCCTCATTTTCAGCTAACAAACTGTTGGCCCCCTCACTCATTTTGTGCCACTAGAAGCAGTACCGATCCAGGATGGATGAGAAACACAAGGATGGCAAAATGAAAACAGTAAACACACACCCACAGGGAAGGTGGAAAAACAAAGAAAGAAATACCCCACAACAATTCATCACAACCATCAATCAATGAACACACGCCAGCAGACATGAAATTTAAACCAAGTCCTTGAGTCTTTTATTTTAAGAAACAATTGTTTAAACGCTGGTAAGGGTTTAGGTGATATTCCCTGAAGGTCTTGTAAATTAAAGTTGAATTTTTTTTTCTTTTCTTGTCTATACTAGATTTCCCTTTCAATACTCTCTCCCATTCAAAACAATCTTTTTTCTATACAATTTCTTTTTTGTCTGTACCAGCTTTCCTTCTCAATAAAAACGATCGCTCCCTTTGAAGCCTGTTTTCCTGGAACAGTTTTCTCGCTGCCTATACCACATTTAATTCCCAATCCAGGCCCAAATCTTTAGGATTAATGAAGGTCACACTGAGAGTTACTACTGCATTTCGAACAGCCAATAGAGAAAAAGAACTGAGAGGAGAAAATGAGTGGAAACAAAACTCCATTTCACTTGAACTGCCTCTCTTTCCAGTGAAACTCATGCATGTGAGTGAAAACAATTACTTAGCCTTGAAAAATTCAGTTGTCTTTTTGGGAGGTAGGAAAGGTGAAAGGTTGCCAGTGAATTATCATGTTACATTTAAAGATTTTTGTTACATTTTTCAAATCAAGTCGGTGTTCCTTTCCTTCTTCTCATACTTCATTCTGAGCTCCGCTGAAGAGGACGGAATGAATTTCTTCTCCGACTATACAGACCGAGTGACAAGGGTAGGTGTTCTATCAGGCCAACATAATGATTCCAAAAGTATAGAAAGTAGTTATACATATGCTACCATTTCAGTGATTAAAAACAGTAAGTCAACTAAATGAATAGAAAAAAAGAAATAAAGGAAAAAAGTTATTACAAAAAAAAGAAGAAAAGATCAAGTACACCAATGCTGTAAACTTGAACAAAAAAAGAAAAAGAACAACTATCATATACCAGAATACTGCCAAACAGCAAAGCGCAAAACAAACGAACAACCAACAACAATAACAAAACATCCACCTGAATTAAATGCTACATGGAAGATACCAGTTCAAAATCTCATATGCTGCAAAAACAGACTGATTTAAATATATTTTCTCTCAGATTCACTGCACAAACGTTCTGAAAACTAAACAAGCACTGACTTTCAATTTCACATTGTTTAAAGCCCAGCCGATTACGAGGGGCCCTGTAGCTGTATGCAGTGCCTGTTCAACACCATGAATTCACAACATACTGAACAACCTATGCAAAATGAGCTTGGCATACAAAAAGATAAATTAGCTTTGCTAGCAACCACAGACTTTGTTATAAATGGATGAGCTGAAAGATCTATTATCCAGACTGTAGTAATACACTATGCAAGACATCGATTCACTCATTACAACAGAAACACATTACGAAGAAAAAGGGGAGCAGGGAGACAACATTTATAGTGTCCAGGCAAAGACTGGGTAGAGGAAGGACACTTTTTCACACATGGTAATCATCTGAGGACACATTCGAGGTCCGTGCCTTCACATTACATTTATACATCCTGTGGGATCTTTTCCCAGATACAGATCCGACACTGCACACCACATCACAGTAAACTAAGGCTACATTCAGGCAAAGAAAAAAAACAAAACTGAGTCATTGCTAACTTTCTTTTGACGACTACTGATGACGACAGATGTGGGAAAAAAGAAGCATATAAATTGAGTCACTACTCACCTCTTTCTTTGTTTCCTCAAATTCCTCATCCACAGAGGCCCGAGTGATCACAGGAGTCCAGCGCAAGCATTCTGCATCAAGAGTCAGACGAGGAATGGGTCGACTTTCTTGTTTCTCCACGTAGGCAGCAATGACCTTGGGCCGACTGACAAACACCAACCTGTGAACACAGAAATTCATTCCAGTAATGGCAATCAGCAGGAGCAGATGAACTCTATTTCCATGTTTTTGACACCGGTAGAATTACATAATGCGAGATGGTTTGGGTAACCTGCTAGTCTATATTTTCTAACATTAAAGATTTAAATGAATACGATTACTGGTATATAATGTTTTCATTCACCTTTAAATGCAAATCAAACTGTTGAACCGAGTGTACAGTAAAAAAAAATAAAATAAAATTTAAAAAAAAAAAAAAGTAAAAAAAAAAAAAAAAAAGTACCCAGGTTATAACCATTTTTCATTTTGTTCTTTTCCAGATGACAGGCATTACATTTTCTTACTGCACACATCCCCCCCCCCCCCCCCCCCTTTCTTTAGTAACACATTTCAGACCATCTGTTTTGTTTTTTCATCTCTTCAACTGCCACGTATCTGGCGATTTCATTTAATTCAAAAGTTTTTCTTCTGATTTTCTATCCTGAAGGCTGCTGTCTTCGAAAGTCCTTGCTTGATCGCTTCCTTATTTGGTTTCTGGAGGGACTATGAAATATCAGAGCCAATTACCTTGTATTAACAAAGTTTGAAAATTTCGGAGACTTAGGCCCATCTCTCAAAACCATCGTTTGAGTCATGTATTAGTATCTGAAATGCAAAACTGTAAGACTTCCGTATCTTTCATGGTGTGAACTTTGCAAATTGTTGAACTCTGTGAAAACTTAATCATGGTAGGACCCAACCCCTTCCCAATCTCATGGAGCATTATCTTCCAACAGACTGGTGCCTGAACTTGACACAAAAAACCCTAACTCCTGCTTCCAGCATCACTCACATGCATTCATGGATTACATGTGAAAATCAGGTTAAAACAAACAACTACAGCACTCTTTCGTTTTTTTCTTTCTTTTTAAATCTAAAAAAAAAAACCCACCAAACTTATCACTTACAGAATTACACATAATCAGCAACGAGTTTTTGAGCTTCACTTTGCAAAAAAACAAACTCAAGTTCCCTGGAAAGGGAAGGGCAATCAGAACTGTCTGATGACTGACAGGCTGAACTGTGTGATGTGCTTTTACTTACAGAATTACACACAATCAGCAATGAGTTTTTGAGCTTCACTTTGCAAAAAAACAAACTCAAGTTCCCTGGAAAAGGGAAGGGCAATCAGAACTGTCTGATGACTGACAGGCTGAACTGTGTGATGTGCTACTTGGCAGCTGAAATACTATTCACAATGACCGTGACCCACTGACCACAGGCAAGGCACACAGGGGAGGGTGTGTGTATGTCAACAGTAGATGGTGTGACAATGCTGTGACTGTGAGAAGACGGCTGTGCACCCCTGATGTAGAACTGATATCGGTGTCTCTGAGACCAAGATACCTGCCGCGGGAATTCGGACAGTTGTTTTTAACAGTTGTTTATGCTCATCCTGCTGCCAATGTGTCACGTGCTGCTGCCCATGTTGTTGATACTGTGCAATTTCTTCAGTCTATCTCTCCTGATGCACCCAATTTTATTCTTGGTGATTTTAATAACTGTAAACAGAAGATTGACTCATCCCTTCCATCTTTTAAACAATATATTACCTGTTTTACTCGTATAAACATAATGCCCGATCTTTGTTATGGCAACATCAATCACGCTTACAAATCTGAACCCCTACCCCCTATCGGAAAATCCAATCATGATGTAGTCCACCTCATACCCGCGTACAGACCTAAAATCCAGACAGAACCCATCGTAAAGAAGGTGGTTAAGGTATGGGAGCCTGACAGTATTTTGGAATTACAAGGATGTTTTGACTGTACTGATTGGGACCTTTTCTTTGAATCCTCTGTCAATATCCATGAAGCAACAGATGTCATATCGGAATACATTATGTTTTGTCAAGATTTAATCATTTCATCAAAAACAATCAAAATTTTCCCTAATAATAAACTATGGGTAACAAAGCCACTGAAAACAGTTTTAAATGAAAAGAAAATTTCCTTTCAAACAGAAAACAAAACCGAACGTAAGAAAGCCCAAATAAAATTGAGAAAAGAAATACGCTCAGCCCAAACAAAGTATAAAGAGAAGGTTGAATTGCAGTTTCAGTGCAGTAACATGCGAAACGCATGGCAAGGTCTAAAAAAGTTAACAGGTCAAACCAAATGCCATCATCATTGTGCCTTATCAAAAGAACAACAACAACAGTTCTCTAATGAACTCAACGAATGTTACTGTCGTTTCGATGCTCATGATTTCACTGATGCCTTGGGGGTGATAAAAGAGGAAATCAAAGCAAAGACAGAAGATGAGATCATTATGGAAGATAAAACAATACTTTCAATGTTTAAAAGATTAAATATCCGAAAGGCGCCTGGACCAGACAATATTTGTAGTGTATTACTCAAGAACTGTGGATCTCAACTCTGTCATGTCTTCACTAGACTGTTCAATTGGTCTATTAAAACTTCAACTGTCCCCTCTCTCTGGAAAGCCTCAGTGATCTGTCCTATACCAAAAAAGTCTAAACCATCTTCCCTCAATGACTACCGTCCAGTCGCTCTAACATCCATTGTGATGAAGTGTTTCGAAAGAGCAATACTCAGTCACCTCCTGATACTGTCAGTCATCAAGATCCTTATCAGTTTGCATACAAGCGCAACAGATGCACAGACGATGCCACTCTCACACTTTTACACAACGCTTACACTCACCTGGAGAAAACATTCTTTTGTTTGTATTCTTTTTATTGATTTTTCATCAGCTTTTAACACCATCCAGACTCATCTTTTAGCACACAAACTTTTATCCTTAAATGTCAGACCCAGGCTTATCCTGTGGATCATAGATTTCCTCATCTCCAGATCCCAGTCAGTGCGCTATCTATCTGTCATGTCATCTGTCCTCTTTTGTTCCACAGGTTCCCCTCAAGGTACCGTTCTTTCTCCTGTCCTCTTTACTCTGTACACCAACAACTGCATTGGTACAGACGAAACACCAGTTATAAAATATTCAGATGATACAGCCCTTGAAGACCATTCCAATTCTGATATAACATATTTTGATGAAGTCGAGCGTTTCAGCACCTGGTGTAAAGAAAATTATCTTGAGCTTAACATCCAAAAAACAAAGGAGATGATAATAGATTTTAGGAAAGTGAAAAATTATGTGCCGGATCTTTATATTGATGGAGAAAAAGTGGAACGGGTAGAGGAATACAAATATCTGGGCATGTTAGACAATAAGCTCACTTTCAATACACACACCAGGTCCACATACAAAAAATGCCAAACCAGAATGTATTTCCTACGCAAATTGAGGAATCTGCATGTCCAGCCAAAAATACTTAAAACATTTTACAGGAGTTTTATTGAGTCTGTCTTGACTTTTTCATGCATTTGCTAGTATGCAAATCTTAGTTTGAAAAACAGCAAACTCTTGGATAGCGTTCTGAACATCTGTGGTAAGATTGTTGGTGAGACACAGGAGAGTATGAGTAAGTTGTATGAAAGGCGTGCGGTGACCAAGGCTCGTGCGATTGCTAGTGACAGTGGGCACACGCTTGCGCGACAGTATGAGCTCCTTCCATCAGGCAGACGATTTTGTGTCCCCAGAGCTAAGCTGATGCGCACAAAAAAGAGCTTTGTGTTCAAATCCATTGCGTTTTTAAACAAACGCAGCATGTAAGAAGCAGAGATGGTGGATCACCTGTGATATATCATATAAGCATGTGCGCGTGTGTGTATGTCTGTGAGCAAGCGGGAAAGTATAGATGCTGGAGTGTGTGTATGTTATGTGTGCATGTCCTGGAGCAGTGAGGAATAGAAATGTCTGGAATATGTCTTATCTTAATGATTTTTAATGATAAATCACCTCTCTCTCTTTTTCTCGCTCTCTCTCTCTTTCTCTCTCTCTTTCTCATGCATGAGGGCACACATGTATGTATATATAATTATATGTGGCCGAGTGCATGTTTTATTTGCACTACCAAAGAAGGAGAAAGAATGAAATTCCCATTTTTGTGATATATGCATGTTTTATTGTTTGAAAGTAATTTTAATTTTAGTGGCATGTTTGTAACTATAAATATGTATGTCTTAACTTTTAGGGCAGCGGTCATGAATGTAATTTCTCTTTTAACAAAAGATAATAAAGTTTTCTGAAGTCTGAAGTCTGAACACTCACTTCCCATCCTGGCGGTCCAGCATGCCCAGCTGTTGTAACGTGTCCACCACATCCTGGATACACATCCCCGATGACTGGCTGATTGCTGCACACGCAAACAGACCTCTGTTACTTGGTGATGGCAGATTATTGAAAAAAAAAAAAGAAGATTTTTTCTTGATTTCACCATCACTGAGACATTTCAGATTTTTTGTTTAAGGCAAGGGTGAAGGGGACATGTGGAAGTGTTCTTTTTTTCCGCACAGAGCGGTGGTGGGGACATAGGGTAGGGCAAAAAGCAGGGACAATGGGAGGTGATGAAATAGAAGATAGAAACAGAGAGAGGGCAAGAATGAAAGATATGCGATTGTGTATGCATGCGGATGATGTACAGGCGTGTGTGCACGCATGGGAAAGGAAGAAGAGAGGAGAAGGGATTTAGAGAGAGCCAAAACTATGCAGATGGGGCTTCACAGAATTTAGAGGAGAATGCAATAAAATTCAAAACTAACAGGTTTACTGAACTGTCAAATCTGCCCATGTCCAAGAAACTAGTGGGATGGGACTAGGTCAAGACATGCCCTCAAAACTGTCAGTGTCAAATGAAAAAATTAACGTTTAGAGGAAGTGCACACACACACACATATACATACATATGCACACATAGGCATACAACACACTTATGAATATATTAAAAACATTTAGAAAATCTTTCAGGCGTTTGAAAAGACACACTACAACTTCAATGAAATGAAAGCCTGCTATCTGCGTTCATGTGAGAAGCCAGCAGTCAACTATAAGGATCCTCAGCCCAAGCCACAAGTTTAAGGATAGTTGGGCATAACTGTGGATCAGGAATACTTAAATTTAAGAAGCCATCAAAATAATTTACTGATTCATGCACTTCAGAACATACAATTTTCCTGTGGCCTGCTTCATGGAGCCCTCGAAAACAGACGATTAACTCTCATTCGTTTCCTTGTCAACTTGTTCACATCGAGTCGAGTTGGGGCATATATATAGCCAGCCAGGTAAATCTGATGAGACATTATATAGGAAATTTCCCGTCACTCATACTGAAGCTTCCAGTTCATAAATGTAAGCAATAGCATTTGCAGGTGACTATTACTCTAGTACGTGGGTGAGAGAGAGAGAGAGAGAGAGAGAGAGAGAGAGAGAGACAAACCTTTGATGCAGACGGCTTTTGTACCATGTTTGTGGAGGTAGTCCAGCACAACACTTTTCCAATAGGCCATATAGCTGATTCGACCCAACTCAGAAAGTGGTTTCTCGGGTGATCCAGCAACATCTTCGATTCGTGATAACATGTAACCTGTAATCATGTGACAGCAATGGTTACATCTTCTAATGCTTTCAGTATTATTGCCAGTGCAGTTCAATGTTTTTAACATGTATGTTTTGAAAATGGAAAAGATACAAAAAACTTTCTTGTGGATGAAGGTCTCAATCTGCATTCCATTCCCTTTCTTTCCTCAGATTTCTTCTCCTATAATATTGAACACAATTCTGTGTCACTCATAACTTAGGCCAAAATTGTTACGCATCACACAAAAGTAACGTAAAGTGACCTCAAACTTGATTATTTTCCAATATCCTGTTGCATCATTAACCTCAGCAGCTCTGGTTCTCTTACTGGATCTACAATACCCCCCCCCCCCCCCCCCCCCCCCCAAACCAATTTTTCACACACTAGTATCAGTAATGAAACTGAAAAAACGAAAAAAAAAAAAAAAAAAAAAAAAAAGAAATTCTGTGAAAAGAAACTAAACTGTACAAAACAGTAAACAAGTGGGGTATTTTTTGCTCCCATAAGAAAACCTAACACAGAGTAACTTTTATTCAAGACTGGCACAGCCTTTTAATGAAGACAGTTCAGTTTTTGGCCTGCACTTGTTTTTCCCCCACTATTAGATTGTTCATCTATGTATTTGTCTGACTTTATTCAAGTTTAAAACTCTGTGTTAGGTTTTCTTATGGGAGCAAAAAATACCCCACTTGTTTACTGTTTTATATTGTTTACTGTTCCCTGCCTCATTTCATTTCCTAAACTGTACAAGTCAATGATGCAAACTTTAGAGGTGGAACACGTATGCACCTTTTGAGTAATCAAACAAAGCTTGGATAAGCAGTCAACTAAACAGTGAAAATAAAGGGAGACATTTACTAACAAAAATTACAAAATGTAAAACTGCACTTTCCAACAAACTGTTCACTAAAAAAAAAGAAAAAAAAAAGAAAAAAGAAAGGTTACATACTGAAGTCGATGAGAAATCGGCCATATCCTTTGCGTTGATACTGTGGCATTGTCATTATGCATGACACGTTGTACTTTTGTTGACTGTTCTTCTCCTGAAGTCGCATGCAAAAGAAATGGTACTGCATGTGACACAAGTCATAACTAACCGACCGAGAAATCAGCAGCAAGATTCTAATTTCATCCACCATGTCCATCAGCTTTTCATTCTGTGTGGTTAATGAAGGTGAATGGCTAACAATAAAAACCATCAGAATATATACATCACTATCAAAAACAAAACAAGAAAAAAACATTCATGACTGCTCTTCATGACAGATCAAGCGTGCGGACTTGCACATAATTCAATGCCAAAACTGAAAACAGTCCAATCAAATCAAGTGTGCTGTACATTTGAAGGCACTTATAAAACAGTAAAAACGTCCTTCTGAAGACCCTTCCTATATACCCCCATCAAAGAGTTCCAATGCTATCATACTTTTCAAACCGTGGTCTGTGAATTCACAAGACTGAAACATTTCACCTGCAAGCCAACTAGACCACAAGTAACTAATACTGCTAACTAGCAAATGCCATTTTTCAAGACTCCTTTTTCTGGACAATTTCCTGCAGCTCCAGCCATGATTTCAAGGACTTTGAAGTACCTTTGATAAGAAATATAGTGACCAAGGCTTTCAAAATATTGAAACTGATGTTTACAATCACAAAGATTTTGAAAGATCTTCGATGACTGCATAACCTTATTTTTCTTCTTTTTTCCTTTTTCTTTAACAACTTTTAAGTTCCTTTTGTCCATGACTTCCCTCTTCCCACGAAGGTTCTATTTCTAATATTTTTCATCCATTATAATAAATTCAACAGATCTGCATGAAGCATATAAGAACAAAAAACTAACCAATTGCAATTCTGATTAGCAACAAGCAGAACACTTTTTTCCTTGCCTGTTTGTCTTGAGTTTGTTATTGAGTGGTACTACTGCACAACTAGAACTTACCTTGGAAAAATAGCCCACTATGTGAGAGCCCCACTCATCGTTGATGGTGAGAACATAGAAGAGGAAGGGTTCCACATCATAGTAGAGAGTTTTGTGGTCCAAGAATAACTTGGCTAGCAAACACAAGTTCTGGCAATACAGTTTGCTGATGTTTCCATCCACCTCAAACACTGATAAGGACCCCTGACGATAAATTTCATCAGCTGGAGGATGCCACATTTTACACTTGTCCTGCAGATTAAAAACACAGTAAACAAAGATGATGAGCTGGTAATATTTGTTGTTGTATTTGTTGCGTTATATTTGTTGTTACATTTGTTGCATATATAAAAGAAAAAAAGTCGAATAGATTATCTTGTTTCATGAAAATGCATTATCTTGTTTCATGGTTGTACATGTAGATTAACTACCAAACAGAAATTACTCCAATACCTTATCTTGTCTCATGACTGTAATAAAATCCAAAGCAGCTAGTTGGTTAACATCATTCACTGGACAGGGTGGGCAAGATGAATAGGCAGTCTACACCTTTTTTCTGTAGCAAAATGTGTTTACTGGGCAGTGCTATTATTCCATCTTTCCTTTTGATCAGTAAGAAAAGGAAAAATCTTTTTCTAAAATCAGCTACCAACTCAGGGCTGCTGATTCACGTCATGTCACAGCAGTCAATATTCCAGACCTGCCAGTACCGTTTTCTTTTAAGCCCCCCCCCCCCCCCCCCTGATCCCTATACCCTACTTTTTGTTCTTTTCAGGCAAAAATTCTCATTCAACTGAGAATTTTCTCTATAGATAAAAGAAATGTGGTGGGGAAGGGTCTCTAAAATAGGATTTTTAGATCATGAGCCTCAGTGGTGGTATGAGCACTGCTGCTATTTCAGACAATCTCTTCACCAACATTGAAAATGAGATTGACAAACATAGTGGTAGTGCCCATCCTACCACCTTGGTTGTTCTATCCATCTGGAATGCCAAAGACGAGGAGCAAGTCAATCTCTCCGACTAAACTGGAGGCAGACTCTTGCTTCCAACAAGTTTTCAGTGGACAAGAGCCAGTGAATCAAAACTGTGATTGCTTCTTTCCTGCAACTGATGGAAAGACCTCAGGGACAGCAACCCTGAAGCTGAAGCGTCTTAAAGTGTTCACTGACAAAACCAAGTTGCTGCATCCAGCAGAAATACAATCATACTCATGATTGAAAAAAAAAAAAAAAAAAATGCATCCTGGGGAACCCTCGAGCAAACTATCTGCATCAGCGTGACAAGGAACACTTTAAACCATCCCTTCCTACACTTTAAAAGTATAGCCCCTCTTCACACTTCAGGAATCAATGCCTTTGTGGTGCCTTGACCCAAGGATGACCAAAAAATCAGTTTGGAGGTGAGCTCTGGTCACGATCGAGGTGAGTCACGCTTTCAGGAGCTGCAACATTAATTAACTCTTTTGTGTTAATTAACACCCGATCAAGCTTCAGAATGGAGCTAAGTTGACCGAGCACCTGTTGCCTACCTCCACACCAGTTTTGGATGATTTTTTTCATGCAACGACGGCCCCGTGAAAAGAAAAATGTGGGACTCATACTGTGAAAGTTATGGGTGGCGGTAATGGCAGAACTCATAAAAGAAAACAACGTAAAACAGAATACAACACTAGTTCCAGCTCGTCTGACACTTCAGTGACAAAGAATACTGAAGATACTGAAGTAAAGTGTACCCCAAAGAAGCAAAAGACCCTAGCCACCAGCACTCCAGCACCATTCAAGGAGAAACTGTCTCGGTTTGTTTACCAGAGGAGAGACACGATGGCGGACAAAGGGGACGAACGCCCAACAGCAGCTTCAGCAGACTATCACGTTGTTTTCTCCCCTGACTTGTCTCCATCAAAACAGCAACTAAGCGGGATTACCAATGAACAGTTGATGATGAAGTTGTGTGCCAATGGAGCAGAAATCTCGAAACTGACCCAAATGGTGGACGAGTTGAAGGCAACCCTATTTACGGTGCAGGCGGACAACGACAGACTGAAGAAAGAGGTGGCTGACGCGAGGAAGAGAGAGGACCAGATGAAAACGCAAATCGCCGAAGCCAAGCATCGAGCGGAACTTGCCGACAGTCGTGTTGAAGACCTGTCCGCGTATGTACGCAGAAACAACTTGCGTATATACAGCATCAAGGAGGAGCAGACGTCCGGAGCCAGAGAAACACCCGACCAGTGCGAGGAGAAAGTGCTTGCTCTTTTCAATGACAAACTCAAAATTCTAGTGGAAAAGGGCGATATTGAGGCTGTACATCGAGTTGGCACTAAGCAGGAACGCCGGTCTGACGATTCTAGCGTCTCCAGGGATAGGCCTACTGGACGGAGCATCATTGTCAGATTCGTGTCGCGGCGCTTTCGGGGCACCGTGTTGTACGCTCGACGCACTCTAAAAGGCACGAGGATTACTTTAGTCGAGGACTTAACCCCCAGAGCCTACACATTGTTGTGTTCAGTGAAGAATGAAAACACTCTCTGTCAACAGGCCTGGTCAAAGAACGGGAACATTTTTGTGAAGACGGTTAGCGGGAAGATAGGGAGTGTGAAGTCTCTAGCCGACCTGAGACAAATGTGTTGATGGATATGATGATGTGTTGTCTGTTACAGAAGGTCAGTAAGTTTGTTGTTTTATTCCCCCCTTCGTGTATGTCTTAAAAGTTTCGCTATAATAACCTTCCTGTGTAAAGGCATTTTGAGATTTTCCCCTTATTCCAAAATTTTACAATGTTTACCCTTTTCAGCTATTTCATTGGTCAATTTTTTTGGTCAAGGCAATTCAACACCCGTGTGATAAGCGGGATGAGGAACCAGTAGATCCGTCTTTTTTTTAATTTGCTATCCTTGTTACATAATGGCGATCGTTGTTTCTTTGATAATTAAATAACAACCCGGCTGCGGGATCTGCTCGTCTTTTTGGTCATTGTCGGAAGCACGTGGGGCTTTTGTTTTTGTCACGTGATAGGTGTTCATGATGGCCGCTAACGAATGAGGCCTATACGACTGTGGAAAGGGCCTGTATACATTTTCTTTATGTATTCTTCTTGCACTATGTATAGCAGAATATGCTTGTTAAAGCCAGTTGGTGTGGAGTGGGGCAATGGGCCTACAGATGAAACCCTTTTGTAGTTGTAAATTTTACATGTGTGCCTGTCTTGTTTTGTTGTCGTTTGTGTGTGCTGATACTGTTAACTTAAATTGTCACAATTGTGTGCATGTGGACGAGAGTGTAAACATTGAAATTGGGTCAGGTTGGATTTTTCAAATTGTCCTTATGATACTAGTTTTCCAGAAGACAGGTTTGTCTTCAATTCAGTGGATTTCTGGATTGATTGAGGTAATGTTTTTCTTTTTTTATAGTATGTGGAGGCAGTCACAGAAAATGTGCTTATTTCACTTGATTTTACTATATGTTGTGAGAATAAGATATTTTTGTACTTTGTTTACACCACTCCTTCTTCTCTTTCAAACTTACCAAATGGCGAGTGATAACTCCTTTAAAATATGCTCATTTAACTGTAATGGCTTAAACAACTCCAGTAAGAGGAAGGATGTATTTGATTTCCTTAGGAAAAAAGAAGCCAACATGTACTGTCTTCAAGAGACACATTTCAAAACAGAATCAGAAAATTTCATAAGAGCAAGTTGGGGTTATAGTGTCTGGCTCTGCGGTTCTGAGACAAATAAAAACGGGGTTGCCATTCTTTTTAGCAATAGTTTTGAATATAAATTGTTAGATGTCATTAGAGATCCTCATGGTTGTTATATTGTAATGAAGCTGGAAATTCTAAATAAAAACCTTACCTTAGTCAACCTATATGGGCCAAGTAATAACGATACACCCGAATTTTTTTATGGTGTCTGCGAACAAATTGAACGCATTGCCAACGAACATGTGATTATCGCTGGTGACTGGAATTGTGCCCTGGACATGAAAATAGATTTCAGAAACTATGCAAGTGTGAATAATCGTCCTAGGACCAGGAAAAGAATTACCGACATGATGGTAAAATTCAATCTTTTTGATGTCTTTAGGGAAATGTATCCTGAAAAAAGATCATATACTTGGCGTAAATTTAATTCATTTAAACAAGGAAGACTTGATTATTTTCTAATTACAGAAGGATTGTTGGTGGAAACAAATAACATTTTTACTGACCCGAGATACAGATCAGATCATTCTTTAGTTACTATACTTTTAAAGAAAGAGCAGCTTAAATGTGATAGGCCTTTCTGGAAATTTAATACTAGTTTGCTTAAAGATAAAAAATATGTTTCAGAAATAAAAAGAATCGTCAATGAGGTGAAAAAACAGTATGCACTATTACCTTACAATTTAGACAACATTGATAACATTCCTAACGAAAATATCTCCTTTGAGATCAGTGATCAACTTTTTTTTGAAACCCTGTTATTAGAAATTAGGGGGAAAACAATATCTTATAGCACTTACAAAAAAAGGATGGAAACCCAACAAGAACTCATCCTTGAAAAAAAGAATAAGTAATCTTGAACATGATTTACATGACGAAGATATTCCAGTTCTAGAAAACTTAAAAACACAGTTACAGGAAATAAGAGACCACAGGATTCAAGGTACGGCAATGCGTTCGAGGGTTCGCTGGATCCATCAGGATGAAAAGGTTAATAAATATTTCTGTAATCTTGAAAACCGTAACTACTTAGACAAGTCTATACCCTTTCTCGAAAAAATCAGTTTGGTCTTACATTGCTGGTCAACCTGACAACCTCCACGTGAAATTCTGAAATCCAAGGGGCAGACTATATATCAACATTATGTATACGGACACTGGATTGGACAATACATGGATGTTTTTCTGTGTACTTTTGAGTGAAACTTCCATTCTGTCTTTTTTTACTCTGTCTCACTGCAACACGAATCAAGATCCACGTTCTAACACAATGGTGGTGGCAATGAAATAAACAGAAGCAGCCAAGTGGAGCTTCGATAAAGTTGTGAACTTACTATACAACTACCGAGTACACACAGTGATCACAAACTGCCTATCTGGCCCCCTCCGCAAACAGAAATTTTGGGGGGTCAAGTGAACAGCTGAATGAAGTGAACCCCAATGGATGAAGTCTTTCTGCTGAAGATGGAGGGGTTGACAGGTCTGATATTTGTTGATTTTTCACTTGCAATGTTCCCTCTTCAACTCCCTCCTCTAACCAAGATTGAAACATTAACAATGAAATCAGAAACAATTATAATTATCTACACTACCCTTCTGAATTGCAAACTGTCCTGGCTAAAGCCAGCTTAAAAGCAAATCTGGGCAAGGATACTGCACGGTTATGGAAATGTTTGGTTAACTGATTCTCAAACTATGTGATTAATACACACGCTTACTAAAACTGTTACACATTCATAACCGTAACTAGCTGGCCAATTCAGGGATAAGTCAACAGATGAACAGTAATCATGAGAATGACACCTGAGGGACCATCTGCATTGAAAAGTTAACGGTAGAAACCTTTTGTCTGAACACAGAAATTGAACGTACCATGTGTCTCTGAAGACATCCTCTGCTCTTCATGTATTTGAGGCAGTATTCACAGATGTACAGCTTGGATAATCTGCAAACAGCAACAAATACAAACTGTTTTCAATATTGTTTAGTTTTTGAACAATTGGGAACTAAATCAAATGTTGCTTTTAAGATACATCATAAATTGTATTAAACAACACTGCAGTTGAAGGCTGATTCGTACAAATCTTTCTAGAGAATGCAGAACACCAAATTATGTGGGATGAAATAAAGACTACAATCAATATTTTGTTTGCATTTTGGTGCATGTACGAGTAGTATATAAGCACCAATTTCAACTAAATCTATGAACATGCGTATCTTTTTTCCTTTCTTAATATCTGACAAAACAAATCATAAAAAATCTTATGCAAATTTCCTCATACATACACAAAAGATCAAACCGAATATGTAATAACAACTTGTACATGATGTGCAATCAGCATCTAGAGATTAATACTGAAAGAATGCTGGCAATATTTCCATTTGTGACAGTTCAAAAAACAAACAAACCACTGGTACCACTCTGTTTCCAGGAACACAGATGTTCTCACAAAGCACCTCACTGGAAGTTCAGATTCCCATGAAATCAGTAGCAAAAAGTGCCGTCACTGTGGGTCATTAGTTTATTATCAGCATATGCTGAATAGATCTGCTGATTTTGATTGATGACTAAACAACATTCCTTCATTCTACATAGCAAAGAAAATCTTTCCAACAGATTCACTCACTACATTCTTTGGGCTGACAATGAGTACCGTAGTAGTTCCTGGTGATCTGTATGGCATATTAATGTTTCTACTTTTGAGGGAAAAATATGGCATTTTTCGTAGGAAATGATTGAATACCCTAATGGGCTTGATCCAGCTTTAATAACGAGACAAATCATAACCTCACGATCTTCATTCATATCTATATCATATATGCAGATCTATTTAACCCAATAGAATCCCCTCAGTTGTCATGATGCCCAGTGTTAGAAGTTTTCAGCTATTCTGAGCAAGTGTTAGAAGTTTTCAGCTATTCTGAACAAACTGTCAACAGTCACCGCCTCTTTCGCATTCAGGATAGCTAACTGAAGTAAAAGTCACAGTTAGAGCACCACACCAAGGAATCTGTGTCTTAACTCTTTCATCCCTACTACCCAGTTTTCCGATTTGCAGAAATTGTACCCTTCCTTCCTGCAGCCTGGAAAACTGGGCAGCACAAAATCCCTCCTTTCCTTCCTGCAGCCTGGAAAATCCTGGTGGTAAGCGCTCTGAACTTTGCGCAAGTCGCGTCATCGTCATGACCGGGTCGCTTGCGGGGCAGTGTTTATGAATGGAATGGATGCAAGACGGCCCCTACAGCGTGGGAAAGTGGTCACAGCTCTATTCTGGCCGGTTTGCTGCTGCATATGTGGCAGTTGTCACTTTGCACTTCTTCCCTTTTTCTCTAAATCCAGGAGTGAAGGGAATACTCATAAGAATCTAGGAACAAGGGGAAGTAATGGTTCATAGAAAAGGAACGAAAGAATTAAGATGCCTGTAAACAAGGCCATTCTTTTGAATACTCCACAGCAAAAATGCTGTGGCAAAGACAGACTGCTTTTCTTCATAGGTAGTAAAGTTCAAGAGTCAGATTCCCCAGATACTTCTGCTGCTGAAATTTTGGCTCACACTAACAAGTGCAGTCAGAGGAAACTAGTATGCATGTGCTTGGGTATATCAACATCATTTCCCTTCACTTCCCTTCCCATCATTGCCAACAACTTTTCATCTACTTCAATCTTTCATTCCTTTTTTTTGTTGTATCTCGCCACAGTTTAAGCATGTGCCATCATAGCACCATAGTTAAGGATTTGTTTCAGCAGAAACTAGGGTGAGTCCATGCTGGCAAACAAATCTTTATGGAAACTGAAGGCAAAATACATCTTAATATGGAAGGAAACTGGAGGCAGAATATTTTTTAATTCAAGTGTTGAGGCTGTACAATTCTTTAGACCATTAAAACTGAACCCAACTGCTGACACAGAACCATATAAGACCTGCACCAGAAACTGTAAACTAAGCTGTGATTCAAACTGCTGACATTACCAGACACATTAAAAAAAAAAAAAAGTTATAAAGAAATGAAATGTTTCAACACCAGAAGCTATAAACTAAGCTGTGATTCAAATTGCCGAGATTACCTGACACATTAAAAAAAAAAGGTAAAAAAAAAAAAACAACTATAGAGATATGTTTCAAAACACAACAAAATGACTGAGAGAATGACAAAGGCAGATGATCTCAGATGCGCACAGAGCACGTACCTTGCATATTCCTGAGGGTATGGTGAAGAATACCAAGTCATGATTTCATATTTCCCAAACTCAATACAGGGTGGGTTTCTGCCTTGAGATTCTGAAGGAAGATCACTGCTGCCGGTACCCTGTGCAAATTATGGACAACCACAGTCAGACAGTCTGGTAAATATATTAAAATTCACCTACAGAACAACTTTATTGTTATTCTATTTTTATCACCTCTGGTTCTGACAATCTGATTCTTAGAACATCATTATCCACACACAGAAGAAAAAGCATAACACTAAAACATCCCCTGCCCCTCCCCCAAGACAGACTGAGAGAGAGAGAGAGAGACAGAGAAAGGGAGCAAGAGAAACCTAGATCTAAACGAAGCCATAGCCTCTCATTTAGAAGCAAGCTACTACAGACGGCTCTACTGTCAATAACATTGAATAGACAGCTTAAGAACAATGTACTAACCCCAAAATTCTTCAGCTCCTATAAAGGTTTATATACTATTTACATCAGATTTGAGATTCTCCTTACAGCATTAAAAAAAAACAACATTAAAAGGACATAAAACTTACACAACATTTTCAAGAGTGCACTGTGTGTGTTTTGTGTGTGTGTGTGTGTGTGTGTGTGTGTGTGTGTGTGTGTGTGTGTGTGCTGAGAGGGATCATTAGTTTAATGGATGACCATTTGTTTTCTTCTTGCAGGGATATGACAGAAATTGGGGTGTGGGGACTACAGTTCAAGGACCTGTTTAAGGCCCCTGATGGAGTACAGAGCAATACCTGTATATGCTGTTACAACTGTAAGAACAATGACAAAGTGCACAGTATTAACCCCTCGAGCGCCAGCGTCTGTGTAAAATGAGTGCATTCCCCTTGCCAAGGGTTTTTGGGCGTTTATACATAAAATAAACAAAAATTCATAGCTCCTCATCCAGCTAAGAAAACCCCATAAAACTGTACATTTTAGGAATTAGGAATCTGCGTTATTCCTCTATGTGTTGCCATCAAAATGAAACAAATCGTTATCTGGGTATGAGCACCAATCTGTTATATAAACAAATGTGGAAAAAAAGGATAAAATTTGTTAGAAAAATATTTGTAAAATAAAAACATGCAGCTGGAAGTTTTCGCCAGTTGGAACTTTTATCCCTGGGTTTCCACTAAATGGCAGTGTTGCTGGGCAATAAAAATTTGGTAATGAAAAATTCACTTGAAACCTAGCTGTCCTAGTTCGAGTTGCAGCTGCTGATTGTCTGCCACGCCCCCTTGATACACCGCCTCTCCCTCTCCCTCTGCCGTGAACCCCCCTCCTCACTTCAGTCCGTCTTCTCTTTCGCCCCGCACAGACTGAAAGCAAATCTTCGTGTGTGTCAGTTTCAAGCTGCCGAGAATCACGCACGCTGGCTAGCTCACTCGGCGTACCATCAACGATGCATGCACCAAATCGTTGTCACTTCCCCATGTGTCGAGCGAATCGACTGACTCAAGATTTGAATCGCCCTCTTCTAGATTAATATTCGCTGTTTCGAGAGCAGAAAAGGTTTTTCGAGTCGATTGTAGGCCGCCAAGTCCGGGTGTTGTGTCGTCTGCTACTGTTGGTGAGTGAAAACTACTCGGAGCCTGTGGAGTCTTCACTTTCAATGGACTGGGCACACAGTATGTGTACACATCATGAAATATGATTTAATTGGCCACTGGATGGGATCCTAAAGCTTCGTCATACACCAAGTTAAGTCAGTGAAATCGCTAGGGTTTTCCAGCTAAAAGCAGCGAAAGCTAAAGATCACCGACCGAAATTTCGGTCGCTGGCACTGAAGCGTAAGTATTTTATCGACTGAAATATCGGTCGCTGGCACTCAACAGGTTAACACTTTCCTAAAGCCACTTTGATACTTGGAATTTCCCCCATTTTGTTGTCCCAGCCAGAAATTTTCTGAAGCCTGGGCAGTTCCACAGGTTTCATTTTTTTTGTTCTCTGAAGAGCCGCTTATGAAAAACTTGGGATGCCATACCACGGTTAATACATATGACAGTCCTTTGGCTTTTTCATTTCTATGTGGTCCAGTTTAATGCTTTTCCTTTGTATACATACTGGTATCACTGCACTACAAGCAGGACAGTCTGCTGCTGACATAGATGGTTCAAATAATGTGACATGATCTGCGATCCATCTATAAGCATTCTCCAACCCAGTCAACATGTCACAAGACTCCATATCAACTTTTGATCAATTTCTTTCATTTTAAAAACCATTTGGGCACTTTATAATCTTCAAAATGGTTATCATTCCATGTGTGCAAGAAAATACTGACCGAATTGGTTACAGCTTACAAAAACCACACAAATGAATGCACTTTGTTTAAACAGCTATTTTTTCACATATATGTAGTCTCAGTCAACGTCACTGAAAAGCAGAAGTATGCCTTTTCCCCTTTTCTTTTTCTGTTTCCGCCTCATTTTCACAACATCGTTCTTACCTTTTTCATGAGTGGAATCAGAAGAACACTCATTGCCAAAACGAACAACAAAGTGAGAACAAAATAAAGCGGAGGAGAAATGGAACTGACTGTGGCTGCTGATGAGCACAACCAATGCTAGACATGCACCGAAGAAAACCCAGCCTGTGTGGCATCAAAGAAACAAAGGAGGGAGCAGTAAGGGAAGTCCACTTCATCTTCAATCCTTTCGACATGATGACATATAATCTTTGA
Organism: Conus canariensis; assembly: GCA_033310375.1. Lineage (NCBI taxonomy): Eukaryota > Metazoa > Mollusca > Gastropoda > Neogastropoda > Conidae > Conus > Conus canariensis. The sequence continues at coordinate 15,516,950 of CM065714.1, read as the reverse complement.
ATGGTTCATGACATTATTATCCTCTTTCAGATATAAATCTTAAAGCTGGAGAAGAAACAAACAAACAAACTAAAGTTCAAATACTGATGGAACCCCTCTTGTGTAATACGCAAACTATTGGTATGTCCATGTGCCTACACCTACCTGTGCCACTGCCTGTTGAGCTTTCTCCTGAGCTTGCTTGAACAAGTCATAGTCGTCTTCTGTCACATTTGGCAGTAACTTCCCACCAGGACGAAGCGGGTCATCTGGAACAAGTACTTATTTCTATTGCACACACACTTTCACAAACCCATTAAAATCATGCATCTGAGAGACCTTGCTAAATGATGCGGTAAAACAGCCATCTGAATACCCAGTTTCTTCTTTTCAAAGAACACAAAACACCAGCGCGAAAAATAATTCAGAGACCAGCAGATGTTCTTATGAAAGACAAGAGTTCCACATCTCAAGAACTCATGCACTTTTGATCACTATTCCCAAATAAATCTCTAGCCTCTTGAAGTTTTACCCCAATATCACTATTTTCATCTGTTTATCAGGTTTAGCCTGCCACTTTATGACTGCAACAGATAAGAACAATTATTTCAATGAAACTCACCTCTACTTGACTCAGATTCCTAACTGATCTGTGACTTACCTATCCACTACTTTTGTACGTATTTTAATGTTCAGACGTGAAAGGCAACTTTTGTTTTGCCAACTCTGGACCAGGGGATTTACATTTTAAATCAGCTGGACACAGATCAGTTTTGGTAACCAGCTGTTCTGGCAAACTGCACACATACCCTGCAATCATGATCAGACTTCCATATCTACACAACTCAAATGCAATTGCCGATTTAGCTTTTCCCTGTGGCGATGCCTGTGGCTCTTTCAATACCAACAGCTCCCTTGCCACCTGTGGACGCTTTGTGACGGTAACGTTTCCTTTTCTATCACTCTCTTTGTCTCCTCCCTCTCCACCCCCAAACTACGCTTCCCAATTTTTGTCTTTGTTTACAATCACCTTTTGTTTTGCCTCCTCTTTGGACCATTCTTCCATTTTCATTCTAGTAACTCTTACATTTTTTTTGTTTTGTTGTTGTAATTTAGACATGCCTGCTTCTTTCCTGAAATCTGGCAATGAGATGGTTAAAATTGTACACCCTGTCATGGATGGACAGTACCTGTTTATTCTGCAGTATTAATTCACATGGCTTTTTCTGTTTCTTTTCAACATTTTATGGTTTTTCATATTGCCTCTATCTCTCTGAATCCGAGAATGATTAATCAAGCAAAATAGCACACACTCTCACAATAGTCTCTTCTTATATGCCCTAGGAATGTCGACAGTTTAGTAACCAGGTTTTGTTTTTTTTCATTTGCTTCTTTTTCAGGATAATTCCTATTTCTATCACTGTGTTTGACAGCCCTGAAAAGCTTCACATGTGGGCGGCTCAGCAAAATAGGAACTAAAAACCCAGCGAGCACATCAATCCCCCACACATACCACAGCATGTTTCAAAGCTATGAAGCAAAAATCTAGTCACATTTATGTCCAAATTCGTTCGAAAAACAACTGCAAACTGCATTACTGTTCACAATGCAACCAGAGTGTCTCATATTCCAAAGTCACATAGTCAAGGATGAAAAAGTGTTTTCTTAAAAGTCAAGAGGTGCATTACATACTCCAACCACCTGATCAAAAAAGTACATAAATATCCTGGTCTCCGAGGCTTTGACCTGATTATGCTTGATCAAATGTTTAAGTAAAATCTTTTGGGACTCAATAATTGGGTTCACTGCACTGGATTCACTGCATATAAATTCACAAACTTTCGTAAACTTTGCCAAATCTTCAGACTGTACGAATCAAATTTTAACATCATAAACCATTCTCTGCTGGGAACCAACATACTGATTGAAAGGAAAGTTTTCTACCAGTCAACAAGAACAAATGATTATCAAAAAAAGAAAAAAAAAAAAAAGAAAAATACAAACAAAAATCTATTAACAAAAAAAGTTCACCAAACATGTGAAAGCTCATACACTTTTGACTGTCTGGCAGTATCATTGGGATACGTCAGTACAAAATCAATCATCTTTAAAAAAAAAATAAAAAAAAGCCTGGGGCCAGGGGGAGACGAAGCTGCCCACTATAAAATGCCACAATGCTATCCCCATTGCCATCAACAAATCTTTTCTTTTTGTTAAAACTTTGTTCTGAAAAGCTGTTTATCAACATTCTGCCAAATCAAATTGTGTTAGAACATGCAATTCTTGAGAACATAAAAATATATGAAGGCCATACACACACACACACACACACACCATTTTACATCTATATGATTTTGCTGTTTACAAGAGTTTTCTTTTTTCAATTTCTGGAAAAATTCCAGACAAGCACACACTGTTAATAATAAAAATAGCATTAAAATAAGGCATTGTTAAAACAGCAGGAAATTAATCTCAAAGTCAAAGCAAATGAACATACATGGTCTGGTGAAAAAAAAAAACAAAAAAAAAACAGCATTTAAAAAACAAACGAAAAAAAAAAAAAGAGAAGTAGAAAATCCTTCTATGTGGTTCAGGTTCAAGGGTAACCAAAAATTGTCTCTCATCTAATTCATGGTCACCTGACCTGAAGACTCTGAAGTGGCTGAATAAAACATGAAAAATTTTAAGAAGTATTCATAACAACTCCGACGAATAACGTGGACAAACAAATTACAAGACAAAACACAATGCATTTCTACCTCTTAGGTCTTCTTCAGGCAAGATATACAACTCAGGACAACGAAACACGTTTTGTCTTGTGATTTATTTGTCCACATTCAGCGGAGTCATTATAAATACTTTTAAAAATTTGTTTAGATTTCCACCTGCAAGGCGCCTTACTTCGCAACAAACATGAGGTGCTATGAGAGTGTTTGCCGACAGACTTGGAAGAAGTAAAATAAGCTGTATCCACTGCAATTTGTACGTCTGTGTCAGATGTCTGGTTACTTTTCAAATTGTATAAACTCGTCAGCATTTTCAGCAACAGCAAAACAGTTTCTGAGTGAATATGGTAGCTTTTGTTGTATCTGAATAAAATTTTGGTTACATGGATTACCATGCATTGACATATCCTTGAAATTTAACAACTCTTTAAATCAGAAGAAAAAGAATAATAAAAAACAAACAAACAAACAAAAAAAAACGTTCCAAAATCATCCATATTCAAATGTTTTAAAAGATTTTGTGAGGGTGTTGATCTTTTTCTTATAACCAAAAATGGTCCATGATTATAAAGGTCCATTCACATCCAAAATGTCTGTTTACATCAAGGATATAAAACTCAAAATATAGATAATCTAGCTCAAGAGACAACCTCCGTTTAAAAAAACAGACATACAAAAAACAAAAACCTAACTAAAAAAAACACGTGAAAAAGTCAATGCAAGAGAAAGAGTTAATAAATATTGAATAAATTATTTTTTATCTGTCACACATTTGAAACAAATCAAACAGCATGACACATTTTTCCATTAAACAAAATGATGCAGATAATGACATAACATCTAGTATCAGAATTAAACCTGTTTAGTTTGGTGTCCTTTAGGATATTTTCTTTGTCAACACCTCTTACTAACTTACAACTAAGAATTAACCAGAACAAACCCATCTCTTGAGCACATTCTTTTTCCCCGAGGCATTATTTCTGACGCTGCATCTTTGCAACACCTTAAAAAAAAATACTCTGTTGATGAAACTGCAATAGAAACAGACCCTATTCACTACACAAATGTGCTTGTGCACACACACACACAGAGTACCAAAACATCTCTTGTGTCTAACATCAAAAGCGGTTATGACAGCTGTTGGTTTTCAATTATTCACATTATTTCTGCACAAACAATTCAAAACTCGTTTCTAATTTTGATTCAAACATGTTTATTATTGAACTACACTTACAAACTCTTTATACTCACAAGGAAGGAAAAAAAAGAAAAGAAAAGAAGGAAAACTCTCACTTTTCAGCTTCTGAAATACACATACTACAAGATTTCCACATGAAAATAAAAAGCACACACAAAATCTATAATCAATCAACTAAATAACCATTATGAAAAGCAATGGTAAAACAGTGACACAAGGGGGAACAAACAAAAAGGATCACTGATGAAACATGAACACCGCAGGGCTAGTAGATAATGGATACATCATGGAAGGAAAAATAAAATAAAATAAAAATATATGCTGGGGTATGAACAGCCCACTGTCATCAGTTGGAAATGCACACATATAAGTAGAGACAGTTTTTATACTTCAGCAGGTCAGGACAACAGAAGTGAAAATGAGTCTACCTTCTCACCCTGGACTACAAAGCAATGCTAGTGCAGCAAAGAAAGACAGCAAAGGGGCTGGAAAGCACTGACTGACTGTTGCTTTACTCATTTCAGCTCTCCCTGAAAGAGCCCTCCAAGAGGATCAGAATGTTCAATTTTTGTTTTCATTTCTGCCCCTTTTCCCCCAGAGTATTACAGGTTTGGTAATCTACAACACCTTGACTAGGGTAGTCAATCAAATGGGGGAAAAAAAGAAAGAAATGGTAGGTGGGAAAGGGGGGTAACAAAAGAAGACAGAATAAACAAACGTTTGAGACATCTATATCATCAAAAGAACCGAAGAGGGAGATGGTTGGGTGGGTAGGAAATCGGCAAGTAATGAAACAGGCCACAATATGAGTGTTGGACAGATCAGTAGCGTAAGTCTTTTTTCGTTATGATGCAGCAAAGCTTTCCAGCTGGCTTGTCTCATCACTATCTTGCTGCAGTCCATGGGCAATGCTCTCAAAATCTGTCTGCTTGCAGGCTGAAACTTGCTTCATCGATCAATTTATTAGAATAAAAAGGACAACAATGTGAACTGAAAGCTGTCATCACTAGACAAGGAAACCACTTGAAAACTCCAAACACTCCAGCTACCCAATCAAATTCTGAAGCGAATTTCTTCCTGCTAACCTAAAACTACAGCTCCTCTCAACAGTCTACAATAACTGATTCCAGGGAGAGCCAAAGATCAACAGCCAACTAACAAGTCTGCTGCTGTCAGTGTGTTGTATGCACCTGTGACTGAGGCATGCTGAACTGATGGGGGAGGGAGAGAGAGTGCAAGCCCACCACAAGACAGCCAAATGATGCCAATGACACAGGAAGCTTACCCTCATCTTGAGCTGCCGGCAGATGACTGGCTTGGCCTGGCCCCAGTCGGCTGCTCGTACTGCCGTTGGCTTGGCTCGCACTTGTTACCTCCTCCTCCTCCTCGCTGTCAGAGGTGTCCGTGCTGGCCTGCCCCTCACTCCCTTTCCCTCCTGGTCTAACCTTGACACCAGTGAAACAATGCACTTCCTCTTCCTCGCCCTCATCCTCCCTGTCAGCATCCCAGTCACTGTCATGCCCTCTGGTAGGCAATACACTTAACACACTGCTGCTTTGTGGCTCTTGCACAACAGATGGGGGACACACTCCGTTAGGGATGGTCTTGTCTACCTCATTGTCTTTAAGCGCTAGGCTATCACTCTGAAGTTTGGGCCTACGTTTCCGAGCTGAGGGATTATAAATTGGAAACGTCCGTTTGCGTTCCCCTTGTGCGGTGTATAAATGAGACAGACCATCATTCAGACTGTTAAGTTGGGTTATTCCGGGAGGACCTTCAGTTTTCTTCCTCCCTCGGTGGGCATATACTTTAGATCGCTTCACTAGGTGAGATGCAGCCTGCCTGGATTGACTAGAACCAACATTCTTCTTAGAAGCAACAGTCTTTTCCGCAGTGTCTGATTGATCACAGTTAGAAGTCTCCTTTACAACACGTTTTTCCTGATCACAGCTTGGTTTTGCTTCCAACTTTACACTTGCAGCTGACCTAACAGGTGAACTGTTTTGAGTCTTGGATTTGACTACAGACTTATTTTTCACAACTGACTTAGTTCCAGAACTAACCTTTTTGGAGGACTTAAATGCTGAACTGCACTTCGCTGCCTTTGGTGTGACAGAAGAACCAGGCCTGGACGTAGAACTAGACACCTCTCCAGTTGATTTGACAGCAGAACTAGACTTAGACTGGGGAGGAGACATTGAAGATGCAATTTGTGACTGAACTTTTACTACAGCATCTATATCTATTGTACTGAGAGATACTCGAGACTTCCGCTTGTTGGAAGGCATGAAGAATTTAGACAGACCATCTACTAAGCCCTTGGGTTTGTTCATGTTCAACAGAGAATCAAAGTGGCTGGATCCTTTTTCATCCAACTCACTTGAGAATGGTGCCTCCTCCTCTCCTTTCAGCAGATCCTCCTCTTGAATTTTCTTTTTGCTGCCCTTCAGAGGTCGTGCCTTGAAAGTCTTGTGTTTGTTTGGCTTGGAATTGCCTACAACATGACATACATCGCCACACTCACATATACAAGCATTGGTGGTCTACAGCACAGAGAGGCAATATACTTCTTAAAATCCCAATTCAAGTAATAAATTTTTTCGCTCTCTAAGACCCTTACACACTTTAATTCCTGTCATATCAATTCTACTGCTATCCAACCCTTTTCGTTTAATTTCACTAGTCCTACTATTTGTATCAACTAAGCATGCTATTACAAATTCACTAACACTGGTGTTTTCTATGGCTTTATTTTTTCTGGATTCCCTTTACCCACATCACTAGATAACCTAACCCAAATCAGACTGGTTGCATAGCGATTCAACACAAAGAAAAGTTATACCTTAAATGAGGATTGGAGTGGTTCTGCACCTGAAATTCTCGATACGAGTCAACAGTAGAGTGTACCAAACACTTTCCACTGCAAGGAAATTTTTTACATCTGATACAATCCATTGAATTATGTGTATTATCAGCATCTCATTCAGTTCTATATTAGCATCCTTGAATCAGCACATGTATGTACAATTCATTGGACTAAACACTATCATTCTTTTCAACAATCAATAGGCACTTCAGCATGCATAAAATATGCACAAAACTATCTAGAACAGTATCACGGTAAGAGTGCGAGATTATTTAAAAGTCACAAAATAAATCACTCAATAAAGCACAGGCTGAAGTATATGAGTAGGTACCGGCAGCCCTTCTTTCAGCGTACGGGAAAGTTCAGCCGAGTGAAAAATTTGCGTCTTTTCAATAGGCAGTATCTATGAATAACGCGTTTAGAATCAGATGAAAATTGTGATGAATAAAGAATACAGTTTCCTTTTGAACTCTGTGTTGTTTATTTGTGTTTGCAACATACAGTATGATGATAGTTTTATTCCAAATAACCCATCCGTTCACACGAAAACGAAGCGCGTCACACATCCCGATGCGCCGCAGGCGGCATTTGGCCGAGCGTTTGAGCTACACGGTGTCGAAAATCAACGCATACAATGTGTTCATTCCATTCATTGGCGTTTAAATAGGTCAGAATAAAAGAGCATGTTTCAAGCTTTATTTCAGTCTATTTTTCTTTTAGTACGATGTGGTTAAATTAATAAGAATCGAAGTTTTTATGAGGCTTGTTACAAGTGTTGTCTTTCCAACGCCGTTGCTAAAAAAGTTGCGAAAAAAACATACACATTAACGATGCGCTAGAAAGGCCGTTCTCTCCCGCATTCATTGGTGTATCAAGCTAAGCGATTGGTTGAATGCTTGAAAAGCGCAAGCCAATCAAAGCGAAGGTATCAAATGCAAACATTCGCTCCTTGTCAAAGATTTTAACAATGGCGGAACGAAGCCGAGTTCCAACAATGACCGAGTCGAATGCGCTTATCGTTGTTGAATTGCAAGATGCACTTGGTAAGATAACGCATATAATAACAAACCAGAACATTAATGAAACGATTCAGTTATTTTAATTCGTTTAATACTGTGCCAATGCTTAGTTATTTTATTCGTAACTCAGCTGGTGTTCGTCGAGATTAAACGGGTCGGAAAAGGCCCATGCGTTGCGCCGTTCGAAGCGATCGTATTTTTGTATAAGACAAATTAATGAAAATAGATATCAGTAATGGGCTTCACTTACGTCGATTCATGTATTAGTGAACTGGTTAATGGTTCCATTACACGATTAAAGAGAAAATCGTAGTTAAAAACATCTGTTTGAGACAGATATTCAAACCGGAAGCCACAACCGCGCGTACAAGACGGTCCGAGGCTTTGAAAGCACTGTCTTCTGATAATGACCATCGATGGAAACACCGATCATTACTGTCATACTCGATGTGCAAAGCGTGTTTGGGGATTAAAAAAAAAAAAAAGAAAAGAGAGAGAGAGAGAGAGAACAGAGTCTGAAGTTGGACAGTAAGGAGGGTGTCGTTGGGGTATGGAGGGGGGGGGGGGGGGGTCACTGTCGAGTCAATCCGACCCAACGAAGTTTGGTTTAGCTGTCTAATCTTTTTCCCTAGTGTATTTGAAATTTCTGTAATTTAACTGTAAAGATTTGCTCCCTCCACCCCTCCCCTCCTTACTGGCAAACACAGCAAGGCCTTGAACACTTAGTGATTACTTTCAAGTAAAACTGCTAGAATTCAACTACAGTGGCATTGCATTGCCAAGACATTACACTGTTGTGACAGTAACATTTATGATATTTATGGTGATTGTATGTTATGCTCCACAGTTATGTATATTGCTGTAACAGCACAAACATACTGAATAAACAGAGTAGTTGATAAAAATATTAAAAAGGTAAGATACTGCTGTAACAGCACAAACATACTGAATAAACAGAGTAGTTGATAAAAATATTAAAAAGGTAGAGTCAAAAAAAAAGTTAAATCTTTCTTTAATATTACCTTTTGTTTAAAAAAAGCATTCTAATGTATATTTATGTTCTTTTACATTTACAATGATTAAATCAACAAGTTAATTCAGAATCATAATGATGCAATACTTAACATGTTATTGGCAATGCTTAAATCACACCCTGTTGACAAAATAATGTGTTGCAGAGGATGTACCAAAGAACATGCAATACATTTTTGCTTACAAAGAACAACCGATACTAAAATTTAATTATAAGGAATTAACAGTGAGCAGTAACAACACACACACACACACACACACACACACACACACACACACACACCAACCACATGATATCACACAATGATGAAGAAACAGACAGGGAAATTTACATAAAAGCATGCACTCACAGTTAAGGTAAGTGGTCCTATGCCATGCTTTAATTTTTTTCCCCAGTAATTTCACACATGCACACTCACACACACACACCACATGATATTGCACAATGATGAAGAAACAGACTGGGAAATTTAGATAAAACATGCACTCATAGTTCAATTAAGTGGTACTATGCCATGCTTTAATTTTTTTTCTCCAGTAATTTCCACACACACACACACACCACACACACACAACACACACACACACACACACAACACACACTGATATCGCACAATGATGAAGAAACAGACAGGGAAATTTACATAAAATCATGCACTCATAGTTCAGTTAAGTGGTCCTGTGCCATGCTTTAATGTTTTTTCTTTCTTTTCACTGTTTTTTCTTTAACTGAAAAAACACATCCACATTTTTTATATTTGTTTAACCTTTGCCAGAGCTTGTGGGTGAAAAATTACCCAGACTGTCGTTTAAATCTTCATAACTCACTCAGTTTTCATAACATGTAACTAAAGTTTTATGACTTTGTTTATTGTGTATTTGTGCTTGCCCCCGTTAAATATTGTGGTGTTTTGATGGTAAATAAAGGAGAAAATTATAAAAGCTTATAATCCTCGCCAGATACTGTGGGTGGCATGTCACCCATACCAATTAAAGAAGCATTCTCACATGCTGGAGCTTGTGGGTGGCTGGTCACCCATAACCTTCATATAGGCCATAGCCTTTACCTGACATGCCAGGGTTTGTGGGTGGCTGGTCACCCAAAACCTTTATATAGGCCACAGTCTTTACCACATATGTCGGTGTTCACTATTGGCTGTGTTGTCAGTTGGAGGACCACCAGACCAGGATAAAGTGAATGATGTGTGAGCTGTGTTTCCACTTCAACTTTTCCTGAGGCAGAGCAGTTGGGCTTGGGGACTGATGAACTGATGGTGACCGAGGAAGAGATGGAGACATAAGAAGTTAGCACCCATTTTGAGGATGCAGTCATGTTGCATCAATGATGAAATCTGTGAACATGCCACTGATTGACTTCTGGAAGACTTATCTTTACCAAAATTGGCCAGAATGTAGTTTTCTATGATGATGATTTGGCAGTGTGTCACAGATCCACTCTCCTGAGAAAGCAGACATTAATTTTCTGAGGAAATTAATTTGCTCATGTAAACAACATGCTTGTGTGGCCAACCAAGGCAGACACAGATTTAGTGCAAAGCATATTTGTGTTTGCCAGTGACTTCAACATAGTCTCCAAAACAACTACTGGCCATACCTGGTCTGTTCCAATTAACAATTAACTCTGCCTCAAATATGCTGCATACAAAAAGAACTATATACATAGTCAACTCAATCTGCCCGTCAGCAAGAGTGCACTTCCCACCCTTATCGTAAGTGACCTTTTGTTTGGTGGCTGCCAACACTTGTCAGAAACAGCAAAAATAACATGATTTTATAAATAACAATACAGACAACATCATACCAAATTTTTGTTGAAATCTGTCAATAAGTTTTGAAAAATCTGTCAGTTTTAATTCGGACATCATCATCATTCCGCCCCTGTTGGCCACTATTCTAGTACAGGAAATAAAATGTTAGGTACAAAATAACAAAAATGTACTCTTTGATTTACAGGAAATACTGTACAGAAACTGTATACAAAATTTGAAAACAGTTCATGAAGTAGTTTAGAAGTTATAGCAATTTTAAGTGTGGCGGGCGATTCTACCCCCATTTTTCCGCCGTCCAAATTGCAATATTTCCAGTTTTTAGCACAGAAGTTTTCATAAATGTTTTATAGCAGATACCTCAGAAAAAAATGACTTTGCTTAGTACAACTTAGAGAGTTTGTCCAAACCACTGGAAACTCTGAAATGTCCATTCTTACTGTGCTGCAGTGCTTCAAAGTAGCCACATCATGCAAATTCGAAAAGCGCTGAATTGCGATTTATTACAAGTTTGACACTTTATCACACAAAAGCCATGTAAACTGATACCATGGAACTTACTTGTTCAAAGAGTGTAAGTTGTATAGATTGAGAACACCAATTTATAACCAGATGTATCAATCATGTATGATCCTATTGGCTTTCAAACTTGGAAGATATCTCATTTTGTCAGGTGCATAAAAACGCTGCAACTTTAAACTGCAATATCTCGAAAACGACTGAAGATAGAGACTTCATTCTTGTTGTGTTTTGTATGTTTTTCCATTTACTTTGCAATGATACAGATCTTAAGTATGAAAAACAATATGCTAATTTTGGCTGCCGGTACCTAATATGAGGGCAATTTAACAAGAAGTATATTCTTCATTTCATGCTATGCTTCTGATTTTGTAAACACCCAGTTTTGAAATCATCATGGGATCTACATTCTGAGAAGTAAAACCATCAATTCAAGACGTAAATCTGACAAACAACTTACCCAAACTGAAGGCCATACTCATGTAACAATGGGAAGAAAAGAAGCTGGTAAAAATCAGTATCACCTGACAGGTATCATAATATCTCCCTGACAGTATTAACGCAACACTGAAACCAATGTAGCGACACAAACCTGATACGCATGTCTAATTCAAAAATTTAACTTATCAGGAAAAAGACATCAATGACAATACTGCTGATATTATTAATGAAACAATTACATGACTCAACAACACTTCAGTACTTCCGAAGTAATGCACAGGTACAAGTCTCCATGACTCACCTTGCATTTTTCAGCTTCTGTTTTGATGCAGTTAACTGCTGAGCTCTTAGCTTCAGAGTGTATTTCTGAGCGCTGCGGACAAAGCGCTGACCACGTTCTCCACAGTTTTCAGGATCGCAGACATTGCAAACCCAGGTACCTGGAAAACACACAGTTCCTAGACTGACCAGTTTACAATTCATTCCTTCGCCCGTTGCAAACATAAAGCAAAAAACAAACAAACAAAAAAAAAACAGTAATAGAGTACATGCCATCATAGCCGCCAACCTGTTGGAACAGAAATTCCTGTGAGAAGGCGGGGGTCCGGGGGCTGCCGTAGGCCCCCGGTGGGGTGCAGGGGTAACGCCCCTGCTGGGGGTCTGGGGGCAACACCCCCAGACGCTGACGGGTACATGCACATTTGGAGGTAAAAAAATTCGCTTTTCTGGGTCGAAAAGGGGATATTTCTTCCATCTCATCATGCTAGAATTAGACATGAACAGTACTGATAGCAAAGCATACAAATTACAAAAATTACAGTCATCACACATTACTCAACATTAGAAAGCACTTCAACTTACCACTTCAGTCCAACAAGTAAACTGTGGCTTGACAGGTTACGCAGAGAAGAAGTCTCCAGACTAATGTCCATTTGTGTTGCTCTTTGCTCCTAGATTATCTAGCTACGATGAAAGATGCTTTGGAAGTCTTGGTTTTTCAGTCTGTTTACAATGGATACCACCAATATTGCAATTTTCTTGTTTCATCATCCCTGGATATCCGATTCTCTATAGTCTTGTAACAGCAAACTGAAAGTTTCTATCAAGATGTTGGTAATCCTCATCACCATGGTAATAAAGAACACAAAAAAATGGGGGGGGATCACTAAGGAAAAATTTCTTTCCTACAATGTACACCTGTATCTGTTCAGAACTACACTTTTTTTTCCACAACCTGTCAGCCTAACAGGAGGAGGATGCTGAAGGGGGGGGGTGGGGGGGTGGGTGGGTTTGAGTTGTTCTCTGTCCTTGAGGGCATCTGATGTTGCCGACTTCGCTTTTTTCAACAGCTCTATTGGAAACTGCTGCTCATAGCAAGCCCCACTCGTGTTGGCTTTGACCATGTACCACCATCATGGCATCATCGCCGCATTCCTCTTGTGCTTGGCAGAAGAGGCATGAAGTTCGATGTCTTTTTTCCCCACCATGTGAGATGTTGATGTCAGTACGGCATTCTTTACAAAACGCATGATATTCATCTCTCTTGGACGCATCAATGAAGGCGTAGTCGACTTTGTACCGCGGCAAAAACTTGACTTTTGCCCCCCCCCCCCCCCCCCCCCCCCCCCCCCCCCGAGTCCATGTGGCACTGCTTTCCTGAAGCCATTTTCGTGCGGATGGAAGTACCAGACGGAAGTACCGGGCGGAAGTCGATTTGTTTTGGTAAACCGATGTGTCTTTTTACCGACACCTTGCGAAAAATTACCGAAACGTGAAGTGATTTTTGATTTTTCAGGAAAAAAAGACAACTTTCGGGATTTCCTGTCAGATTTTCATTTTCCGGAGTTTCCCGAAAATTTCGGGAGGGTTAGCAGCTATGTGCTATCCAAAAGAGAGAGAGAGAGAGAGAGAGAGAGAGAGAGAGAGAGAGAGAGAGAGAAATATGCACTACAGTAAAAGTCTCAAACTCCATTTCTTGAAACTGATATCATTTCAATGCCCAGAATATTCCAGTGTTCTCCCCTCCCGTCCAACTCCTTTCAAAATGGCCCCATTTCCAAAAGCCATATCAAGAAATTTCATCAGAAATTCATACAACAAACACCAAGTCACATCTGAAGACAAGCACTGGAAATATTGCATTTTACCTATTCTTTGCAGTTGCATGCAGACATACCTTTTGGAGCTTTTGTAATTTCTGGGTCACAACACCGGAAATGGTAGGCTCGATCACAACCATCACAGAACAGCATGTTATTCTGAAAGCAAGTCAACTTATGCATAAAGTATGCCAGGCATGATGATGTGCTTCGTTTTCATGTAGTTTTCGGAAATCAAACACGCACAATAAAGCAAATATAACAATCATTTGTTTAACACACAAAAAGTGGATTTACACATCATACGCATTTCAAAATGATTTAACATTTACACATGACCACTTTTTAAACTCTCAGAAACAAAAACATACAATCTTTTTATATTGTAATGTCATGCAAGACCTATAATCTTGTAACATCTCACAAGATCAACACAGTTTTTAGGAACAAAATTAAACCAAAGATTTTGGGGGCCGGAATAGCTCAGTTGGTAAAGCGCCGGACTCGTGATCCTGGGGTTACGGGTTCGAATTTCGGTACAGGGGGATTTTTCCCTCGGAGTTAACATTGGTTCCGACTCCATTCCCCATACAGTCCTTCGAATGAGACTATAAACCGAGGTTCCGTGTGTGAACGCACGCACAACATCTTGCACACACGTAAAATCCCATCACCAACTTTCGGAAGAGAAGGCCAGTTTGGCCGTTGGTATGGATGACACGTTATATATAGCATGCACCTTCCCCAAAGATGGAGTATGGCTGCCTTAATGGCGGGATAAAAAACGGTCATACACACAAAACTCCACTGCCTGTCTATACACGCAGTGTCCGCAGGAGTATCAGCTTGCGTACGCAGAAAGAAAGAAACCAAAGATTTTGATATTAATCATGATAGAAGTAATGTAACGCTCCTATAAGACGAATGAATAATATAGTTGCAATAACAGTGAATGAGAACATTAAATCTCTCACATCTGTTCCAGACTTCCCGCAATAGGCACACATTTTGCACTCGATACACTGCCAGCGTAGGTTGGGAACTCTTCCGATTACTTCTTCGCTCAACTGCAGACATTCTGGATGACCTGAAATCATAATATTATGAACTGATTAATTCATTTGCAATTTAACGCATACTTCACATAATATACTTCAGATTTAATACAAATTCTTAGTACTCAAGAGTCATGATCAGATGCATGTTCTTGCCGTTTTAGGTAGCCTTTCACCAGTCAATTTGACTGTCCGCTGTTACTCACCCAGTAGGAACCTGCCTATCCACTGTACAGGTGATTTGTTTTGAGTCAAGCATCAAGATGAAGGATTCTGACGAAGTAGCTTTACCTCTTTCAAACATTCCAATCTAAAAAGTTACCTCTTTTGAACATTATTTATACTGCCCTCAAAACAATTGAAAAAGTTAGTGACAATGACTGAAATGACACAAATACGGGAAGTCACAGCTTCTATACAAATCACACTACATGTGACTGATCACCATCGTGACCATGGTTGGTCATAAACACCATCTACACATGAAAAGGCATATCAAACTACACCCACTGCATCATTTTCATACATAATATGGTGCAAACTGGACTTGAGAGTATATATATATATAATATATAGATCAATATGTTAAGTTTTTGTTCGTTTTCTTGATCCAGGTTTCATTTTTGCTGTACAGTAATGTTTTCTTGGTGTGGAATATGATTTCCTTTTCTGACCCTGTTATGTCTGTATGTTTACTAGCAAATTTCAGAGCTTTGGTGAGTAGTTCCTCATCTATGGATGGGTAGAAATCCAAACTCAATAAACAAAGCAATACTCAAACTCAATAAACAAAGCAATACAGTATTCATCACATTCGACATAGTGGATTTCTACCCATCCATAGATGAGAACTACTCACCAAAGCTCTGAAATTTGCTAGTAAACATACAGACATAACAGGGTCAGAAAATGAAATCATATTCCACACCAAGAAAACATTACTGTACAGCAAAAATGAAACCTGGATCAAGAAAACGAACAAAAACTCAACATTTGATGTAACCATGGGATCATATGACGGTGCAGAAACATGTGAACTGGTCGGACTATTCATGCTATCCAACATCAAGAAACAACTTGGAAAACAAGTTGGATTATATAGAGACGACGGCCTTGCTGCACTAACCAACAACCCAAGAACCATTGAAAACAAGAAAAAAGAACTATGTAAAATCTTCCAAAGCCACAACTTAAAAATCACCATTGAAGCAAACAAAAAGGTAGTAAACTACTTAGACATAACACTTGATCTCAACAACCACATATATAAACCATACAAGAAGCCCAATGACACACCTATCTATGTAAGCATCAAAAGCAACCACCCACCATCTGTATTAAAAGCCATACCCAATGAAATGAGTGAAATGTAAATCATAGGAATGACAACAGATGTGTGCTGCAGAACATGTATGCTGTTTTTATTATAGTTAAAAACACACTTTTCATAACTTCAACTGACAAGCCATCAAATATGTAATAACTTAGATAAAATTTGCCTCCATATATCCTAACATCTTGAAACCCAAGACAGGTAACAATGCAAATCTGGTATTAACCTTCCCCACAGGTTGCGTGTATTCAATAACCCACAATACTTATTTTCACTTGATGACCGAGGCAATTTTCAAGCTACTGCCATAGAATTGTATGACTTTTTCAATAATGCACCACCCCACACTTGTACCAAAAACTATTTTACACCATCACCACCAAAAAGGTCCACGAACATAAAACAAAATAATGGTCATGCTTTACTCCTTCAGTAAAAGTGCAGGTTCTTGGAGATCCATGATATATTTATGGCAAGGCTTTACCGCTTTATCAACAGATAAAAAAAAAAAAAGCATGGGTCTCTGTGGAGGCCCACACTGAACAACAAAGCTCTATTCCTACATAAAAAGCTTGGGTCACTAGATATCCATGACGTATGCCACATAAAATTTCAGCCAATGCATGGCAAAGGTAAAGTGCTCAGGGTGCAGTTCGACACCCATTTCTGAGCTGCAACCATGTAACTAAAACTCACACACATAAACAGATTTTTAATGACAAAATTTAGAACAGCCATGTAACTAAAACTCACATACAGTCAGATTTCAATCACAAAATTACTTAGAACTATGTTACAGAAACTCAAAAACATACAGATTTTAATAACCAAACAATTGAGAATCCAAAGTAATTGAATAGTAACACTGATTTCTTACCACTTGTTCCACAGTCAGCACATGAAATAAGTTCATCCACTCTGTCAGTATTGGTGCAGTAGCTACACCACAGGTTGGGCTTGTGAGTTGTCTGTAATGCAAAAATAATTGTAACTGAATTAATACATTGTATACTTTCATCATCTTAATTTCATTTGTACTATCAGATTAGTAAAAAATGCTTAAGGTCTTAAAAACATGCTGGAACGTTGCATGATTAACCACAAAAATTTTCTGAACACACTATAAATTTAGAGAGAGAGAGAGAGAGAGAGAGAGGAGAGAGAGAGAGAGAGAGAGAGAGAGCACAGTGAGAGAGAATGACCAGGTGAATGATCTGTCTCTGATTAATCACAAATACCTAAAGCAAATTATCAGCTAAAATAGTACCATTAACCACTAACTCACAAGTTAAAATGGTCTCCTCAAATCAGCTTTAATAATACAAATTAATTCTAAAGTATTAACCACTAACTCACAAGTTACAGAATCCCCCATCAGAGTAAACCAGTTCATACTAAGAAACTGAACAGGATAAAACCCCACTTTATAAGCTTCTACAACCAACAGCTAAACTGATAAACTGAGAACCTTCTGCACAATATGTGCAAAATCCCTCTATACCCCCCCCCCCCCCCCCCAACTCCTCCAAAAAGGTCGCCTGTGTTGTTTCTGATATACAACTGATATATGTATACTAATAGAGAAAAGTACTGGGCTGTACGATTAATATCTGTACATTTATGGTAGAGATATAACAACATTTATGCTTTAGTGTCAACTGTTTCTATGTTTTCATTGTTTTAGGCATAAAATATAATCATATTGTCCTTTTCATATTAAGCATGTAATGTTTCAGCTGCACAATTTTCATGTTTGGGATCAAGTAACATGTGACTTATTTCAAGTGGATACAGAAGATTGCAAACAGTAGTGCCAATTTGTAGAAATATGATAAAACAGATTTGAATACAGACAAGAAAAGCTGAATGGAATTATACTGTAAAACACGCCATTTTTCTCTTTAATGCAAAATGAAGAGAAAGGAAATAAATTTTTGTAGACTGTACAGCAGTATAAACGATGACAATTTGCTGAAATTGTGCATCAATATTACCTTTAATAATCTTTCTCAGTTTACAGTGATACAATTATCTCTCAGCTTATAACCATAATTGTTAATATCAGTAAGTCAGTTAACAGCATTTTAAGATCTACAACTCAGTATAAGTTAACACTGGCAGTGAAAGCTTTCTTTCATACAGAAAGAATGGCATGATAACCCTAATTCATATTTTCACTATGTTTTCTAATTCTTTAAACACTGAATTGTTAAAAGTAAAGAAATATTTATCTGACGTCATTTCCTTTTGAAAGGGCAACTAGCATTCAAGTTCATATGAAAGCAGGCCTAAAATTTGGAGGAAAAAAGTCAATTCACTTATCATCTCTTCAACCTGTCATCCAACTAAACAATTCTCCACTTTCCCCCACCATTAAAAAAAATTCTTTTAAAGAATTGCTATTGCGTTGATCAAATTTCTACGATAGACAAAAACTACAGATACAAAAAAAAAAAAAAAAAAAAAAAAAAATCTTTGAATGAACTTATTTCAGAAACAGTCTCCAACTCTTTTGTGTTCATAACTTTACACCGTTTACATAAAGACCAGGTGGTGATAATGTGATGATGCTAATGCTATCACTCAACTTCCAAATGTTTGTAAGGTGTGTGTGAAGTGTATGTGCTGTCGTAGTGTTTGTACAGATCTGGAAGGAGGGGGTGGGGAGGGGGAGGGGGGGTGGGGGGTGGGGGGGGGTAGGGGAGGGAGGTTGTGGGGAGGGGTTCTTGATTCCTTCATCATTACACTCAAGCCAAGAAAGACCACTTCCACTTGTTCTTATTCAACTCCCAGTGCTGAAGTATCTTCAGTCTTGCTCAATAAACTTTTAGACATTATTGATGACTTACCCACCATTAACTGTACTACCAGAATACCAAACTGCAGAATGGTCCCATGACCCTGAAACTAGTAAGGTAAGGTAAGGTAATGTTGTTTATAGCCCAGCCGACCACAAAGGGCCATATCAGGGCTGTCACCACGTTAAAATCAACTTAAGTCATTCATTCACACAATTCTTTAAAATACATCTTCAAAAAACCCATCTGAAATTTTTGACAGGGACTGCTTTTTGCTGTGCACAAGTCCACCAGTCCTCCGTTATTTACATGAGGAAATCCTGGCAAAACTAGTCTCTCACATAGCTTGGGGGGGGGGGGGGGGGGGGGGGGGGGAGGCAGAATTATCCATCTCAAAAAATTTCTTTTAAGAAATGTTGGAGCTCTGGTAAAATTCATGTCATGACAGAAAGCACACACATGAACATTAAAACCTGGAGGGAATTGTTTTTAAGCTTAAACTGAACAGCAGAAAATTTCTCTGGGCTGAAAATGAGCCTGTAATTAGTGTAAAGTGTGCAACCCAGCAAGCAAGGGGATAAGAAATTTTTTGGAATTGTCTTATTTCTGTTGTGAATCATGTCTCTAAATCTACTTTCCTATTAAGTTCATAGCATCAGGGTGTACAACTTAATAAGAAAAACAAAACAAAAACATAGATCATACAGTTTCCCAGATTTCACTGTAAACAGATGAAATTTGGTTGGAATTATTGCTGAGTTTATCAATTTAAACACAGAAAAAGCATATCTGAACTGAGTGACTTCTATTACTGAAATAACAAGTGATTAATTTACAATCTTGATTTCTAATCTCTTAATACTTGATGTGAAGTTAGGAACACATTTGAAACCTACAATATTGTAATTTTTTTTTTTTTTTTTTTTGCTGTCCCAACCTCTGCGCCACCTCAGAGGCAGTGCACCCACGCACCGTCCACAGCCACAGCCCGGTCGGCCCTGCCGCAGCCCCGGCACCGGCAATCCACAGGGAGCAGTCAATGTCAAGTCGTCAAGAGGCAACCCACCGGAGGAGACACTGCACTGCTGCCGAGTCACTTCGGTGGTGTTCAGTGGCGCCTGTTCTGATCTAACATACGCAGGACACCACCTGCTAAGCCCCCTACTGACGACAATAATTGCTTAGTCGCGGAGCCGGCGTGAGTGAGCTCTCCCTCCGGAAGGCGCCACCATGTCCGTCCAACGACAGCCCCCATGGACTTGCCGATACCGGTGACCCCGACGGAACCAAACCAAGGCCACTGACGTGGAGAGGACATCGGAATTGAGGTCACCATGACAGCAGGGCATGAAGGGCCACAGAATCTGAGACATTTTTTTTTATGCTGATCGATGAGAATGAGGATGATTAAGATGATGCTACGGATTTCCATTTCGGTCTGAGACTACATGACAGGGCTGTACTCTACGTTTCCTTTCATAATATATCCCGGCGTCAACCAGGCCCGAGAGATACAGGCACCTGCAGTGTTGGTCAGGAAATTTGAGCAACACTCTCAGAAACGCATCCATTAAGTGGATGAATAGCTTATCATCATACATTTTCATGGATAAAAAAGTTTAAAAACATTTAAAATGCTCATGCAGATTTGAAATTTGATAAATGTTACAGGAAATAATTTTCACAATAAAGATGTCATGCAGATTCTTAGGAGAATTCTTTTCTGAAATTTAACGTTTTAAAGATTTCTCCAAATCATCAACTTATAATATCCCACGATTATGTTCTGAAATATCGTAGAAATTCCGCTACATTGTAACTCCTGTTCAATGATTACTTTGACCAGTGAAATAATCACTGTGTTCATCATTCATTCATCAGGAAGCTTAAATTTTGTTTTCTTACTTTTACCTGGATCACGTCACCAAATGCACAAGTCAGTCAGTTAGATCATTTATGAAGTATGCATATGGATGAAAAATGTCTTCATGACAAGTGTACCAGAAGAAACTTTTGTTTTAAATATCATTATAACATTCTGAAGCAAAGATGGGGAAAAAAATCTGTTTTTCAATAGTAAAAAAAAAAAAAAGAGAGTACTGATTATATATTAAATGGTGAGACTGATTTTTTTTTTTTTTTTTTTCATCGACAACCTTTACCTTACCGAGTTTTACATATGAAAACCCCATTAAAAAAAAGTTACCAATGATCGCTGGATATTTATCATTTCATCTAATTTTCAATTTAAGGGTTTAGCATCTGCCCACATGATGTCAATTTTCATTTTAACAATCAATGCTTGTGCCAGCAGTGGATGGATAATGTTTATGGTATTGTTTACAATTTATAGGAATTTTCAATTTTGCCTTAACAAATCTAAAAATCAAATCTTTTACAACAAACATACATTTTTTTTTTTTTTATGTCACAAAATGTCCAACTTGCAAACAAACTTAAATTTATTAGACTTAGAGACAGCATGTGATTTCTGACTCAGGCCAGTTATAAATTTCAGATTTCAGCTGGGAAGGTGGAATCAGTCCACCATTTTGATTCTGATCCAACTAATGATGGCACCAGTACCATACGATAGAACAATTAAGGATCTCATCACAGTGAAAGGTCAATTGTGCCTACATAAGGAAAACACACAAGACATGTCTTGTCTTCCAATTCACATACCGATATTTCATGCTTCAAAAATACCATTTGAAAACTTTTGAACTGTTAGCTTTGTCCTTTATCACTACTGTGACATTAGTTCCTTGTACTATTATGTGTTCACCTTTTATAATCACCACAGCTTGCACGAATGATGGTTTCTGTCAGAAAGTATTAAAAGTTTGAAAGTCGCTTGTGTTTCTTTCTTTTAACCCGTCTGTGCCTGTCATGGTGCTTTGAAAGCAGACAAGACTGCCTTCCACAAAACCAAAAGAACTTACAAATTTGACTGAACCACTGAGCCATTATCAGAGCTGCTGCCAAATGAGATGGATTCTTGTAAGTAGGGTTTTATTTTTGGTCGAAAAAGCCGACTTTGTTTTCTTTGACTTGTGGCTCTGACTCCCCACCACCTCTTTGATAAAAGAAATGTTCTTCTGCAGAGAGAAAAAAAAAAAAGTCACTGCAGTTTCAGACTGCATGGCTTCTGGCTCTATTTTGACAAGAGCCAGGCTATGGGATGCTGTTTGGACCCTTGAAAATGTACTTCCAGCCCAGCTTTTAAAAAGTCTACCTGATGATTTAAAGACAAGAAAGAAAAGAGCTTTTTCAAACCCTGGTACCTTTCCAAATGCTGAACTGTGGGTAAGAATACCTTTCATAATGTCTGAGAAAGGATGGGCCCACTCTTTATGCCAGCACTGAACCAGGAAAGGAAGAACCTGTATACTATCTTGACAGACCCAAAACGTTCATCCTGATGTTGCACACTCACCTTCCGAGACTGACGATTTGATTTACTTTTTTTTTCTTTTTTAAACACGCACTCACCTTTTCTTTTTTTTAAAACATGCACTCACCTTCAGAGACGGATGATTGATTTATTTTTCTTTCTTTTTTTTTTTCTTCTTAAACACACACTCCCTTTTAAGGACTAATGATTTGGTTTTTCACTTTAGCTTTTTTTTGTTTTTTTTGTTTAAACACTCACTCACCTTTAGAGACTTATGATTAATTTTTCATTAATTTTTTTAAATTTAAAGACATACCTTGCTCCTTGGGGATACCACGGGCTCTTTTGGAACAAAAAGCTCACCAATTTTCAAGTAGTTTCATATACCAAACTTCACCCTTTAGTTTTAGTCACTTCGATTCTGTGTTTTCTTTCTTTTTTTTTTTTCCTTTGCTGCCCCCCCCCCCCATCCCCCCCCCCCCCCCCTTATCTTACTTCAGTGCCTGCTCTTTTTTCCCCTTTAGACTGTTGACCATTCTTCTGTCTTTGCCCTGGATACTCATCTACACTTATTCCTGATAAAAAAAATTATGACAATTAAACCATTTATGTTTAACCCTGCCTCTAGGAAGTGAAAACTGTAATGTCCAAGGCAGACAATAGCTGACTAGCTGTGTCTTTGTAGAGATAGTGAGAAAAATGTTTTAGGTCAAAACTGTGATTCTGCGGCAATGAATAAGCTGAGCAACTCCACCATCATTTCCTGACGAAAAATGAAGACATGCTTTAAAGTGTAAAAATGTGTATTATTGTGTGTGTGTGTGTTAAATCAATGAAGAAATCAACTGTGCCACATAACACACGGTAAACATTATTACAATATGAATACATTTTTTTCAGAAAAAATATCTTATACCACTCAAAGCAAATTCCACCACCTGACTTGATATCAGACACTAAAACCAGGAGTAAAGTCAGCTGTGCATGAACTTCATGTACATTTACATCTTCTTAAGATCAATAAAATGCATAGAGTTAGACTGACAAATGAGGTAAATTAATCACTGAGTTAGTCTTACATACTTTTCATTCTGTCAAACAAATGTCCAGGTACTTAATCTTTCACCAGGATAAAGAAATGACTGGCTGAATAAACTTTTTAATCCATACAGTCGTAGTCAAATCAGTCTGTTGATATATATCTCTGCTGAGGTTAAGAGTTTCACTTTAGTTCTTTGTTTAGTTAAGGGTGATATATTGGTGTAAGAGATGTCAGGAAGTAAAAGCAAAAAAAAAAATCTTTTATTTCATTACATTATGAAAATATTCAAAACACGTTGACTGCATCACTGCTCACAATTATCAAGTAGCTCTTTCAAATTACACAGTTTAATTTCTGCAAACTTGGAATAGTTTTTCTAAATGAAATCAGCATTCTTTTCAACCGGACTCTGTCATTACTTACTTCAAAAGAAATCTTTCATTACACAAAAAATGGACATTTTCACCTTCAACTCCAAGGCCATTTAGTAAACCTAGACTTTTTGCCTTCTATATCAAAAGCTGTCATACTAACGATTAATAATTAGATAAATATTTTAATATTAGTATTACAAAATAAATCTGGAAAAGAAGCAAAAGAAAAAAAAAAGCTAAAAAGGCACAAAGTGTTGCATTATTCTGCTGAGGTCATGCATCTGCAAGACTCAAGCTTAATTTTAAAAAAAAAAAAAAACACGTATGTCTTGGGGACTGAGATGCAATATCTGCTGCATCTATTACTGGATTTTTAACAAAATGCCCAATTACTTTCGAAGGCTGAGACTTCAGAGGCATATGATATATAGCCTACAGCTAAAGCCAGTCATGAACATTGTCCGGGACTAAAGCAGCACAACCAGTCAAAAAATTCAGGAAGCATTTAATGACCACCTAACCAAATCAATACAATTTAGGGGATAAAAAACAACAACAAACAAACAAAAAACCCCAAGGATAACAAAGAGATCTAAGAGAAAGCTGCTTAGTTTCCCTATTACTAGTATTAGATCAAAATCAGACACAAGTTGACTGGTAAACAAAAATTGCTAATCTCATCCTTTCTTTAGGCATTATATGACTGGTAACAGAACATCAGTTTAATGTACAGCTCTTAAGAAAAATGCAAAAAAGAAAGTCGACCTTAAGTTCCGGAAAGATGGTTGAGAAACAATTAATGGGACGATTCGGATGAGTAAAATCATGAGGTAAATAAATTCCTTTCAAAGATGTCACTTATGCATCAATACCCAACACTTTCATGATAAAAAAAACAGTAGTTTCAAGAAAAACTGGCACCAGTACTTATTCTTATCAGATATGCTGACATCAATTACGACAAGCATCCAGTTGAGGCTGAACTGGTGCATGGCAACACTGTGAAAGCAGCAGACAAAAGTACTAACTGATCAAAAAACAGATGTGGCTGCTGCCCTGAAATAAGCATTCTGGGTCATTACCCAATATCTCCAAACGTAAAATATACAGTCTAATTTACTTGCATTCATGGGGACTTGAACTCTCCAAGCGTAAAGCAACAACCAGCTTTACATCATAAGTGTATTATTACTGTCCAGGATTCTGCAGACTTTCAAACATTTCATTTCACAGGCATATAAATCAAAAGCATAGTACAGAACTTCTTCCAAGAAATTTGGGTATTTTCTGTTTGTATCTTAAATAGGAAAATATCCCAAATTTCTTCTTGGAGGTGTGGGTTTTCTTTGCTTGGTTCATTGTTTTAACAAAGGAAATTGTCCAGTGGGGCTTTGGAAATGTCCCCAACTTTTCTAGGCCTATCACACCTGTAGTTGTTTCCAACTTCTTGCAGAAAACTGGTGTTGGTAACATTTCATTCAGGCAATAAACTTTGATGTTCAAAGCCTTGCTGGGGGAAAATAAAAAACTGCTTCATAGCAGGAAAACAACAACAAAAAACAACAAGGCAACTCCATAATCACCCCCTCCCCTCCACTCCCAGGTGAAGACTACAGACTTTGAAATAAACACTGGAAGTGGAGGGGGGGAGGGCAGGATCGAAAGTGATCACGACTTCTCATTCTTTCTATCATCTGTGCCTGGTATTGAGCACCACCAAAGGCACTGTTGCACAAAATCCAAAAGTTATATTTGACTTCATGTGTTTCAACCACATCAGGCTACTTTGGAAGATTCTCGGAGATATTTGCATGTTTATAAAAATCACCTGACAACATTGCACCATGCAATTAAACTTTTTTAAGATTGTCCATCAAGGTGCCGATATCTTTGTATGATTAATATACATTTCACAATCAAGTTTTTCTATAACTTGCTTTTAAAGTTGGCAACAAAAACTGTTTGGAATGTCATTCAACCACTGATGCAGACTAGCGGACTTCCACTCCCCACCACGCCCCTTTTGACTGGTTTATTTTCTGAATTTCATCAGATTTCTTATTATTTTATTTTGGATATGTTACAAATTCAAGGAACAGATTATATGATACATTAGAACCACAACCATGTATCTCCGTATTACACTACATTCAGAGATGCATGGTTGTGGCTCTGACTTGGTTAACTGCTTTTTAACAATGAATAAAAACTTAATGGAATCCAATAACTAAAATCAAAAGCTCAACAGGCAAATCTGTAACAAACATGATCGTAAAAAAAAAAAAAACCCACATCATAACACCAGGTAAAATATTGCTATCAATAATAAACAAACAAAAAAAGACACAAACCAACAATGGAAAATGAGTAAGCTAGCACAATTAAATACATTTCTTTTAAACAGCAGATATACCATCAGATGAATTAGGTAAGCTGCTGTTTGCAAAAATACTTAACAAAACAAACAAACAAAACAAAACAAACAAAAGAAAATAATAACAAACATTCCCATTTAGTTATAGTAATGACTGGAGAAGAAGGCAAATACAAACCACTCCCCTCCTCTCTTCCAAATAAACAAAAATGAACACATAAACCACGGAAACACACAGAACTAGAAAGACTGAGAGGATTTTAAAAAAACTGTACCTTATTCCTTTCAAATGGAAGAATGATCTCAGTGGATCCAAGACCAATGTCTTCCACATCCACTGTCACTCTCGTTTTCTTTATTCTGCTGATCAGGTCAGGCTTCTTCTTGGGGTCTGGTAATGCCACTTTGAAAGCTGCACCTTCCTGTTGCAGTTGCCCACTAGTCACGGCACGCTTAGCTTGCAGTTTAAGAAGACTAGACATGTTGGCCCCATCCTGAAGATGAACACTGTAGCTGCTTCTGATGTACTGTTCCAAAGAGCGCAGGGTTGATCCATTTGCTTCTCCAAGTTCCCGGATACACCGTACCATAACTTTCATCAGGTCAGTGCTTGGTGTGATGTTCAAGGAATGACTCTGGAGCTGCGATACTTTACTTGGGTCCCGATATGATGCCACACCTTTGTTAAAGACTTGAAGGACGCTACCATTTTTAACAGCCACCTGGAGATACTCAAGAGTATCATCATGAGGCACCTTGTGATTTGCCTGAAGAACATGACAAATACGATCAGAATTTGGGCGTTGTTTCTGATTCCTAATCTTTTCAATTGCTTCTAAAATCCATTTCACATGCACTCCATCTGTCCCTGCACTGGAACTGTCTCCTTCCTTCACCATTTTGCTGGTTTCAGTAGACTGTCTTACATTAATTTTAATGTTGTTGTTCACCTTTGTGATGAGAAAACAAGATTATAAACAAAAACTCTCAAAAGGAGAAAAATCAGGTCAATGTTTCACTGGAACACATTTTCAAAATAAGCGTTTAACGTTGGTAATGATTAAAAAAAAAAGAAACACATGCACTGTTTTGCCACCCATGGCTCAGCTGTCTTTAAACTGAGAATCTGGTGCCTCTTCCTCCTCACTTTCGACGATCTGCATGGTTTGTTGATATATCATCCTCTTCTGTTGGACACAGCAACACTTATCGCCATCTGAAATCAAAGTGAATAAACTGTATTTAATGTTGTGCCCCCTCTCTAAATTTTGTATTTAAGTTAACAAATCAACCACTGAACCGACAGTCCAGTTCTATTACTTCTGCTCACCAAAGAATTCTTTTTATAAAAATCAGTAGTAGTGGTAATCTTCAAGGAGAGGGGTCCTTATTATTGAGCGCTTTTCAAGCAATATTTTCGTAGTATCTGACTGCTGGGCAACCTAAATAACGCATGTAAACTGTTATTTTAACTTTTTCGTCTATATCTACGCAATTAATTATGAAATAATATCACGAAAAATGTCAATGTAAAACGGTAAAAAGACTAAAGTGGAGTCAGAAAAATAACACATGACGTTACTACGCTCAATAATATGGACCCCTCTCCTTGAATATTACCACGACCAGCGCCGGTGACCACTGTGGTAATTTTAAGTTATCAAATTGTCAGGCTAACCTGGCCGCTTTATTACTTCTTGGCCGAGGCCCCGAAATTCAGCCATTTTTACATTTCCGGGGGCAAATCATCTTTCTGAACAAAGCAATTTAAGCTCTCAGTTGTATTCAGCGAAAAACAAGTGACAGCGAACAGAAACGCCACCTTTTCATTTACAATTTGAAATAAATTTCACTCGATGACAACTTTTTCTTTTGTCTTTTCACGCAGCTACAAGATGCCTCCTCCGCCTTGTGAACGCCGTACGAAAATGGCGGCATCCCGTCATTCATTTTGGCGTGCTAATTTTTCTCCCGATACATTCACCGAAACAATGCTCGTAGTTTTACGTACATGAAACGAATAGACATAGGTTTTAAATATACGGATTTAAAGCTTAAACGTGAATAAAACATGTAATAACGGCGAAATATTACACGAAACCTAACAATCTTCAGGTTGTTTACAAGGCAAATACAAGACTGAAGACGCATATTGCATGCGGCCGATTAGAAAAAATAAAAATCAAATTAACACAAAGCTATCAATAAAACGTGTAAAAAATAATGTTGCCTGAATCTCACAACTTTCATACATCTATTCCATACCTCTAAATAGAAAATATAGAGTTACCCGGCCATCTTTACGATCAGAAGTATAGTATTTCTTCAAAGTAGCAATCGTTGATGTCTGGCAAATATGGCTGCCAACCACAACACCACAGCGCAGTAGGGCCTCACAGCTTAGACCGAGGGAACAGTTGGGGGAATTTACATACGGGCACTAAAGTATGACAGCTCAGTCAGCCTTAAGTCTCCGAGTATAAACGACTGTTGTTTTCGCAGCATTGCACTTACCTTAAATTCAGACAATCATCTCTCTGAGCAGTTTGTTTCATTGCACTTAGAGAAAACAAGGTCACAGCTAACACACAAAAATGTCCCTCGCTGGCTGAAACAATTTGTCCGATCCGAAAGAGTGCTGTGATTTGATTGGCTCGCGATGATAAGTGATCCGTTTGGACTGTCTAAAAATCCTCAATTGCTGTGTGTGAGAAAGGGAACAAGTAACGCGTCAAAAAGAACCAATAGCATACCTTTTGGAACGTATTTTAGCATGAAATCAGCGCGCATGGGTTTCTAATGCGTCATCTTCGACAAAAACGGCAGTCTACCGTAATTACAAGCTTCCACAACAGTCAGTCAGGTCGTGTTTGTGAGAAACTGTACTGGATGTCAACGAGCGATCAGCAAGCTGCTACCTGTTTGTGCTTTGATGCGAACAGGTACGCGTCTTCACTTGCTCGCTTGACTGAACATGCCCTTTGATCAGAGTCGAAACAGAGGCAGAGAGCAAAGTAATCGGCGTTTTTGTCAACAAATCGCAGAGGGATAAAGCGGACAACAACGTGGAATAAGAAAATAAACTAAGGCGAAGTCGAAGACAGTTGAAAACAAATGAATTAAAGCAAAAACAGAAAATAAAAAGGAACATGCATCTATAATCTACAACATCTTTTGTTTAGCATTTCGACAGAAATCGCCACTAGTGAGTGCATTAGTCTATTGTTTTAGATGCAGAGAGAGAGAGAGAGAGAGAGAGAGAGGGGGGGGGTATGAAAACAACAACAAAACCCAGCCGGCGATGACTCGATGAATTATACAAATGCAGTGAAACGATGTAATTCTTCATCGAATAGTCCACAGCAATAGGGCCTACCAACCCGGGAGCTGAAGAAGTTGTGGAATAAAACCTAAGAATGCAGACAGACAGACAGATATGGGAAGATAGACAGATGCTGAAAAGTATGTGCGTGCGTGCGTATGTGTGTGTGTGCTAACGCACGTGTGTGTTTGTGTGTGTGCGTGCATGTGCGTGCGTGCGTACATGCGTGCGCGCGCGCGCGCGTGTGTGTATGTGTGTGCACGCGTGCGTGCGTGCGCGTGTGTGTGCGTGTGTATGTGCTTGTTTGCGCGCGCACGCGCGCGCGCGTGTGTGTGTGGATACTGTGTGGCTTTCGTGGTCGCTTGTGCCACTGTTGCCGGCTACAGGAAGTCCAGTGTCTTAACTATCTCCAAGAGTAACACGCCAGCAATGGAAATGAAACTGATGCCCGATCAACACGAATAAAAGAGCAAGTCATAGTTTAAAAAAAGAAAGAAAGAAAGAAAAGTAAAGGGTTGGAGCTTGGCGCAGCGCTTGGCGTTTGATTAGTGCAGAATGCAGTATTTCTTTTCTACTGACAGAATCTGTTGCTGTTGTTTGTTTGTTTCTTTTGTTTTTGTCTTTTTTTGTTTGTGTTTTTGTTTTGTTTTACTTTTTTTTTGGGGGGGGGGGGGAGGGGGGGCGGGGGAGGGAAGGTGGGGGGGGGGGGGGCAGGGGGAGATGAGGCCTACATTTTCATCGTTGGTCAGATTTGTGATAGGCAGTTTACATATTTAGAGACCGTGACGACACCACAACGACGATTGAGAAAGTCGCGAACCTAAGAGATTTCGTCTTTGGTGACTGTGACTGTGTGTGAACTGATGTACGGAACTTATTAGTCATTACAGAACTTGATTTTTGTCCCAGCAGCATTTTTGAAGTCCGCGGTCATTAATGACTTTCTTTTTTAATGGATCATTTTAGAAACAAATTGCTGCACAATATCTGTCAGCCTACGATGACGCTAACCGGTGATCATTTTGACCACCGATATTTAGCCTATTATAACTCGGCGCTTTATGCCGGATGTAGGCCTGCTGTTTATTATGGAGAATCACGAATAAGTTTGGAGGTTGGGCTTACTGGAAATTTGTGCTGGATGATTCAGTGTGACTCAGGCCTCGGTTCGTCGTGCACAGGAAGACAGACAGACAGGCAGACAGACAGACAGACAGACACACACACACACACACACACACACACACACACACACACACACACACACACACACACACAACTATACGTACGTTCACACACACACACACACACACACACACACACACACACACACACACACACACACACACACACAATCTGTGTTTGATACTGTACTTCGAGCACAGATATTTGTATTAACATTTGATTTAACAAAATAAATCTTTCATAGCTCTACATTTCCAAACGCGCTGATAACTGGCAAGGCGGATTTAGGATCAATCAAGTTGAAGTTGAAACATGGTTAGAACACAAGAAGTCGTGATGTTACTGATATCTAAGCGCCTACACAAGACGTCTTTCTGAGCGTTACCTACTATAACGGCCGCCAAATATCAACAACCACTTTAAAGGAGAAAGATCTTAATATCAATAAATATCAAAATACAATGTGATCCTTGCATTATTAATGTTGCGGCGGTGACTGCTGAAGCTCGGTGAAGTTGGTAGATTATCATGCTCGATTTTTACGAAGTTTCCAAGAGCAACATTTTAGATATGTTGATCAGTTGCATGTGAAAATCATATAGTGTAGGCTTTATAGCTGTGGAACATGTAATATCATGTATGACGCAGAGACGTAAAATTAACCGCTGAATTGAACACACACACACACACACACACACACACACACACACACACACACACACACACACACACACACACAGACAGACAGACACACACACTCACACGTGTTAAAGTGTACCGCGGCGCAGACACGCGGCACACAACCCCATGATAAGGGACGGTGTATTTACAGTGACTGGCCAGTCGATATCTATAGCCTACGCCACGCTGGCCTGTCACCCAATGGTTAATGACGGTAATGGCAGTGATGGCGATTCATCATTACAATTATTGCAAACAACGGCAACAAACAGAAAAAAAACAAAACAAAAAAAAAAAACAAACAGCAGCAACAACAATAACAACGAAACAACGATCTGACCAATGCTTAACTGATAAATGGGCAGTTGTTTCTCTCTAAACAAACCACATGGCTTTAGCATGTCTACAATTGTGGTCAAAGCGTTGTGTCATGTCGTTATAACCATCAAAATCACCAGTGATGCAGCCATAACTGGATAAATAGATTATGTTTTTATTACAACATCAAGACTCAGCAGCCTAACAGTTAATGTATCTGCTCATGGGAAATGAAAATAAAGGAGTTAAATAAGATAGAAACCAAAGCAAGAGACTCACATCATTCCAGTTATCCAAGAGACGAGTGAAGAATGACTGCGTGTTCAATTTTAAAAAAAGTAGAGAAAAAAAAAATCCTTAGATTTCGAACAGATAACTTCGTAGACTACGTAGCCATGTCATGTATGTTACGTCTGTAGTTATAAAACTTGTGAAATTCAACATCTGTCTCACAGAGGAAGGAGAGTGTGGATTTGGGGGGCGGGGGGGGGGGGGGGGGGGGGGGGAGGGGGGGGGGGGCGCTTGTGTATGTTCAAGCTCGGGTTCAGGTACAGGTTAAGATTCTAGGGGTGACTGTTTTAATGCCTAACTGAAGAGGATTTTAAATGCCCCCTCTCTTTTCAAAATCAACCACGCTTAGCCAAATTTCGTTCCAAAGTCTGCCTGACATCCTCAAGATATGTAGGCTAACACATCAATCATCAAAGTAAAAATGATCAAAATGTTAAAGGTAAGTATCTTTTACAATTTCCTTAGATTCAATAGGATTAAAAAAAATATTCAATAGTAGGCCCATACTAGGTGCGCATTTAGCGGATTATGTTTGCTTATTTTCTTATTTAGGCTACTTACTCTGTTACTAAACGCGATTTTACTTAAGGATTAGAACGGCAGCATTTCTTAAGGATTTTGTCAGAGCTGTTCCTTGTTGTACTAGTGATTCAAAAACCTCTTTCCGATGTACAGTATCCTACATTTAGGCTACTAGCACTAGAATACAATTATCCAGTTATCCGATCAGTCTGAAAAACTTATCTCTTCAAATTTCGTCATGGTTTGTTTGATGTGTTGTTCATTTTTGTGCAGTCAACGAAAATTTTACACGAGCTCTTTACAAAATCTGGCAAATCATTTAAAAATATAATGAAAAGGACTGGTTCAAGTATACTTCCTTAAGGAATAGGCCTACCGCTTGAAAGTTCCGCATATTTGGAGCGGCAGTTACCGACTTTCAATTTCTTTTATGTATTCACCAAAAAGCCCTCACTGTATGCTAAGTTTCAGTAGAAGTCGTTCGTGAGATACAGAGTCAAAAGCCTTTATGACGTCAAGGTAAACAATGTCGATATTATGCCCATTATCCTCTAATTACTGGAAAATCGCAAACATTACAGCACTACTTAAGACAAAGCACAAGACAAATCTTGGAAACCACAGACGGCCTGTGTTCCCTCTTTAGTTTATAGACAAACATCGAGGACGTCATCGTAGATCATATATTGCCAAGAGTGCCACAAAGAAAAGATTTGAGCAGACTGTCTATCCCTCACACTGACCTAAATCCCCAAACCCAGGCTTATGTCAAAGACCTCTGGCGAGAGCAACGGAACTCGCAGACGGATAAGAAACTATTTAAAATCCGCCCAAACCTGAGTTTTTATCGTGTTCCCAAGATAGCCGTAAAGAAGAAACAGTTTTGTACAGTTTGCATACAGGCAACTCGTTCTACACCCATTCTTATCTTTTAAAAGGTGAAGAAGCTTCGTGGTGCATTCCATGTCATGGACCACTCACAGTGAGACATATTCTGTTAGAGTGTTGGGACTTGAATGACATGAGACATAAACATTTTACAGCAGACTCCATGAAAATCTTGTTCAGAGATGTCCCAACTGATGTGATCTTTGAATTTCTGAAAATGATTAACATTAATATTTCATCTGATCTAAGATTTTACGGAGGAAAGATTTTTAACAAAATTTCCGGTGTGTTTTGGAAGGTGTGTTTTAAAGAGTGTGTGAATTAGTTTTTTTTAAATAATTTTTTAATTTTATTTATTTTTTTTTTAAAGATAATGACTTGCGAGTTGACTTAACTCGGTGACATCCCTGATATGGCCCTTTGCGGTGGCTGAGCTATAGGCAACATTACCTTACCTTACCTTACTACATCATACACGAGAAATGTGCTAAACTTAAGACTATGAGCATGGTTTGCGTAAATACAGATCAAGTGTCACCCAACTTCTTCCGGCGACAGATTTGTTAAACAATACACATAATGATACTGATACTTCTTCACAAAATTCTGTTAAAAAAAAAAAAAAAAAAAAAAAAAAAACTCTTGAGAAGTATTCATATATCCGTATGTTTTATTAGGGCTCATGTTCTTGAGTCTATTTTTAATTGCCTCTGGGGAGGCACATTTGTCTGTCAATGTACATTACCAAATCTTGATCCTACCTCTAGTGTAGCTTTATCACTTACCTCTTCAATGGCAAAAATCTGCGAAAGAATCATTCAATACATTGGCCCTACTTTCATCTGTCACTATTAGACTACCATCACGTGAAACTAGCAGGCTAATGCCAATGACAGTTGTTGTTTTTTAAATCATGATTGAACACACACCCAAAACGAGGCGGGTTTGTTCTACATTTTTAAAAAGTGTTTTTCTCAGAGTCCACTTTGGCTTTTCTTTTGAAGTTGGTGACCTTGTTTCTTTCACGAAGATATTTTAGACAATTCTTAACCCTTTTTACAGCATGTAAATCTGTCGTAAGATATATTTTTCTTTCTTTTTTTCTCTTAAAGAAAACGTTCTCCATGTTTCCATGTTTAACTGTATAGTGTTTGTTGTTGTTGTTGTTGTTGTTGTTGTTATCGTCACATTGCTTGGGCACTTCCTCTTGGGAATATTGTTTACAAGTAATTTATATATATATATATATATATATATATATATATATATATATATATATATATATATATAAAATAATGTACTAAGTTTTGTTACCGTGTCAACTTTCTCGTTTGAATATTCTTTTCCATACAAGTCAGTAACTTTTTTGAAAATAATGTCCCAGGTGTTGTCAACGTTTGCATCAATTTTACCCCGGACTGTCAGCCTCAGTTCGTGTCCAATAATGTAATAATTTCCTGTAGCAAAGGCGGATCTGTGATTGTCAAGGGAGCGAAACCTCTCACAAAGGGCCTTAAGCGCTTTAGACAACAAGAATGCCGCGCGTTGTAGAGAGATAGGTAATCGACCGATTAGCAGTACGCTCTCACCTAGCGCATACGGTCGAACTGTGTCAAGTTGGTGGGGATGTGTGTAAATGTTGATGCGTGGAATTATGTAGCAAGAGGGGGAATTCAGTGTACGTGTGAACAAGGTGGTAGAAAAGCAACATGGACAAAGGCATGGCCCAAAGGGAAATCCTTTGTGTCCATCCCTATATGAACTGAGGGTGAACAACATCACGGGGGGGGGGGGGGGGGGGGGACGGGAGGGGTGGAAGAACACCACGGGGGGGAGAGAGAGAGAGAGAGAGAGAGAGAGAGAGAGAGAGAGAGAGAGAGAGAGAGAGAGAGAGAGAGAAGAGTGAGCAGAACAGAGTAGGGTCGAAAGAAACGTGGTCTGGGCGACAGAAGTGACAGCAAGGTCTCAGGTGTAAAAGACCAGCTGAGAAAGAAAGACTGAGTTTGAAACCCAAAGGTGGATGAAAGAGACAAAGATGAAGATTTCTGCGTCGAGCTCCCAGAGACGACCACGGAGACCCAGTCTTGGAACCTGGTGCCAGTCAACCAAGGGCGTCACCATCTCCCAGTGCTGAAAAAAAACCTTGAAGTGACTTGTTTGAGAACTACGGTGTGGCGTGCAAGTGTGTGTGGTGTGTGTGTGTGTGTGTGCGTGCGTGCGTGCGTGCGTGCGTGCGTGCGTGCGTGCGTGCGTGCGTGCGTGTGCGTGTGTGTGTGTGTGTGTGTGTGTAAACCTGGTCAGGAAGTACTGGTCTTTTCTATTTTGATTATTCCATTTTGTGTAATTGGATTTTTCATGTGTAATTATAAGTAGCATAGACACTGTATTCCGTGTTCTCAGTCGTGAGAAACGAATGCGTGACATCCCATTCTCAGAGAGAGGTGAATGGTTGGTGGGTGCATGAGTGTGCATATGCGTGTATGAGTGCAGAGATAACCTTGGTGTGTTAAGCCTGACTAATAATACATCGACTCAGTTCACTTAAACAATACCATCACAATTTCCCCCGTCCTGGACAGTAATTAATTACAGCCTCGTCTTTCCTCCAGTAAATGGGGGTAAAGGACAATACCTTATGGGGCGCCATACCAATTGGACAGCTATGCTCTACATCATATCTCATCATTCGTTATTCTCAAATCAAGAATGGTTGCTTTCCTTTTCTTTTGTTCAGGTCTCGTGGGTTTTGCCATTATTTGCCTTAAGCAAATTTTTCAATTTCTTATGAAATCTTCCTTTTTTCCACTATACCATGAATCTTTCCAGTCTATATCAGGATAACTAAAACCACTTGTCACAATAACAGACCAAATCAAAGGTTTGATTTCTGCCTTCAAAAAGTTTTAAAAGGTTTTCTTCGTTCCGTATATTTGGATTTTTTGTAAATGCAGCTCTTAAAGCTCATCAGATCCCATGTCATTTAATTTGGAGTATTTGTATTCGCCCACAGATTTTGGACGGATATTACTGGACTTCTTTTCGGATATCATTCTGAGAGAGAGAGAGAGAGAGAGAGAGAGAGAGAGAGAGAGAGAGAGAGAGAGAGAGAGAGAGAGAGAGAGAGAGAGAGAGATGCTCGTAAAGTACACGTAAATAAATAAACGGGGCGATATCTAGATTACATCATCCGCCAGTGCGTCGATTATGATCCCCCCACCCCACCCCATCCCCACCCTAAATCTCCTCCACTCATCCCTCACTCATCGTCTCTCGCCCGCTCCCGCTCTCTTTCTCAACCTCCCTTTTTCTTCTCGTAAGCGGCTTTTCTGTGTTGTTATTATTCTTTTTTGTTTTGTTTTATTTTGTCCCTTTGTTTTGAATTGGGCCAGGGGGGTAATGACGGGAGTTCTGGAACCTCTCTGGTAGTCCGCCAGGACCCAGAATAAATTGCCCTTGACAGCGTCAGGCTAAAAGCACTTAGAACTCATCACCTATCGCTGCTGTTATAAACTCACCCTTTGATCTGGGATACAATTCCTCAGGCCAGCAGATCGTTCACAACCTGGTAGTGAACACCTCGGGTCAGTTGTTGAAGGTGTAAGAGTTGCGGGTATAGGCTTAGTTCCGCTTTACATTGTGGTTCTGTGCCGTTCATTCAATGGTGAGCTTTGTCAAATACTATCGGGAACAATGCCAAGAGCACCGGCAATTCACAGGGAGAAGTCAATATCAAGTTGTCAAGAGGCAACCCACCGGAGGAGACACTGCGGTGCTACCGAGTCACTTCGGTGGTGTTCAGTGGCGCCTGTTCTGATCTAACATACGCAGGACACCACCTACTAAGCCCCATACTGACGACAATAATTGCTTAGTCGCGGTGCCAGAGTGAGTGAGCTTTCCCTCCGGAGGGCGCCACCACGTCCATCCAAAGACAGCCCCCATGGACTCGCCAATACCAGTGACCCCGACGGAACCAAACCTAGGCCACTGACGTGAGAGGGGACATCGAAACTGAGGTCACCATGAAGACAGAGCATGGAGGGCCACAGAATTTGATACTTTTTTTTTAGATGCTGATCGATGAGAATGAGGATGATGAAAATAATGCTACGGATTTCCATTTCGGTCTGAGACTGCATGACAGGGCTGTACTTAAAATATATCCCGGCGTCAGCCAGGCACGAGAGATACAGACACCTGCGGTGTTGGTCAGGAAAGTTGAGCAACACTCTCAGAGATCCATCCATTAAGTGGATGAAACTCAACTGCGTGGTCCCAGTCTTCCCAACTGAGGCCGTAGCAAACTCAGCTCTGGGTAGGAGCCGGTCGGGGAAGAAAAATCCCACATGACTCTGATGGGAATCGAACCCACGACCTCCCAGCCGGGAGTCCGCGATGCTAGTACCTTTCCTTCTTCTTTCTCCTTCTTCATTCAAAGGTGTATACCTCTTCTTCCTCGCTCATAGGCCTGTACTTTTCTTCTTTCCCATACCTCTTCTCTTTCTTCGTTCATAGATCTATACGTCTTCCTAAATCATCGGCCTGTACCTCTTTTTCTACTGTCCTATACCTCTTCTCCTTCGTTCGTAGATTTCTACCTCTTTTTCCTCGTTCACAGGCCTTTACCTCTTTTTCTACTGTCCTATACCTCTTCTCCTTCGTTCGTAGATTTCTACCTCTTTTTCCTCGTTCACAGGCCTTTACCTCTTTTTCTACTGTCCTATACCTCTTCTCCTTCGTTCATAGATTTCTACCTCTTTTTCCTCGTTCACAGGCCTTTACCTCTTTTTCTACTGTCCTATACCTCTTCTCCTTCGTTCGTAGATTTCTACCTCTTTTTCCTCGTTCACAGGCCTTTACCTCTTTTTCTACTGTCCTATACCTCTTCTCCTTCGTTCATAGATTTCTACCTCTTTTTCCTCGTTCACAGGCCTTTACCTCTTTTTCTACTGTCCTATCCTCTTCTCCTTCGTTCATAATTTTCTACCTCTTTTTCCTCGTTCACTGGCCTTTATCTCTTTTTTTTTTTTTTTTTTTTTTTTGCTTCCCCTTACCTCTTCTCCTTCTTGGTTCATAGGTTCATTTTTTTTTTCTTCCTCGTTCATTGCCTGTACCTTTTCTTCTTCTTTCCTATACATCTTTCCTTCGTTCATAGGTTTACACCTCTTTTTCCTCGTACCTTTTCTTTTTTTTTTTTTTTTTTTTTATTACACATTCTTCTTCATTCATAAGTTTATACCTCTTCTTCTTGTGGGTTTGTCGTTGTTGTTGTTGTCGTACCACGGCTAAAAGACTCCAGGGATCATCCGAACAGCCGAGGTATTTGAACACTATGGTACAAAGGCATCAGCTGGGGATAAAAACATTACGTGTGTGACCGTTTTTGATTACCCCGCCCCGTGGGCAGCCACACTCCAACTTCGGGGGATTTTGGAGACTGATGATATAATGCTAGGAGCTTGTCACAACTGAAGACAATCCCCGCATAACTATGCAGAGCATAACAACATTTTGATGTAGCCTTGGTGTTGTAGCCTATGTCAATTGGCCTGACACAGCATAACAACACTTTGATGTAGCCTTGGTGTTGTAGCCTATGTCAACTGGTCTGACACAGCCGTAAGCCAAGGCGGGGTTTGTGGGTTTGATTCCCATCGGAGCTCTCTCTTCTCTCTCTCTCTCTCTCTCT
>CM065714.1:15465515-15470515 GCA_033310375.1 Conus canariensis | reverse complement strand
ATCAGTGCAGCAGCCGTCGGGCCAGCTTTGAAGACTTTGCAGTTGCAATCCTATTATTGGCATTTGGGGATAGCAGAAAATTCATCGACGTTGGAATGTACGCTGTGAATAAACCGCACGTGCTAAACGGAGCGCACTGTTTGCTCTCTCTCTCTCTCTCTCTCTCTCTCTCTCTCTCTCTCTCTCTCTCGTCCCTGCCCTTCTCTCTTTCATTCTCTCTCTCTCTCTCTCTCTCTCTCTCTCTCTCTCTCTCTCCAGCCTCCCTCACCCTCCCCCCTCTGTCTCTGACCCGCCTAACCCACTCCCATCTCTCTCCATAAACGAAAGACAAGTGCATTCGATTGGGACTGAAAAAGCTGGCAAGAAACAAGGAGAAACACGGTCTTCTCGGGCACCAATTGCAAGAAAGCTTACAAAATTCAGCGAATCAGATGGCCCTACATGCACCCAATGTTAATACATACGAATGAAAACAAATAGACACGAAAAGCGGAGACTTGGTTTTAAACCCTGCTGTCTGATTCAAGTCCTTTTCAATCAAAGTCCATGTCATCCTCGACAGAAACAAGATCAATGTTGTCTACCTGGACCAGAGATGAAAAAGGAACTCCTTTCTTATTTCGTTCTGCCATTATCTTTTCCGCACACCAGGAAGAGTAACGTTCAATGATCGGTAAATTGAAGTAGTCAGAAACTCTGTCTGTCTGTCTGTCTCTCTTATTGTCAAAGTGTCATCGTATATGGAATCTCCCCTTCAAAAGGGTCAAAAGGGGATGTGGCCTATACAGAATAAAACATCTCTCTCTCTCTCTCTCTCTCTCTCTCTCTCTCTCTCTCTCTCACACACGCACACACACACGCACGCACGCACGCACGCCCGCGCGCGCGCGCGCGCGCGCGCGCGCACACACACACACACACACACACACAGAGACAAGAGACAAAGAGACAAATGTTTTAATTGAACTAGGCCACATGCCCGTGTCAATGGGAACAGAGGGAGGGGGTAGAAACAAAATCAAACTGATCGCAAATGAAATAAGTAAGGAAAGAAATCAATGCATCGTCAAATACAGTATATGCATAAACACACAAAACTAAACAATAAATCTCGCGAACATAATCAACGATCGTTGACCTTGTTCGCTTTCTCTCTCTTTTCTCTCAGAGAGAGAGAGAGAGAGAGAGAGAGAGAGAGGAGAGAGAGAGAGAGAGAGAGAGAGAGAGAGAGCCTGTATTGCTGAACAAATTAATGATTCATTTTGTGAAAGACATAGAGAATGAATTCTCTACATTGTCTACGGCATTACAATAGCCTATCTTGCTGATCTAATTTATCACCAATGTTGAACTTACAAAGGCTAATTAAATTTCTGTATTACCAAATATTGGACGCATTCTGTCTCGCTGGATGAATTCATCATCTGTTTTTGCAGGACACAGAGAATGCTGGATGTTTGTTCTCTCGTGTCGAAGGTAGCGCAAACAGCCTTCTTGTTGAACGAATTTGGCACCCGTACACACACACGCGCGCGCGCGCGCGCGCCACACACACACACACACACACACACACACATGCACACACAAGCGCGCGCGCGCACACACACACACACACACACACACCACACACACACACACCATAACATACTCATCACACACACAGACACACAGGCACACAGCCACAGCCACACCACACACAGAAACACACACACACACACACACACACACACACACACACACCACACACAACACACACACACACTGCATATGCACACATCTCAAAAACTGGATTTATCGATTTTTCAGATGCGTTTTCAGAGCGTTATGATTAAGGGAAAAAATGCGAAGGTTACGTAAGAAATTTGCAGATACATTTTCTGAAGCGTTATAATTTACAGGAAAAAAAAAGAGTAAAGTTTACATATGGCTCATTGAAAGTAAATCCCGTCAATTAAACAAGACTAGAATGTTCTATGATGACTTTAACAAGCAAGGAAACAAAAAAGCAAACAACCAACAACAAAACCAAACAAATTCTTTTTCGTCCTTTGAAATGGATTTTTTTCACTCGAAAATCCACCTGTTAAATGCGGACTACTACTTTCTAATTCAATTATTTAATGAGTGCTGGGTTTACGGGCCACCCCCCCCTCACCCCCCCCCCCCCCCCCCCTCAAGCACCACCACTTTCCGGTGTAGCAGGGCAGACTACCCCGCATAAACTTGCCCAGTTCAAAACATGCCCCCCCCCCCCTCCCCTTTATATATAGTTTGGCACAGGCCAGCTTGTATCCTCTGGGTGGGGGTCGGAATAGCTCAGTTGGTAGAGCGCCGGACTCGTGATCCTGGGGTTGCGGGTTCGAATTTCGGTACAGGGGGATTTTTCCTTCGGCTTCTGACTCCTTTCCCCATACAGTCCCTCGAACGAGACTATAAACCGAGGTTCCGTGTGTGAACGCACGCACAACATCTTGCACACACGTAAAATCCCATCACCAACTTTTGGAAGAGAAGGCCAGTTTGGCCGTTGGTATGGATGGCAAGTTATACATAGCATGCACCTTCCCCGAAGATGGAGTATGGCTGCCTTAATGGCGGGATAAAAAACGGTCATACACACAAAACTCCACTGCCTGTCTATACGGGCAGTGTCCGCAGGAGTATCAGCCTGCGTACGCAGAAAGAAAGAAAGAAAGTATCCTCTGGGTCATTTTATAACCCCCCCCCCCCCCGCCCTTTTCTTTTTCTTTTTTATAAATAAAATCCTGGAACATATTGATGTTTGAAGGCAGTGAATAATGCCACAAAATGCAGCCTTCGAAAGTAGACCAGATGAACTGCAAGGAACTTTTTTTTTTTTTTTTTTACATGATATTTATTTACATAATATTTACGTTACCAATGAAATTCGAAATGGGAAAAGTTCAAAGCAGTTAGTGTACTTACTTATTGCTTGCATCAAACTATTGTATTACTATAATTGCAAAATTGAGTACTTTTAAAAAGTTCGATATGAGATACCTGTTGCAACTGATATAATGTTTGAGCGTGAAGTTTGTTCCTAGAGATCTTTAGCTGTGCTGGTGTACTTTGATTGCTTTTCATGAAAATATACTTTGAATAATTTCATGATAATATGAAAATATAAGGAAAAAAAAGAAAGAAAGAAAGAAGGAATCACAGTTCTTCCTTAGGAAGGAGGCAATAATCAAACATCAACTTTTTCATTCGGTGAGTGACATTAGAATTTTCACTTTGTACAATTAAAAAAAAAAAAAAGGTCACAGTATGTACGAGCAAAATCCGCCCAGGTGTGTGTGTGTGCGTGCGTGTGTGCATGCGTGCGAACGTGCGTGCGTGCGTGGTTGTGTGTGTGTGTGTGTGTGTGTGTGTGTGTGTGCGCGCGTGCGTGCGTGCGTGGTGTGTGTGTGTGTGTGGTGTGTGTGTGTGCGTGCGTGTGCGTGCGTGCGTGCGTGCGTATGTGTGTGAGTGAGTGAGTGAGTGCGTGCGTGCATGCGTACGTGCGTACGTGTGTGTGTTGTGTGTGGTGTGTGTGTGTGTGTGTGTGTGTGTGTGTGCAAATTCGGGGAGTGGGGGGGGGGGGGGGGGAGGGGGGTCTGGAATTTCGGTGAGTTTCGAGGTCGTGGGAGCTTTGAGAGAATTTCAGAGACTTTCTGGAGTCTTGGAGAGTTTTACTGAGTTTCGAGTAGTTTTATAGAGTTAGGAGAGGGTGGGAGGGGTGGGGGAGTGGGGGGAGAAGGAGAAGGGTTGGAAAAATGAAGTACCATTACATGATCCAAATGAGGTTGATGATGATAAAAACTAATGGTAAAAAAACAAACACAACTTTTGTTTCTATGTCCTCTGCTACCCTTCCCCTTCACGTCCACTATCCCGCCCTTTCCTCCTCTTTCATCTGACGCGAAACAATCAAGTGGTTTGCTGTAAGGATTAGCTTTAATGTAAGGTGCAACAATAATACACCTTTTTTTTCTCATCGTCATCATCGCCGCCATCATCATCATCATCATCATCATCATCATCATCACCATCACCATCACCACCACCACCATCATCATCATCAGCAGCAGCAGCAGGAGCAGAGCAGCAGCAGCAGTCTTAACAACAGCAGCAGCAGCAGCAGCAGCAGCAGCAGTCTTAACAGCAGCAGCAGCAGCAGCAGCAGCAGCAGCAGCAGCAGCAGCAGCAGTCTTAACAGCAGCAGCAGCAGCAGCGACAGCAGAAACAGCATCGTCATCATCACCAACTACTACTACTACCATCACCACCATCGTCATTATCAAGCATGTCTATCATAATAATGACTATGGTGATGACGAAAATGATGACGATAGCGATGACGGCAGTGATGACAACCAATGAAAAAATGCAGCTGACACACATGCGACAAAGCAGTCAGTCACAGTGTGAAGCGAAGACATTCACTCCCATCTGTTGCTCAGTCTGAGATGGAGTTCATTTCATCTCAGTGAGAGGGAGACCTGTCGCACCCCCTCCCTACACGCTGACATAGATATTCTATCAAAGAACGAAGAGAGACCAACATCTGCACAGCTGTTGTCACTAGAGTGAACGACTTTATCCATTGGACTTGCACACTACTGTCTCCACACTGATCGATTTTTCACGTCAATATTGGCCATTGAAGACTGGCGCGCGCGCGCGCGCGCGCGTGTGTGTGTGTGTGTGTGTGTGTGTGTGTGTGTGTGTGTGTGTGTGTGTGTGTGGTGTGTGTGTGTGTGCGCGCGCGCGGCGTGCGTGCGTGCGTGCGTGCGTGCGTGTGTGTGTGTGTGTGTGTGTGTGTGTGTGTGTGTGTGGTGTGTGTGTGAGTGAGTGTGAGCGCGCGCGCGCGTGCGTGCAAACGTTTGCGTGTGTTTGCGTGTGGATCTATACTTCTGTCTTTTTACGTCCCTTATTTCAGATTTTGGTTTCTATAACTTTCCTCAGGGAATCTCTAGAAACGAACTGTCAGTTTTTTT
>CM065714.1:15453015-15458015 GCA_033310375.1 Conus canariensis | reverse complement strand
AGCTTTATGTAAATAATAGGATAACTTTTTCTTTGTCATTGAAAACCGAATAAAGCTTTCTTATCCAGGCGAGCTTAGGTAAAATGATATCTGTTTTGTCGTCTGGTTCATCCATGTTTTGATATTTTACATATTTCGTTAATGTCTTTGTACCTGTTCTGATTCCTTACCATGACAAATAAACTGAACAAAGGTTTTTAGAAGATTATTTACAAAATCACCTGGAGGATTAAGAAACAGGGTTTAAGCATTTTATTACTGCAAGTCTTTCAGTTGGATTTATATTGCTTTTTATTTAAGTAGTAAAAAGATACTTTTTTCAGCGCAGTTAGGTTGTTCATAGCTTTTAGTGTCATTTGTAAACAATACTTCGTTTTGTTCTGGATGTAGAATTACATGTGAAGTTGTTTTCATTTTGCATCTGATTTATTTTCCTCCCCGACCAGACTGTGTGTGTATTATTTTCAATCGTACAGGGCCGAGAGAAAGCACAATTTTGAAACATACTAGAACATGCCTATCAAACGATACTATATTGCCATTTTCTTCAATTGTGTATCGTCAGCAGATTAAGATTTTTCGTGTTCCTCGTTATTGATAT
The DNA here is from genome assembly GCA_033310375.1 of Conus canariensis. NCBI lineage: Eukaryota > Metazoa > Mollusca > Gastropoda > Neogastropoda > Conidae > Conus > Conus canariensis. The sequence continues at coordinate 15,457,414 of CM065714.1, read as the reverse complement.
CGGTGCCCTTTAAATATTCATCTCCTCTGATTATTATCGTTAACATCTGTATACAAAGTGCACATAAATAAGGGGGAAATGAGTCTCCTTGCCTAAAGCCCCTCTAGAAAACCAGTCAGTCACCTGGCCATTGACTACAACTGTGAATCTGCTCTTTGGTCGTAAAGCGTTGGTATCCTTTTACATATCTCTCCAAAACCACGTGTTTCCAGACCTTTAAACATAAACATGAAATCCCGGTCTAGAGTATGAAAGCTTTTTCTAAGTCTAAACAAATAAAGAGAGACCCACAGTCAAATGATAACAGAAACAGATTTTCAAAAAGAAATCATGTCTGTCCATTTAGCTGTAAACAGGCTCATGATTCAGTTCAGGGAATGTTGAAAGCGGCGGAAGGAGAGGAATGACGTGCTCTCAACACGGTGAACCTCTGACAGATCACTGCCCCAACGGCCATTAGGCTGTGAGACTTTAACATTTCAACCTTTTAACAAGTAAAACACCCGGCTGATATGTTGTGTCAAGGCAACACAATATTATGAATCAGTCTGAAGTTTTCTACAAGATTTTTGTTGGGTACAAATCAATGACAAAAAAAAAAAAAAAAAAAAAAAGAAGAAGAAAAAAACAAACAAACAAAACAAGGAGGCATAGCTAAGAAAAAAAAAGGTAACGTCTGCTTCTGTTGTGAAACAATGGCACTTATGGAGGTGCAATTCTTTCGCCATGGAAGCATAAGCTTGCTTTTTGTTGTTTATTCGTTATTCACTGAAAATGACAGGCGCGGATCTGTATGAGGTTGCGAAATGAATGTCCGACTCTGTGTGTGTGTGTGTGTGTGTGTGTGTGTGTGTGTGTGTGTGTGTGTGTGTGTGTGTGTGTGTGTGTGTGTGTGCGTGCGTGCGTGCGTGCGTGCGTGCGCGCGCGCGCGCCTGTTTACATGTGAACAACAGGTGAATCCCGCCGGCTTATTCTACTAATCATAAAGAAGTTTACAACATTCGGCAAATCATGTAGCGCCATACATCTGTTAACATTCATAAATAAAAGAATCCGAAGTGTAAACGATCCAGATTCAAATCAAGCTCCTTTCCGTTTAAAATCCACAACATCCGAGCACGTGTTTCTGTGTGTACTCGTCTGTTGCTGCATGCCTATATAAGCGCTCACTCTCTTTCACGGGCATAGGAGAGTGCACTCGTGCAAGCACATGCACGCACTTACGTGCCTCATGGTGTGAACTTGAAAGACGTAATCTCCACCCAAGCATCACACGTGAGTGTAACTGGCTTGAAATGAATAGGCCGCCGACTTTTTGCGTGCAGTTCGTCAGTCCTGTCTTTCGTATGCACTCAGACGATCAACCTGTGTGGACTGTATAGATAGTCATTAGCATCAAAAGTCCATTTTAACCACTTTTTTTTTCTCGTGAAAACGGTTATTTTCCTTAACAATTTTTCCCCACACGAAATCAGTAGTTATCTTTGATGTTGTTGCTTTATAGTTTGCTCTCTCTCTCTCTCTCTCTCTCTCTCTCTCTCTCTCTCTCTCTCTCTCTCGTCTCTCTCTCATCGCATGATTTTGCTTATCAAGGACAGATTGGATGAATAGATTCTGCCTAAAATCTCAATCCTTGATCGTGCAAAGGTTATCTGAGTTCTGAGCTCTCTCTCTCTCTCTCTCTCTCTCTCTCTCTCTCTCTCTGGATGATCTGGCGAACTGAGCCTAAAAAAAAAAAAAAAAAATGAGTCCACAAGTCTAACGACCGTAAGGGCTGTAAACTGCCACAGATTAACCGTGTCTGAGGCACGGCATGATGGAACTCGGAGCCCATCCTTCTCCTTCTACCGACTTGACCTTCCCTGATCTGATTCAGGTACCCATTTGCTGCTGGACGGGCAGGCAAGATTTTCGAGCCGAATAAATTCGATCCCACATGTAGTTTGAGGTCACGATCGTCAGTTCCGCGAGAAAACACTGTGATCATTGGACTGTGGGCCCCTCGTAGGGACTTTATTCATTTCTGAAGTCTGTGATAACCATTCTGTAAGTCAAACTTCAGATGATAACCATTTAAACGCAAAAATAGAAGTATTACAGATGTGGCTGTTGCATACTTTCTCGTTTTATCATTTTTAGTTTGATGTATGAGATCGAAAGTGATCTACGTCAAAATAGTATTTCTGACCAACGAAAACATATAATTATGATGAGCAATTTAGTAGTGGGGGAAAACAAACGCATGCTGACAATTCCTCCGTCATTACATTCATGACTTGGCAAAGATTTAAAAGAAAAGGAGGGGAAGGGGAGATAATTATGACGCATGAAAGCAGGCAGAGATGTGACTCCTGTGTCTTCAGAGTGATATTACTGACACTGTTGCACACTCTACGAGTCTCTAAAGACTACTTGTCAAAGACACAGAATACTGGGAACCTTACCTACCTGCCATATTGTGTTCACTGCTCAATGTCTGTTTTAATCGTCAGGTTGTTGCCTTTTCCATAGCACATTATTTCATATCTGAAGGTATGGTTTTCACGAGAACATTTTTTTTTTTCACATGAGAAGTGTTGTTCTTACAACATGTAATTAACCGGTTTAAAAAAAAAAATCTGATTGGGATGGTTACTGGTGATTACTCAAGGAATATCAACTGTTTTCAAGATAAAAACGGTAATTATGACGTTCTGAAGCAAGGGGGTTACCATACAGGCTAGCACAGTTTTCCACAGCAGGCTGATACAAGCGCAGAGAGAGAGAGCTAGAGAGGGGGGGGGGGGGGGGCAGAGAGAGAGAGAGAGGGGGGGACAGAGGAGAGAGAGAGAGAGAGAGAGAGAGAGGAGAGAGCGGGAGAGAGAGAGAGAGAGAGAGAGAGAGAGAGAGAGAGAGAGAGAGAGAGAGAAGAGAGAGAGGAAGAGAGAGAGAGAGAGAGAGAGGAGAGGAGAGGAGAGAGAGAGAGAGAGAGAGAGAGAGAGAGAGAGAGAGAGAGAGAGAGAGAGAGAGAGAGAGAGAGAGAGAATGTATTTGTTGCTATTACGGGGAAAATTCGTGAGAAAAAAAAAAGAAAAAAAAAAACATGTAAGCAGTACATTCGTGTAAACACAGCAATTTCTTTTTCTTGTATGTTGACATTTGCATGCATTTGCACAGCGCGTCCAACCAGCACCAACAGATTCAATTTATGTTTGAAACACTTGTGCTTGTAAGCAGCAGCGACAATGACTTCGGGAATGTAAGGACAAATGTACGTTGGTTAAGACATAGTAATACCATATATACTACTCAAAACAATTGAAGTACACCCCTAATTTTTGTATGCAATTTTTAAAAAGCTCTGATAAACCAATTAATATTGATAATTGAATAAATTCTGCTGGATAAGCTTACCCGGTTCTCAAATACTACTCCTCGTGCATTTTTGTTATGTTAAAGTCGGTCAGCAGTTATCTACCGCGTCGCATCTGAGGCAAAAAAATCCCGAGAAATTATCGAACTTGTGTCGCTCCCAGATTTTGACACAGACACAGCAAGAAAAAAAAATGTGATGCACGTGAAAGCAAGGTCTTTTCTGAGCAGAATTGCAATCAGTTAGCACATTTGACGGGTATAAAAAGTCGCGAAATTTAGGAAGATTTAACCATGCCTGCGAGACAACGACTAAGCAACACCGACAGAGGAAGAGCGATAGCATGGTACCAAGAAGGTATTGGCTTGAGGGAGATTGGTCGACGGCTTGGAGTGAGTCACCCAGTCATTCTGAGGCTCAGAGACCGTTGGCTTAACACTGGAAGTGTTGAAGAACAGCAGGGACGTGGACGGACGAGAAGCACCTCCAGACAGCAGGATCGGTTCATTGTTATCGCTTGTCTGAGAGACCGTTCAGCCAGTGCCACAGTACTCCGAGACCAGCTACGACAAGCCAGCAACGTCAACGTCAGTACCCAGACAGTTCGGAACCGGCTCCACGACGCCAACTTGAGGTCAAGGTCCCCAGCAGTGAGATCAATACTGACCCCAGCGCATCGAGCTCATCGTCGGGCCTGGGCAGCATGTCATAGAAGGTGGACAAGAGCTGAATGGGCAACAGTACTCTTCACAGACGAGTCAAGGTTCACCCTCAGGTTCAACGACGGGCGGGTTCGCGTCTGGCGACGTCCTGGAGAACGCTACGTTGACGCTGCCGTCAGGGAGCATGACCGTTATGGAGGTGGGTCCGTGATGGTGTGGGGTGGGTTCAGCCTACGTCACAGGACCCCCCTACACCGTGTTGAAGGCCGCCTGACCGGTGCCACCTACCGCGACACCATCATCCGCCCCCTTGTGATGCCCGCCCTGAGGGCAGTTGGCCAGGGCGCCCAGTTCCAGGACGACAACGCGCCGTGCCACCGCGCCG
>CM065714.1:15445515-15448015 GCA_033310375.1 Conus canariensis | reverse complement strand
CAACACACACACACACACACACACACACACACACACAACAAACAAGACGAGAATAGTGGAGAGAACGAAACGGGGAAGTGTAAAAGGGAATCTACCCGGAAAAAAACATTTGCCGGGTAATTCACAACATCGTCACTGAAACAGTGGGTGTTTCCAATGCAACATTACGGAACAAAGAAAGAAAGAAGAAACACACACACACACACACACACACACAACACACACACACACACACACACACACACACACACACACACACACACACAGCAAGCAAGCGAACAACAACAATCAGGAAGTAAATAAAACAAAATCTCTCTCACCCGAAACAGACTAGCAGACAATGGTGGAAGCTTGACAAGCCGGTATGGGGAGACAGGTGCTCTGTAAAGCGTGTAAGTGATGGGGTGAGTGGAATTCTTCTTCTTCTTCTTTTTTCCTATTGGATTTTATGAATAACTGTTTGGGGATCGAACAGGATTGTAAAAATCACGTCTTTCGGACATCAACTTTAGCTGAGGATAAATGTAGTATTCTGTGCATTGATGAACAATTTATTTGAAATACATGTGATGTCGAAAACAGCTTGCTTGTGAAAGTACAGCGGTCACACCTGTCGCCGATGTCTGTCCACTGGGTCACGTAACTGCACGTTTCAGAACATCTGCCAAATTTAAAGCGTCTGGTTCCGGTCAATAAATACTGATGTGCACGCGCGCGCGCGCGCGCGCGTGTGTAAAATAACAAAACAAAACAAAAAAAACCACAACAAAACAACACACACACACACACACACACACACACACACACACACACACACACACACACACACACACACACACACACACAAACTTTTTCTTAAGAGCAGCAAGTTTTTGTTGCTTCGTAAAAGAAAAAAAAAGTAATTTCTGAGCCGCCAAACGAAGGAACAAAACTCTACTGAACAAACGTTACGTGTTTTCGACTTAGTGGGTCTTCTTCAGGCAGGACGTGCAACAATCAAAGCAACATTCAAAACAGCGAAACAAAGAATAAACAGTCACTTATCTCTTAATCATAACAGCAATGAGGATAATAATGATAAAGTAATGATAATAATAATAATAGTAATAATAACAATAATCCAAACAATAGTCATAACAATGATGCTGATGATGATGATGATGATATGATGATGATGATGATGATGATGATGATGATGATATGATGATGATGATATGATGATGTTGATAATAAGAATAAGAATTAGAGTAAGAATCAGAATAAGTAGGTTTTCTGCCAGCATTTAGCGAGAACTGGACTGATCTTCCTCAAGCATGGTTGATCAGCTTGCCTTTCCTTCTTTGTACTCCTTTAGGGTGGATTGCAGGGGTAGCGACAGCTTTGCCTGGCGACAGTAGAATACAACGCCAGTGATAGCGAGAAGGATACCAGGTCCACTAACATAAGTTCTGTGACTATAGAAAACCAGTTTAAAAGAACAAAAAATATTATATTATTCCGCCGGACAAATGGGACAAATAAATTACAAGACAAAACACGACGCGTTTCGACCTCTCTGGTCTTCTTCAGGCAAGATAAACAAGTTCAGGGCAATGAAAACAAAGAACGAGCAATCACTTATCTTCTCAAATCGGGCGCAGAATGAACGTTGAATTAAAATGAGGCTGCTGTTTCAATTTCTCCCTGCATCACCTCACTTTGAAACTATCGAAAACCAGGTTAAAAAAAAACAACAAACTCTTCAGCATTAAGAAATTTCAGTAAAAAATACACTATAGCATTTCATGTGTGAAGTCAGGTATAGAATTGAGAGTAACGATAGTCAGGTATCATACACTTTTGCACTATGATTACTGAATTAAGAATGCGCTATAGGGGGCAAAAATCGCGTTAAGAAGGCAGCTTAGCACAAAAAGTACTAAAAGCCTCATTAGAAAATCACCTTAGCACAATAAGCGACGAAAAGTCATATGAAAACTGAACTTAAGCATAAAACGTGGGAACTGAAGGTCAGATTATTTACGCGCTAGAGGGCTAAAAAAGATGAAAGTCAGGATATGAACGTGTTCCAGAAAGTCACACTGAAAACGTATTGTTGCACTCAAAGGAGCGAAAGTCGCATAAAGACCACTCTGTAACACGATAAATGACAAAATCACTCCGCGAGCACAATAAGCGGCAGAAATAATCATAGGAACGTACTTTGGCACTGTAAGTGGCCAAACTAAGTTAACAATAGTCTACATCATGCCAAAAATCAGGTTCAGAATATTCTACGTGTTACTAAAAATCAGGTGCAGAATTCACTACATAATGTCGGAAGTTAGGTTATGGGTGCATTATTATGTCAAGAGTCAGGTTAAGAAAGCATTATAAATGAACAAGTAGGTTAAGAATGGATTAAGCATTGTTAAAAGTCAGGTGAAGAATCCGCTTGGTCATGAATTTCTGCCAGTCAGTTTGTCTGTCTGTCTGTCTACCTCTGTCTGTTTGTCTGTCT
>CM065714.1:15428015-15430515 GCA_033310375.1 Conus canariensis | reverse complement strand
CAAATTATTGTCATTATTCAATGTTCAGTTTCGAATGACATCGGTTGCACAGAGCGAAGAAATGCGGGCTGAGGGTCGTGTGTGAGTGAGTGAGTGAGTAAGTGACTCCTTCGGTGTTGATGCCGACCATTCGTCGTGGTATGACGCTACCTGACAGTAAACAGCAATCATTTGTATCAGGTGTCGAGCTTGCATTGCCCCCTCCCCTCCTACCCCCCCCCCCCCCCCCCCCCCCTCTCTAAAGTTGCGTGTCAGGATCAGGACAAGGGATTTTTCTCTCTTCCTTCTTGCTTGTTTGTTTGAGTTTGGGTCTGTCGTTTCCTTGTTTGTAGGTCGGTTTGCTTTGTTTGTTTCTTTCTTTCTTTCGTTCATTCGTTCATTCATTCTTCTTTCTTTCTGTCTGTCTGTTTGTCTGGTGGCTGGCTATCTTTCTGTCTGTCTGTCTGTCTGTCTTTCGATCTTTCTTTCTTTCTTTCGATCTTTCGTTCTTTCTTTCTCTTGTCTGTCTGTCTGCTGTCTATCTTTCTTTTCTTTCTTTATCCCTTCCTTCCTTCCTTCCTTCCTTCTTCTTCTTTTTCTCCTTCCCTCCCTGCTCCATCGTTTGTCGTTTTTTAATGCTTTGTCTGTTTCTCCATTCCTTCCTTCTTTTTTTTTATCGTTCGTTCCTTCTTCTCCTTCTTGCTTGTTTGTTTTTGGTCTGTTGAATGCTTGTTTGTTGGTCGGTGTGTTTCTTTGTTTGTTAGTTTCATTTCTTCCTTTCTTTCTTCCTTCCTTCCTTCATTCATGTATTCATTCACTCATTCATGCATTTGTTCATTCATTCATTTCTTTCTTTCTTTCTTTCTTTATTTCTGTCTAGTCTGTTTGTCTATGTTTCTCTCTGTCTGTCTGTCTGTCTTTCTTTCTTTCGATCATTTTTGCCTGTCTCTCTGTTTTTCGTTTCTTTCTTCTTTTTTTTCCTTCTTTCTTCTTCTTCATTCTCGTCCTCTGCCTCGTTTGTTGGTTCTTTTCTTTGTCTGTTCCTGCCTTTTCTTTTTTATCATTTCTTCTTTCTGTCCTTACTGTACTCCTTTTCTTCCTTCCTTCCTTCCTTCCTTCTTCCTCTTTCATTTGTTCTTCTTCTTCTTCCTTCTTTCTTTCTTTTTTTTCTTCTTTGTTTTCTTCTTTCTTCCTTTCATTCGTTCTTCTTATTTCCCATTTTTCCGTTTTTTTTTTTTTTTCCCCCTTTGTTTGTTTTTCTTGCTTTTTAATAATTCCTTTCTTTATCCTTCCGTCCTTCCTTTATTTTTTCCTTTTTTTCTTTCTTTCGCATTGTATTTTTTTTTCTTTTTTTTGGTCATTGTTTGTTTTCTGATTTGTTTATTTTTTTTCCTTCCCATCTTTCCTCCTCCTTTATACTTTCTTTGTTTCTTGTTTTGTTTTTTCCTCGTTCTTTCCATTTTCCTTCTTCCTCCTCCTTTTTTTTCTTTTCTGTTTCCTTCTTTCTTTTTTTTTCATTCCTTTTTTTTTGTCCTTCTTGTTTCCTCTTTTTTCTCTTCCTTCTTTTCTTCTTTTTTTTTTTTTTTCTGTCTCTCTGTCTTTCTTTCTTTCTTTTTTTTCCTTCTTTCTTTCTTTCTTCATTTCTCGTCCCTCCTTCTCCGTTTTTGTTTCTTTTGCTTTGTCTGTTTCTCCATCCTTTCTTTCTTTTTCCTTTATCATTCGTTTCTTCTTTCTGTCCTCTTGTTACTCTTTTTTTTCTTCTTCCTTCTTCCTTCTTTCTCTTTCATTTGTTCGTTCTTTCTTCTTCCTTCTTCCTTGCTTTTTCTTTCTTTTTTTTCTCTTCGTTCATTTCAATTCGTTTCTTTTTATTTCCCCATTCTTTCCTGTTTTTTTTTTTCTTCCGTTTGATTGTTTTTCGCTTTTATTTCCTTTCAATTTACCTCTTCGCTGATGGTCATTGTTTGTTCTTTGTTTTTTTTTTCTTCCTCTTTCTGCCTCCTTTATACTTTTTTTTTCTTGTTTGTTTCCTGCATTCGTTTCTATTCCGTTTCTTGCTTGATCGGTTCTCATCGCTTCCTTATCCTCTGCATTTGCTTGTTCTCTTAAAAAAAAAAAAATATATATAATCATTCGTTTGTTTCTTGCTTTGTTTCTCTATTCTTTTTTGTTCTACTTAATTCATTTGTTCGTTTCATTTTGCTCTTCCCCATTTCATCCTCCTCCTTTATGTATACATTTCTTTCTGGTTTTGAACCCATTCTTTTTTACATTCTGCGCGCGCGCGCGCGCGCGCGCGCGCGTGTGTGTGTGTTGTGTGTGTGTGAGTGTGTGTGTGTGAGAGAGAGAGAGAGAGAGAGTGTGTGTGTGTGTGTGTGTGTGTGACAGAGAGAAGAGAGAGAGAGAGAGGAGAGAGAGAGAGAGAGAGAGAGAGAGAGGTGTGTGTGTGTGTGTGTGTGTGCGCGCACACGCACGCGTGCGCACGGGTACTGATGTCCCCTACATGCTTTCAGTAAAAAGGTTT
>CM065714.1:15418015-15423015 GCA_033310375.1 Conus canariensis | reverse complement strand
GAAGGCTTGGAGACCATTGACCAGTGTGGGCTCCCTGGCAAATACAAGGTCTGGTGTCTGCAGTTCATGCTGATACCAAAGCTCCTATGGCCTCTGATGATATACGACATCTGCACCAGCATAGTGGAGGCAATGGAAGCCAAAATCAACAAGTTCACAAGGAAATGGCTTGGTGTCCCACCCTGTCTGACTGACATAGCGCTGTACTGTCGCCAAGCAAAGCTGAAACTACCACTGAAATCCATCCTGGAGGAATACAAAGCAGGGAAGATCAGACTTCAAAGCATGCTGGAGGACTCAGGAGACAAGGTGGTAGAAGCAATCAAGCCCCAGCTGAAGACAGGCAGAAAATGGAAAGTTCAAGAGGCGATGGATTCTGCAAAAGAAAGTCTCAAGATCAGAGAAATAACAGGACACACACAGACCAACAGACAAGGACTGGGGGTGACCAAAACTGAATGGTGGTCAAAGGCCAAAGGAAAAGCCAAAAGAGACATGATGATTCAGGAGATGAGAAAAGAAGAAGACCAAAAAAGACTTCAAAAAGCAGTCCAGCAGAGCCAGCAAGGGCAATGGACAACGTGGGAGAATGCACTCCAAAGAAGTATCACTTGGAATGACATTTGGCACATGGCCCCTCTCAGGATCAGCTTCATTCTCAGATCTGCATATGACCTTCTGCCCTCAAATGCAAACCTGGTGAAGTGGGGGAAAACAGACGATCCTGCATGCCCCCTCTGCCATGAAAAACAAACAGTGGAGCATGTCCTAAGCTCATGTAAAGTAGCCCTGGCTCAATGAAGGTACACATGGAGGCACAACCAAGTGCTCAAAGAGATTGTACAAGTAGTCTGGGCTAGTACCAACACCACAAAAGGGAAAATCAGGACTCCAAAAGCACCCACAACATTCTTCACGGCAGGAGGCAGCAAATCATGGCCAAGAACAACAGTGCCACTCGAAACATGCAGGCAGAGTCTGCTGGACGGGGCAGATGACTGGGAGTGCACTGCAGACCTCCCAGAATGGAAGAGTCACCCAGAGATCATCAGCAAGAGTGGCATGAGACCAGACATAGTAGTCCACTCTAAGTCAACCAAGCAGCTGATCATGATCGAGCTCACGGTGCCATATGAGAACAGAATGGAGGCAGCTCAAATCTACAAGACTGAAAAGTATGCTGATCTGGCAAACAGCCTGAGGAGAGAAGGCTATCAGGTCAAAGTCCTCACTGCAGAAATTGGAGCTAGGGGATTTGTAGGAACGTCTGCATACAGCCTCATGAAACAGCTCTCAGTTGCAGGGAAGGAAAAAACCAGAGCCCTGAAAGCAATGGCAGAAGCGGCAGAGAGGTGTTCAAGCTGGATCTGGTCAAGGAGGAACAAAAGTGAACTTCATAAGGCTTAATTTCCCTACAAATATCAGGTGTCCCTGTGGCTCAGTGGTTAAAGCGCGAGTCATTAAGTGGAAAATGAGCATGTCCAGAGGGTCATGGGTTCGAATCCCAGCCATGGCTCGTCCCAAGATGGGAAAAAAAAAGGGGCAGCAGAGGGACATCCGGAGACATGAACCGGGTGTGGCCCAACCCCCTAGAGTGTCAGGAGATAAGGGCCGAAACACTTGCTTGAAGGGGGCTTCTCTTCTGAGGACTCTCTGCTGCCACGCTCTCCACGAGTTTCTTTCTACTACCCTGTGTTGGACACAACTACACAGCAACAACTGGAGAAACGCACAAACACAAATCAGCATTTATTCAAGACCTGCACAGCCTTTTAAAATCTTGAGAAGAGTCAAACAAACACACGGACGGACGGTAACAAATGCATTTGACCTCCAGGTCGATTGGTACGAAAGGAAATCTTAATAAATATTTGAGGCGGGGAACAGCAAACAGTAAAATAACTAACACGTAGGGTAACTCTTAGCTACTGTACCAGGAGGTGGCTACCTACTCTAGCCGGCTTGCAGTTGACAAAGAGAGGGAGGGAGACGGTACGTACACGTACCACACACTGTTTGCTGCAGTCTGTTTGGCGGAATCTCAACGCGACGGAGCTAAGTCGATGATCGGTTGACCTTGACCCCATTTGACGCCGCAGTCGACACCACGAGGAGGGTGGGGGACACACAGAGAGAGAGAGAGAGAGAGAGAGAGAGAGGGAGAGAGGAAATGGGAGCAGCGGACAGACAGTGTCTTTGGTGGCGGGGCGCACTCGTTTTGTGTGGCCCCGGTCTTTGTGCCGGGGGTTCATGAACGAGTCCGTTAAGAAGTAGCCGACCGCGACAGCTGGGATGGGGGTTGCCTTTCTTTCTTTCTTTCTTTTTGCCTGTAGTTTTCATTGTTTGTATCATTTCCTCTTCTTTCTTTCTTTCTTTCTTTCTGCCTTTAGTTTCATTCTTGACATCATTTCCCTCCTCTTCTTTCTTTATGCCCTTCGTTTCATTCTTTACATCACCCCCCCCTCTCTTTCTTTCCTTCTTCTTCTTCTTCTTCTTCTTCTTCTTCTTCTCTCTCTCTCTCTCTCTCTCTCTCTCTCTCTCTCTCTCTCTCTCATTGCCCCTTATTCAGTAGAGCGAGGACTGGATGAAAAAAAGTACACTGGTCCTTACCTATTATCTATTATCCTCCCAAACAAAGAATTTGTCTGTCTGTCTCTCTATCTGTCTGTCTGTCTGTCTGTCTGTCTGTCTGTCTGTCTTCTCTCTCTCTCTCTCTCTCTCTCTCTCTCTCTCTCTCTCTCTCTCTTCCCTTCCCCTCCCTCCGACACAAAATTTACAAGTCAACCTAAAAAAAAAAAAGAAAAAAAAATAGTGACAGCTGTGCGAGAAGTCTTGCTCTTTTCTCTCGTTCTATATTTATTGATCAAATATATCTCCCCTCCCCTCCCCCTTTTTGTTTTGTTTTTTGTTGTCGATCTCATGTCATTTCCTTTAAGTTCCTTATTCGTTTTCGTTTTCTTACTTTCCGAGGGAAGTGTAGGCGTTCCCATTTCTTTCTTGTCTTTTTTCCCCCCTCACGTCTTCTTTCCATCCCACCTTTTCCAGTTTGTACATCACCACACGCACACACACACACACACACACACACACACACACACACACACACACACACCGCTCTCTCTCTCTCTCTCTCTCTCTCTCTCTCTCTCTCTCTCTCCATTCTCTATCTCCTCGACCACCACTTCACTCACCCACTTCTCACTCTCTGCTCGCGCACTTATACAGCGTAGCGGATGGAGAACACTCTGTTTAAGCACTTGCTTTGTATTTCGGTGCAAACAGGAAGTATTAGAGCGAACGGGTGCAAATGTAGATCATGAATAAACAAATTTTGGGGAAACATCAAGAAGCAGCGACTGAAAACAGACCACTGTATGGAAATAACGCATTTGTTGCCGGGGAGTTTACCGTCATGCGCACACCCCGTGCTCGCACGCGTTTCTAAAGAGTGTGCGCGTGTGCATGCGTGCGGCGTACGTGTGTGTGTGTGTGTGTGTGTGTGTGTGTGTGTGTGTGTGACGCTACGTGCATTTATGTGTTTACGTGTGTGTGTGAGTGTGTGTATGTGTTGTGTGTGTGTGTGTGTGTGTGTGTGTGTGTGTGTATGTGTGTGTGTGGTTGTGTGTGTGTGTGTGTGTGTGTGTGTGTGTGTGTGTGTGTGTGTGTGTGTGTGGCGCGCGCGCGCGCGCGCGCGCGATTGTGATTTTGCTGTTTTTGATTGGGCGTACGCGCAACCGAACTGCATAACTGACATTGAGGCGGGGAGGGGCGAGGTAAGGAGGAGGGGGGGGGGGGGGGTGTCTAGTCCCTATGATATTGATGCCGGCCAACAATGCTGTGCAGTTTATGTCTCCACGTCAATAGCCTTGTTGTTCTGACGAGAGCTATAGGATTCGACACCAACAATCAATTCACTGTTTGCGTTGTTATGTGGTTCCCACTCGTCAATGTAAAAGACAGAGACGGTGTCAACTTGACATACACCGAAAATAAAGAAGCAATAGCATGAGCTGATGCCACTAGTATTAGTCGGTACTACTGCTGCTGTTTGTGCTGCTGCTGCTACTACTACAACTACTGCTGCTATTGCTGCTGCTGTTTCTGCGGTTACTACTATCACTATTGCTATTGTTACTGCAGCTCCGACTCAGTACTTCTATTGGTGCTGCTGTTGCTATTGCTATTGCTGTTTCTCCTGCTGCTGCAGCTGTTGCTGCTATTCCTATTACCATTGCTACTGCTTGTACTACGTCTACTACCACTACTATGTTACAAAAATGATTGCTGCTGCTAATACTACCGCTGCTACTATTATTTATGTAGATTCTACTGTTACTGCTACTGTTACCGTTATTTCTACTGCTGTCGCTGTTTCTTACGATTACTACTACCACTGCTACTGCCGCTGTTGCTGCTGCTATTACTATTGCTGCTACAACAACAACAACAACAACAACAACAACCACTATTTCCACTACTACTACTACGACGACCACGACGACGACGAGTACTATTACTACTACTATTACTACTGCTATTACTACTACTGCTACTACTATTACTACTGCTATTACTACTACTGCTACTACTATTGCTGCTGCGACTGCCCATGCTACTGCTGTTGCCGCTGCTAATACCACTACTATTACCACTACTACTACCACTACTATTACCACTACTACTACCACTACTATTACCACTACTATTACACTACTACTATACCACTACTATTACCACTACTACTACCACTACTATTACCACTACTACTACCACTACTATTACCACTACTATTACCACTACTATTACCACTACTACTACCACTACTATTACCACTACTACTACCACTACTATTACCACTACTATTACCACTACTACTACCACTACTATTACCACTACTACTACCACTACTATTACCACTACTATTACCACTACTACTACCACTACTATTACCACTACTATTACCACTACTACTACCACTACTATTACCACTACTACTACCA
>CM065714.1:15410515-15413015 GCA_033310375.1 Conus canariensis | reverse complement strand
GCAATGAAAGGAGGAAGAATATGTTATTGCGCTGTTGCCCCCCTTGTCATAAGACCTTTTGGTAACGACAAAAAAAATATCAAAGTGTCTCTCTACATACATACATTGTATCATTTGGTATTAGCTTCGTAAAATAGTAACGGCAAGCATGAACAATGGCTAACTAAGCCAATACCTGTACGGTTATAAAACAAAAAATCATTGTCGTTGTCATTGCCATTCTCTCTCTCTCTCTGGGATCGCCGGACAAAGGGAAATAACCGCTAAAGCAGCCATTTATTGAACTATGCAGTGATTGTCTTTCTTGAAAAGTTGAATAAATTTGACGTGGTTTTGGTACCTCCAAACAAGCGACTTTTACAAACGAACACACACACACACACACACACACCACACACACACACACACACACACACACACACACACACACACACACCTGCTCGCGAGAAGAAAACAATCAAACAACAGAGAAATGATAAACAGTAAACAAGTTGGGTATTTTTTGCTCCCATAAGAAAACCTAACACAGAGTAACTTTTATTCAAGACTGGCACAGCCTTTTAAACTTGAATAAAGTCAGACAAATACATAGACGAACAATCTAATAGTGGGGGGAAAAAACAAGCGCAGGCCAACAACTGAACTATCTTCATAGTAATGACTTGGCAAAGATTTGGACTTAAGAAGGGGGGGGGGGGGGGGGGGGGGGGGGGTAATTTGAAGATGGAGAAAACTGGGAACATGAAATTAAGAAAATATGTTACAGATATGAAAACTCTTCACTAGCTGCATAAGGGAACCATCGCAACCTCTTTTGAAGGCAGATATATTTGTATTGCCTGCTCCGAGGCCTTTCGTCCGCTGGGTCGGACTCATCAGGGAGACACGGCCAAGTAATTACTATGAAGATAGTTCAGTTGTTGGCCTGCGCTTGTTTTTTCCCCCCACTATTAGATTGTTCGTCTATGTATTTGTCTGACTTTATTCAAGTTTAAAAGGCTGTGCCAGTCTTGAATAAAAGTTACTCTGTGTTAGGTTTTCTTATGGGAGCAAAAAATACCCAACTTGTTTACTGTTTATCGTTTACTGTTCCCTGCCTCATTTCATTTCCGAACAGAGAAATGATTCGTAATATGAGAAGTAAAACGCCACCAACGACTTCAGCAAGGCTTTCACCCCAATTTTTCTTTTCTTTTTTTCTCTCCCTAACCCTCCCCCTCCTCCCCCCCCCCCCCACCCCAACCCAACCTCCCTTCCCCTATCTTCCTCATTCGGCATATAATCCACGCCGCTCATTTCCATCTCCCGCCCACAATGACACCCAGGTTTGCTCTGTCACTGTCCCAGCACTGGCAGTTGACAGGTCACCCAGAGGAGGAGACACCGCACTGCCGCCAAGTCAGGTGTTCAGAGGCGCTCGTTCTGATCCAACATACGCGGGACACACCACCTATACTAAGCCTCCCTACGGACAATAATGGCTGCTTAGTCGCGGAGCCATATCATCAGCAGAATAAATGTCTAATAATAATAGGCCTTCATGTCCAACGAAGGGTAAGTATATCCCTAAAGACCCGCAGTTGAACAAGACAGTATCTCTTGACATTTTTGTTTCATCATAGAAACAGGCTGAAATAGGCTATCATCGCTGCCTAAAGTGAGGCGGAAACTGAATTTTTTTTTTTTTTTTTTTAAGTAGTTTTAAGTAACTCCGCCGATTAACATCGACAAATTACAAGACAAAACACGACGCGTTTCGACATCATAGGCCTTCTTCAGGCAAGATAAACAACATTCAGGATAATGACAACGAAGAACGAGCATCACTTATCATCTCGAATTCGGTGGATGGGCGTTGAATGAAATGTACCGACTGTTGTTTCTAGCCTGAAGAAGACCTAAGAGGTCGAAACGCGTCGTGTTTAGTCTTGAAATTTGTTTGTCCATGTTAATCGGCGGAGTTACTAAAAAAAATTACTTTAAAAAAAAATACTGGCTTTAGTTCGAACATCTAGCTGTAGTCTATGAACATGTTCAAATGAACATTTCTACATTTGGCACGTCACGAACTTGCTGGGGACGAAAAACTGTCGTTTGATCACTGAAGAGGAACATTGACGATTCGACCGAGACGGAGTCTTTCTGAACAGGGTTATCTATGAAACTGTGCCAAGCTGCCTGGTGTGTGTGTGTGTGTGTGTGTGTGTGTGTGTGTGTGTGTGTGTGTGTGTGTGTGTGTGTGTGTGAACATTTGATAGCTTTCTGTGTATGTTAAGTGGAAGCGAACACAGTCTTGTTTGAATATATTGTTAAACGATGTACGTTCTAAAGCCTGAAGGTCATAGAGACCGATGACCCGTTACGGTTTTATCATGTGTAGGACACGGCCTCGTGAAAGACAAGAGAGCTCGACCCTGTCCTTCCCGTCGCCTTAACCCTCCCTGAATGGAATCAGGTACGTATTTACTGCTGGGAGGACAGAGAGGGATTTTACGCTCTT
>CM065714.1:15380515-15403015 GCA_033310375.1 Conus canariensis | reverse complement strand
TAAATCCAAAGGAATATTAAGGGGAATTGAACCCTCAACATTTCGAGCTGCCTTTCTTGCAGCCTGATCGACTCTCTCATTTGCTGAAATGTCACAATGAGAGGGGACCCTGCAAAAAGTAACTGATGTGCTTTTATCGGATAAAAGATGTATAACATGATTTATTTCTGTTATTATCTCCAAACGGATTTTTGAATTTGAAGACCGGATTGCTTCAAGAGCAGATCTAGAATCAGCACATACTAGTACGTGACTGACACTCAGATGGAGATAAAGAATATAATTTAAGGACATTTGGATAGCGGCTAGCTCGGCACTAAAAATCGAAAAATTTCTGCCAAGATGGTACATTTTCTCCACGTTTAAGTCAGGTATTACAAAAGTTGCCCCTGTCCTACTGTCTTCTAGCACTGAGCCATCTGTGAAAATTTTTAGGTGGTTCTTGTACTGATTTTCCTGGTGTAAGCATACGGAAATTTTTAGTATGTTGGATGAATCTTTTTTTTGATAAATCTGAACGAATCATATCAAAGGAGGCCTTCATTTGTTCCCATCTTGGCATCTCTTTTCTTTCCTCAGTTTGTAAATGTTTGTTACACAGCCCAGTGGGCATTTACCTTTGATGTTCTATCCTTTAATATTAGATTGTTAATTACTTAGCATTACTTACAGTACTCTTGCTCCTATGCTACAGTCAGTTTGAAGTGTACTTGCCTAATTCCGGATAAATTGACACATTTACACGCAAGCGCGTGCGCGCGCGCGCACACACACACACACACACACACACACACACACACGCACACACGCTCACACACAAACTCACATCCACACTTTGTCCCTCTATCTGGCCATCTCCAATTTCAACTCATATCATAAGAAATGTTTATTCATACAACCCATTTTCAAGAGACAATCACACAGTTAATATACACATTTCATATACTTCAACACATCGTCTGATATCACTTTTAGTGGAAGGACGTTAAACTGAAGAAGAAAAAGAAGAGGTGAACGTTCCCCTATCTGGCTTACACCAGTGTTAGTAGTAGGTTCACTGGTGGTGATCAGTCTTACGGCCTTTGGTGGAGCAATGAAGTGGGGATTAGGTTCACTGGTGGTGATCAGTCTTACGGCCTTTGGTGGAGCAGTGAAGTGGGGATTAGGTTCACTGGTGGTGATCAGTCTTACGGCCTTTGGTGGAGCAGTGAAGTGGGGATTAGGTTCACTGGTGGTGATCAGTCTTACGGCCTTGGTGGAGCAGTGAAGTGGGGAGGCTTGATTTCCCCTTTTTGTGTGCTAAGCTACACACCCGGTCTCTGGTGCCTGTCTGATTGACATGCTGTCAGAGAAACATGACAGCCAATAGTATCACTATAGAAAAGAGGGGGGGGGGGAGGGGGGGAGGGTATCAGTAATCTGATGGGGGGAGGTGGGATTTGATCTGGAATGAGACAGTCATCCTCCACCATCTGCCAGTGGGATAATGGGTAGAAAATTCGAGAAGACAATCTCTCGGATGTTGGCGGTATGTTTAACTTTTATGAGAATGAACAAAGGCACGTTGCCTGCACCTGTGAGACATCATGGGTAGACACAGATATCTTGCTGGTCCATGTTGGTACATCATGCATGGGCAGATCGCATGACAGTCTATCCTTCCTGTGCCATGGGGAATGGGGAAGGAAAAGGGAAGAGGGCTTATTGGCTTTTCTGAAGTAGATGAAATGGAACGCGCGGCGCTCGTCTAAACCGCGAGTGATCACCTGCACAACGAGATAAGTGAAGGAGGAGGAAGGGGGAGGGTGAATGCAGCTGGCAACTGTGGTCTACAGTTGTGTCAAAGTTCCCTGTTTCAGTTGACATCAAACATAATAAGCTGAACAGACACAGGGAAGAGTGATAGAGGAGAAGGGTGTTGAGGGGGTGAAGGTATACACTGAACAATGACGTAAACTGCTAACCCTAATGGCAGTTTGTAAGACATAGAAAGCAGAGGTGGGGGGAAAGGGGAGAAAACCAGGGTGGGGGTGGGGTGGGGGTGGGGGTGGGGGGCGTTGTACAGGATGGTGGGGCTGGCATTTGTCACATCACAAGGATGTCGATGGAAGAGACAAAGGGGGAAGGAAGTACAAAAATAACATTCACATATGTTTATTCAAAGATTGCTGTACACAAATCCAAACATGAATTACGAAATGTATAACACAAAACAAAAGAAAGTAAAATAATGTGATCATTAATCAACACTGTTCGGAAAGTTTTGCATATGATATAAAAAGTAGTGTCTTTTGAAAACGTTTAGACTAGTATTTACATTAAATGAAGAAATGAAGACAGTAAGTTATGCCACAAATAACCACATAATACCACATAATATACGACAGAGAGAGAGAGAGGGAGAGAGATATGTACTTAGAGAGAGAGAGACAGAGAGAGAGAGAGAGAGGAGAGAGAGGAGAGAGAGAGATCCACAGAGTAAGTCTTAGTTTTTAAGTCTTTATTGTTAGAAATGTCGAAGATACAAGAAGAACCCATTATGTAATGTCCAGAGGAATAAGACACATTTACTGCAACGATGGACAACGACAAAAAGGAAAAAAAACAACTCAGAAGCCGATTTCATAAATGAAGAAGCGAATACAAATCTCGTGTTGCATAGACAGGATATTTAGTTAATGAAAGAAAGGAAGATAAAGACGGATGGAAAGAAACAAAGGGCAAATGACAGTCAGATACCAACTGGACAACAAAAGTACGGTACAAATAAACATAATGATTAAATCAGCATACATAAGAACACTTTGGAGTGTTCTCATTTTGTAAAGCAACTGAAGACCATATAAAGCCAAACCAAAAGGAAACAGGACCACACACACCAACACACACACACACACACACACACACACACACACACATGCGCGCGCGCTCAGAGAGAGAGAGAGAGAGAGAGAGAGAGAGAGACAGACAGACAGACAGACAGACAGACAGACAGACAGAGAAGAAGAGAGAGAGGAGAGAGGAGAGAGAGAGAGAACAGACAGACAGAAGACAGACGGACACCCTCAACATGTTATCAATTCATGTAACATAAAACTTAGTATATAGCGAAAAAAAGCAGCAACAAATCAGAAATGATGATGTTAGTTAAACACGTTGATCAAACAAATCAAATGAAAACAAAATATATCATATAAACAAACAAAGACCAACCAATGTCCACTCTTATTTTCTCTTTGGAGATGATAAAGTGTTCTTGACTTGACTTTGACTTTCCTTTGCCCAAACCCCCCCCCCCCCCCCCCCCCCCTTGGAAAAAAAAATCAGAACATCATTGACAATTTGGACACACTTTCCAAAGTTTAAGATTAACAAACGCAGTCATTTATTTATTTGTTTTACCTGCCCATAAGAGATTACCCAAATAGAATAGAGATTAAGAGTTTTCCAGTAAACATGAAAATGGGGAGTTTGTATTATACTCCTGGTTTGGCTAGTATACTTACCATGTCAGACCATAGCATTCAACGGCAGTTAGTTAGCTCTGCCAGGCCGAATTTTTTTTGTGGCTAATGCAGTAATAAGACCATCACGTGACGCCCACCCTACTTCCGCCAGGGAAGAAGCCAGTGTAAACTTCCTGTTCCTCATTCAACGAGGCCTATGCGCAAGGTAACCCAGAGAACCATAGCGCTAGCGGGGAAGGTAGGGTGGGCATTAGAGTCTGACATGGTAAGTATACTAGCCAAACAGGGAGTATAATACAAACTCCCCATTTTGGCGTCATATACTTTACCATGTCAGACCATAGCAGAATTTAAAGGAATTGGAGGAGGGCTGAGTACCCTAATTGTTCTTGGGGTTAGCAGAGGAATAGATATGATAAGGCTGCGTTAGCCGCAAAAGAAGTCCCTAGAACCATCAGCCCTGGTCATGCGGACATTCCTTAAATAAAAGTTTATGAAGGGATTTTCCGAACGCCAGCAGGCTGCCTCCAGGAGGTGGCGCAAGGGACAGAGTGCTGGATCGCTGTGGAAGTGGCCAGCGCCCTGACCCCATGGGCCCGGGGAAATAAGACGGGGAGATCCTTATACGCCTGGGCGTAGGCCGATCTGACCGTCTTGGAAAGCCATCTAGAAATAGGACTGGGAGGAGCGCCTGGGGCGCGAGCGTTCCCAGTAGCCCTGAATGGAGCTAGCCGAGAGCCTTGATGAAGAAGATAGGTGAGATAGGGAGGTGCCTATCTGGATATTGGAAGGGCCAGATGGGGAAACAGAGTTGTCTGAGCACCAGGAGGCCATCTCTCCCTTTGGAAATAGTAGAGAGGCTCAGTGCTGGCTCTGTGCGAAGTCGCTAATCCGAAGATATTGCGAGGCCCCAGCCCCAGCGGGTATGTCTAGGACGGACTGGGATATGTCCGTCTGTGAGGGAGGGGCAGATGCTCACAATTGGGCTGGCATAGCAGCCGTGTGAGCCAGCGAAGCATCTGAGCATGTCCCCCCCCCCCCCCCCGAGTGCTCACTGGAGGGGGGGAACATGGGGGAGGGACTAGAGGTCCGGAACCAGGACTGGGTCGGCCACCATGGGGTGATGAGGCTGAGCCTGGGTCTTCCCAGTCTCGCCTTCCTGATCACCTTGTGGAGGATTAGGAATGGAGGGAAGGCGTATGTCATGAGGCCAGACCAGGGAAGGGAGAGCGACCCTGGGCCTGAACACTGTTCCGCACTGAGCTGAGGGTTAGCCTGCTGAGGATCCCTTCCATGTGGAGGAGGGTCCCTGCTATGTGTCTCGTGCAGAGGGTGATTCCCCGCGTGTGGCACAAGTGGAGGAGGGCCTCTATTACGGAGAGATAGGCTGAGGAGCGAGCCCCCTCCCCCCCCCCCCCCCCCCTTTGTTGAATAACAAGGCATCGAAGTGTTGTCCGTGGGCAGGAGAACAAGTCGGTGTGAGACCTGGGGTTGGAAGCCGGAGAGGGCAAGCCTGACCGCTTCCAATTCCAGGACGTTGATGTGGAGACGGGCGGACTGTGCGTCCCACACTGTGCGTCCCACACTCCCGAGGTATGAGGGTTCTCCAAGTGGGCGACCAGCCCGAGTTTGAGGGGTCTGTGTAGAGGTCCATGGTTTGGGTTGGAGGGAAATGGGACCCTGGGGGACAAAGTGGCGGGGTCGAGCCACTCTTCCATAGCCCATTGAAACCAAGGACCCAGGGGATAGACTGAAGCCAGTGGTCGGAGGTCTGAGACCATCGACGACGGAACTCCCTTTGGAGTTGGCGCTTGGGGACCGGCCTAGGGGATGAGGGACTAGAGGGACTCCATTATCCCCAGGAGGGAGGTAAGGGTTCTGGCCGGGGTGTGGGTGGATAGGCTGAGGCAGGAGAGGCGGGGGATGAGGTCCCCAATGCGGGTGGACCTCTCTTGGGTCCGGGAGACCATATGGGGAGTGTGTCGAAACTCATGCCCAGAAAGGAGGATAGCTGACTGCGGGTGAGTTCACACTTGTTGGGGTTGGTGGACAACCCTAGTTTGGAACAGAGGCGTAGAGGATGGTTGGTGTGGGATTGACACAATACCCGGGAGGGACCCAGGACGAGCCAGTCGTCCAGGTACACCAGGGGGTGAAAGTCCTCCTGTCTGGTCAGGGAGGCCATCTCCTTGACCACCTTCGTGAATGGGAAGGGTGCCAGGGAGAGGCCGAAGGGCCAAAGGGGAGCGGCCCGAACTGGAACCCCCGATCTTGCCAGATGAACCATAGGTATCGTCTGTGAGATGGGTGTATGAGGTTGGAGTAGAACCCCGGTTGGGATGAGGGATCCTTGTGATGGCCCTCTTTTGGAGAAGTTCTGAGATTTCCTGGTGAAGAGCCTACGCCTGGCCAGGGAGGGGTCGTTGGGAGAGAGAGGGGGAGAACTATCAGTGGAGGGCGTTCGTGGGTCCAAGGCAAGAGGAGCCCCTCCTGTAGGACCGCTACTATCCATGGGCTGAGGCCCATACGTCTCACTGGTGGGCACGCCGGGATAAGTTGCCCGCCAGAGGGGTCGGGGGGCCGGGGAGGAGAGTGGGAGGATAGAGGGGTAGCGGTCTGAGTTCTCCCTACTCCAGCTCCCCCCGTAGGTGAGTCCTCAGTCACCTCCAGGGCCGTCCCTGCTGGCCGAAACGAAAATTCTGCTGGGGAAGTTTCGTCTTCGGTCGCAAGGGGGTTTTAGAGCGCTTGGCGGGCCGAGCGGTGCGGGATGGGGCCTGTTTGGGATAGGGTTGGGGTCCGGGATGCACCGCAAGGCCGCCTTAAGCGCCGGGGCGAGATAGCCTGTGACAATAATTATGGCCTAAAGCAATTGTAGTGGCTCCTGGCTGCGCTGTCCGCCGCAGCCGAAAGGTGGTGCGAGATCCTGTTGACTAGGAGTCGCATCAAGGGGTCGCTGAACAAGCGAGATATGGTCTCAGGGTGTGTCTCAGAATACTGAGCGTCTGAGGACACAGAGACCGAGTCATCCTTCTCCGGCCCGATCTCCTCCACGCACTGTAGAACATGTCAAAGGACATGTCCAGCAGTGTTATGTTGGATCCCCGAACTGGATCTGCGATCCCACTCCACCAGGTTATTGGTAGAGAGTGGCGGAAGTGGGAGGTCAGATGGGGAAAAACCGGCAGCCGGATGGGGAAATGGAAATTTCCTTGGTCACCAGAGTGTCCTAGGAGAACACGGAGGAGATGTGGGAGATATGGGCCTTCCAGGGGTCCCTGAGGAACGTGCCTACAGGGGCCGCATCCAGGGCCAAGAGGCATTTATTCCCTGGAGAAGGGATGACTTGCGCACCCCTGGCTAGGTTGCCGGACACTCCCAAATGGAAGTAAGAGTCTGAGGGGCGACAAGTCTGAGCGAGCCCGCTTGGAAGGAGAACCAAGGCGAATTTGGGCACCGAAGGAACTTGTCCGGGGTTGGGGCCTCCCTCCCGACAAGGTCCGGGCGCCAGTGCTCAATAGTGGACAAGTCGCGTGATGAGGAGAAGGAGTCCTCTACCTCATCCTCAGAGTCGGGAGCGTCGGGTTCCTGAAGAGGTTGCGACGAACCTTCTCGAGGAGGCAATGGCAGGGGTGTGTGAGGGTCCCGCCCTAGCTAGGTAGTGGGAGGACGCAAGGGCGGGCCCCTCGTGGCTCCATGATCGGCGGCCGGACTATGGGAGGGAAGTCCGTCCTGCCGATCGGACAGTGCCTGAGAGGGAGGGAGACCGAGGTCGAACCAGCGCAGGCTGGGTGCCACATGCGACCATGGAGCTGGTTTTGTTGGTCTGCTGTAAGCCACTGGTCCCTCTGAGGGGCATAGAGCCACATGTCCCCACGGAGAAAAATGGGCTGTGGCAGCCCTGGGGCAGAATTTCCGTGGGGGCCAGGGAAACCTGAGACACCGGGGTGGGGGTGGGGGGGGGGGGGGGTGTTGCGAGAGAGCGTGGCCTGTCGTACCCCGCCCTCCTCCACGGAGAGTGCACTGCCATACACCTCCCTGGTGGGATCCGTAGGAGCCCCCTGTGTGATAGGGGGAGCGGTGGAGGGCACGGCAACCGAGCCCCCTATCCGCCTGTGTACGGATTGGAGTGGCTGCGGTAACGTGATCACCACCTGGTTTGGATCGGGCAGGTCGCCCAAGTAGGGAGCGGAATAAGTCCACTCCCCAACGTCCTGTACCCCTAGGGGAAGTACGACAGTCGATCGGGGTTGGTCGACCGCCGGGGGTCTGAGCGACACAGGTCCGGGCGTAGCGGTGCCTGCGGCTGAGACCCGGAGTTATGGACAGTTTGGGGGTCCCAGGGACTGACCATAAGTCCGCCACCGGAGTATGGACGCTCCTCGTGCAGGAGTGGTGGCTGCACTTATGCACGGTGGGGAGAGCGTCATGAGCCTGTGTGCTATTAGTGGGGGGAGAGCTAATGGCACCAGTCTCATAGAGGCGAGTGACGGGTGGTGATTCCGTAAGCATCCCGTCACCCGTGCTAGTCCGTGCCTCGGCAAAATTCCCCGGGGACCGAAGGTCGCGTGACACAGCATGATAGAGAGAGTTGTGTCTCTCCCCGTGCGTTGGAAGGGAAGAAGGCAAGCCAGCCGGCAAGGAGGGAAATCCTGCTCTCGCCGACGGGGCCTTGGGCTCCCGCGTGACATGCGGAAAACTATCCACTATACCACTGTGGACCTTGGGGGAGAAGGCGAATTCGGGTACGAATTCTAAGACGGGCTTCCCTTTTGGGGGTAGCCTGCATTGAGCTGCGGGGATGTAGAAGAAATTTAGGAATGGTGGCAGCTTGCCTTTCGCCCTTCAGATGCAGTGATCGTGTGTCCGCCGGTCGGGTAGAGGAGGTATCAAATGATGGTCGCGCGTCCCCTGCGCGGAACCCCCCTCTACACCGGCCGTATGTTCTACCGTAGAAAGGTTTGCTCTGGGGAATCGGCACGTGGGTCCTCCGAGGCAAAGAGCGACTTCTGGAAAGCAATGTGGCTCAACCCGTCGGTGCCCTACACCACCTTGGGCTATGGTGGAGAGTAAACACGGAGCACACGACCCCAAAGTGGAGACAAGTTGGTAGATCAAGAGATCGTAAAGACACTCAATCTACCTTGTAATAATGATAAATAAGGTACTAATAAATGTGCACAAGTTGGTAGATCAAGAGATCGTAAAGACACTCGATCTACCTGTAATAATGATAAATAAGGTACAAATAAATGTGCCCGGGAAGCCTCCGTACCGCAAAACCAGGTGCGACCGAAGGTGGACACCATGCGGTGAGGCAATATGGCGGAAACGCCGACCGGCGTGGAACAATCAAAGATGGCGGATCGATCGACCAGTGAGGTTTCGATCGCCGAAAGTGACAAGCAATGGAGCGCGAGAGTAAAATAAACTAACGCGCTGTAGATATACGAGAAGCGAGGCCGAAAGGCGACTAGGTAGAGAAGAATTTAGGATAAGAAATGCTTGTTTCTTCTCTTTAATAGTGGGTCGAGAGATAGTAAGGTGAACTCGCTCGACCTGTACTAGAAATAATGATAATAAGGTAGTAAAAGATCGTAAAGAACTCGATCAACCTGTACTAGTACAAATAAAAATAAGCTGCTAATAAAAGTGGAGGAGAAACCTCCGTAGCACTGAACCAGGTACGACGAACGTGGACGACCACGCGGAGGTCGGCCGGCGTGGCGTGGATAAAGATAGCGGCTCGAGCGACCGGCGAGAGTTCGATCGTCGAAATGAATTTACAGAAATGGAGCGCGTGAATAAACAAAGCGCCGAGATAGATGAATCACTGGGCTGAAGGCAAAAGGGGAAGAGAATAAAGGATGAAGAGGGACGCGTTCCTACAAAGAGTGGACGTGTTCCTACAAAGAGTGGACGTGTTCCTACTCCGGCGAGTAAGGGCCGAATGGAGAACAAATGGCACTGAAAAGTGAAGTCGCGAGCCGTCACGCCGTTGAGCGTGAAATAAAAAAAAATAAAGCGCCAACCGTAAGCCTCACGCAGCAATAGTACCCATGGTTTAGCGTAAGCCACAACAGAACAAGTAAAGAAGGGAAGCACACAAGCAATCTTTACAAAAACTGAAGTATAGGCGAGACAGAGCAATAAAACCTGTCCTTGTTAGACAGGAGGCCGAAGTTGAATGAGGAACAGGAAGTTTACACCGGCTTCTTCCTTGGCGGAAGTAGGGTGGGCCTCACGTGATGGTCTTATTACTGCATTAGCCACAAAAAATTCGGCGTGGCAGAGCTAACTAACTGCCGTTGAATGCTATGGTCTGACATGGTAAAGTATATGACGCCAAAGAGAAGTTTGTTCGTACCGCCACACAGTTAAGACGACACCCTCCATAAAGACAGGTGGTAGCAGCTCGCTGGGTTCCCCGTGTCTAGGGCGATCATATACGGCGGATGAGCTGTATCATCGGAAGGAGAACAAATCCCTCCTCTGTTGCCGTTCACCCTCTCCTGGTCACCTGTTCAAACAAGTTATGATCAAGCACACATAAGGGAAGGTAGGGGTAAGGCTAGACCGTTTGGAAACCTATCTGCTATTTCCCAGTCTACATCCCCCATCCCCATCGCCCCACCTCGTCAACAACTCTTTTGGTGAATGTCTATTCTCTGAACAAACCTAGTTTCTGTGAATAGCACACATACCCTATTTGCCCATCTTTTCTCCTCTCGGCCCCTCTCCAAATCAAGTACACTTTGTAAACGAGAATAAGTTTTGCTGCTTTCTCAACGATTCTCTCGCGCCCTTCCCAAGTGCCAAACAGCTTTTCGGATACGTGAATATCTCTGAAATGAAAGAACACCCTGCCCCCTCCTCCAGCTTTTTTTAAACTAAGCAATCCACACCTGATGATGGTTAAATTATCATTAAACTGATGTTGTTGATCTTGATGATAATGAGGATTAATTACAATCAGTAACAGTAAGCAAACAAAAAAAAAGCTTGGCAAGTTCTCGTTCTTTACCGGCCATGCCATTGATTTTTTTCGGCATTTCGTGATAGTTCTTCCTCTAATGCTCATTGTCCATCAGTCATCAAGTGTTCCAGGAGTATGTTGAAAAGTGTGGGAAGTAGTCCTGACAAAACTTCAACCGAACTGTGGAACCAGTTTCTAATAGCCACTGGGGAAGCCAATTGTCTCCCTTAGACCGCGAGCTCAACGGCGAACAGTCGTGGCATGGAAAGTGGGGAAGATAAACATGGTCGGCTTCCGTCACTGTTTGCTGCTGGAGTTATGGAACTTGTCAGCTCCCGGTCATCCTCTTAAAACTGTTGAACAATAGCTTGTCATAACAAAAACAAAACAATTTTTTTCCCTTCATACGAAAACAGTAGTTTGTTTTCACGTCTTTACTGGTTTTCATGAATGTTATATCAAACAACCAATCACACATGGCTTCGATTTTTTTTCAATCAAATCAATCAGTTAAACAAACTTTTTAAAATCAATCATTTTTTATTTCAAAGTATATTTTCAGTCATTGTAATCACTTCACCCGGCAGAATAGTGTGTGTGTGTGTGTGTGTGTGTGTGTGTGCGTGTGTGTGTGTGTGTGTGTGTGTGTGTGTGTGTGTGTGTGTGGTGAGAGAGAGAGAGAGAGAGAGAGAGAGAGAGAGAGAGCTGATTAAGAAGGAGCATCATTATCAATTTTGATGGAACAATAATGATATTTGATTTTCATGACAAAATAGTATCCAAGGGTTACGTAGTCTGCGTAAATGCACGGCGTTTAGCGTGGGATGAGTTTTGTTTTTCTGTGTGTTTTTGTAGGCTGTGTGTCACGCGTTTGTCCTTTTCAATGTTATCCTTATTTCTAACCCCACATCTCTTTCTTTTTTGGAAATTACAAAGTCTCTTCCAACGCCTCAGGCTCTCGGTGTCTTCAGTTTGAGCACATTGTTGCAGGGGACTGGACGACAAGGGGTGCAAGCATGACACTGATCTGAACAACTACCCCATCCCACCTGCCTCTTCTCCATGCTAGACTCTAAATCAAATATACATATCATTCCAGTAATGACTTGGCAAAAAAAAAAAAAAAAAAAAAACAAACAAACAAACAAACAAACAAACAAACAACAACAAAAAAGCGAAAACAAAAACAAAAAAAGAACCAGGATAAGAAAGAAAATGAGAACGAAATCAGCGAAATAGATTCTAGCTATTTATACCCTTAACTAGCAGCATATGGGAACCATCGTAACCCATCCTGAGGAATATATATAATAATATATATATATATATATATAATATATATATAGATGAGTCCGATCCAGCGGACGAAAGGCCTAGGAGCAGGCAATACAAATAGATGTGCCTTCGAGAGGGATTGCGATGGTTCCCTCAGGCAGCTAGTGAAGGGTTTCTCATATTTATATTATATTCCCCCCATTTTCTTCATCTTCAATTTTTTTTTCTTTTCTTTTCTAAAAGTTCAAATCTTTGCCAAGTCATTACTATAATGACTGAAGAATTGTTAGCCTGCACTTGTTTCCCCCCACTGCTTAATTGTTCAGCATTATATATATATATATATGTGTGTGTGTGTGTGTGTGTGTGTGTGTGTGTGGAAGAGAGAAAAAGAGAGAGAGAGAGAGAGAGAGAGAGAGAGAGAGATGTATATATACTTTTTATAAACATTTCTTGTTACCTTGATGACTGACGGATTTGTACGCTAAGTCAGTATGCGTTGCATAAGAGAGAGAGAGAGAGAGAGAGAGAGAGAGAGAGAGAGAGAGAGAGAGAGAAGAGAGAGAGAGACAGAGACAGAGAGAGAGAGAGAGAGAGACAGACAGACAGACAGACAGAGACAGAGAGAGAGAGACTATTATTCAGTTTTAGCTGAAACGCTCTGTTCAAATACAAGTATGATTTCCCCCAACTCACCTGGCTGGTCACCAAATCGTGCGTCCACCTGGTCGACTCTCCACGTCTGGAGGCAATAGACGATGACCGCCAAATGGACAAATACGTGAACGATGCCAAGAACCCAAGTTACCACTGACATCTGTGTCTCTTGATTGGCACATGAGCGGAAAAAGTAACAAATTATCAACAGCGCAGACTCAGGTTTGCACGTGCGCGAACCTCCATTCACACATCATGCGGAAACGCACTCATGCACGCACGAACGAATTCTTAAAATCAATATTACTATTATTATTATTGTTACCATTATATCTTCCACCATAATTTTTGAAATTATTTGTCTCAATTTTAAATCGCAGCCAATGGTAAGCAGCATCCACTGATGGAAGAGTAGGCTTCTCGAGAAAGTTGGATAGAAGTTACAAGGTGCAGGGATATCATCATGTGAACAGAACACAGGCTGTAAAATTTAACTAAATCAACAAGAAGCAACACACAAAAAAGAGGCAAACCTGGGAAACAAAAGTGACAGGGCATCGCGCAGACTATGTCTTTTTTTTTCTTTCTTATTTATGTTGTAATCAGCAATCCGCAACATGCCAAAAATCAACAGACGAACAGATGGAATTAAAAACACATCAAAACAAATACAAAAGGTAGTAAAGAAAATAGATAACATGAACATTAAAAAACATTCACATAATTCATACCATAGTTTTACAATGTTGAATATATCAATTAAACACGCAGTTAAATACAAATAGAGATATAAATCACACACCACACACACACACACACACACACACACACACACACACCGTTGCGAAACGTAAAATGGCCAATACAAGTGAGATGAAGAGATCAATTGAGAAGAAACAGAGTCTTATAAATTTCATCATAGAAGATTATAAAAAGGAATTACTGTCACTACCGTTACTATCATTACTACAATTCCATTATCATTTTGTTGGTATTATCACTATATGATTATACTACCATTATCATGACAGTTGCAAAAGTAATGGTTTTATTGTTATCATCATCATCATGATCATTATTATTATCATTATTATTATTACTATTATTATTATTGTTGTTGTTTTTATTACTATTATCACTATTGTAATCCGTAACGTTTCCCCTCCCAGTAGCCTCATTTCCATTTTATATCCATTTTGCGTCCAGTTTGAGCAGATAAGTGACTGTTCATCCGTTACTTTCATTGTCTTAAATGTTGTAAGTCTTACTTGAAGAAGACCAAAGACGTCGAAACGCGTAGTGCTTGTTTCTCATTTGTTTATTCTTTCTTTTGGTGGCTCAGTAATTCCCCCTTTTTAAAAAAATCTTGTTTGAATTTCCGCCTGCAGTCACCTCACTTTGAAACCATCATCATAGAAGATGCAGAGAGAGAGAGAGAGAGAGAGAGAGAGAGAGAGAGAGAGAGAGAGAGAGAGAGAGAGAGAGAGATTTTACACGTGCAATCCGCTGACTATTCAAGCCTGTTCAACAGCCATTTGTCGTCCATGATGATATATCGCCTGAAACTACCTATCAGATAGTTCCCGGTATCGAAAGCCTTGTCAGAGTTATTTTCTCCTGGAAACCTCCTCGCTGAGAAAAAGCGATGAAAGAAATGGAAAACATTGCAACGGCCTGTCAGTAAGAGCGATGCGAGCCATGACTGGCGACACGCAAAAATATGGCGGAGTACAAGCTTTAACCATACAATAATACCACACGGTCACCATCCCATTAGCATAGCATGCACGGAAAACCGGCAATGCAGAAAATGCTTTTTCGCCGGCAAGATTAAAATTCATGGCAATACCCTCTGTTTTTCACTTAGGTGGTAGAATGACCAACAAACTGACATTGGGCTCCCTACTGAAGAAGACCAAGAAGAAGCAACGGTTATTTTGACTGAAGACTGCTGTTGGTCACTTTTCCTTCAACCTTTGACAAGTTGTCTTCTGCCAACGCACTTGCCAAAGAGGCGACCGCTGACTGGGTATTTTAATGGCTAGAACAGAAAAAAGGAATGAATTCTATTAAGAAATAAGCTAGCAAGACATTTC
The DNA here is from genome assembly GCA_033310375.1 of Conus canariensis. NCBI lineage: Eukaryota > Metazoa > Mollusca > Gastropoda > Neogastropoda > Conidae > Conus > Conus canariensis. The sequence goes on along the minus strand of CM065714.1, from coordinate 15,388,547 downwards.
CTGCTACATAGGAAGGCCATTTTGCAAATTATTGTATGTTAGGATTGACGTGGATAAGACAAGACAGGTGACGCATTCTGGAATGTGTACTGACGGCCAAAACAGTGCACTCCGTTCTGAATTGCAGATTATTCACGGCACTACTCACTGATGGGTTTTCTGCTATCCTAAGATGCCTTTACTAGAAACGCAAGAGCTGGATCAACGGCAGTACAACACACACACACACACACACACACACACACACGCACACACTCACACGTACATGCACGCACACACACACACACATATGCGTGCACACACACACAAACACACACTCACACACATACACATATGCACATGCATCCCCTCATATCCATCTGCTCTTAACTCCGAAGAATGCTCCAAGTCAGCAATAACATAATGTGACAACCAGTTCAGCAGTCGTAATGATCTTCTTACCATAGCCCTGGGCCCACTGACGAAAGCCGAAGTACAGGCACTCATCAGGCAAGGAGTCATTTCCACACTGACTCTTTGCTTCAGAGTGAGGGCCGAACAGCTCTCTCTCGACACCATCACAGACCATGGTGCCCTTTTCATAGCAGACCCGGAAACACGGAGAGAAACGTTTGTCACACGCATCACCTTCTGTAACAGGCAAGAAAGAACTTCATCACTATCAAGGGGGTAATCTGGTCAGCGGACATAAAACAGCTGAACATTCAATTTAGCCCTGGGATGTACACTTGAAATTCTTTATTGTGTAACACCACTACTTAGCGTTTTCTAAACTGTACTGTATTTGCACAAATGACCGAAAATGACTGAAGTGGCTGCAGGTGGCAACCTCAATTGCTGGCTACGTCCAAGGTGCAAACCCGAAAGTAGACCAGTTCAAAGAAGCTACGCAAGCCTGAAAAATACAATGACCAACCCTAGCGTCTGTAGCACATCCTATAACCCACTTGCAAGGAAAACTGACAACGGAAAACGCTTTCTCTTCGGCAAGATTAGATTGATCGTGAACCCTCTGTTTTTCACGTACGTGCTGGAATGACCAACAAATTGATGTTACACAAATCATCTTCCAAATCTTCTTGAGGGCCAATGGAAGGGCCAATGGAAGAAGATTAAGAAAAGCAACAGTAATTTTTTTTTTCTACTGTCCCAACCTTTGCGCCACCTCAGAGGCAGTGCACCCACGCTGCTCATTCTGACACCCTGTCCACAGCCACAGCCACAGCCCGGTCGGCCCCACTGCAGCCCCGGCACCGGCAATCCACATGGAGCAGTCAATGTCAAGTCGTCAAGATGCAACCCACCGGAGGAGATACTGCACTGCTGCCGAGTCACTTCGGTGGTGTTCAGTGGCGGCTGTTCTGATCTAACATACGCAGGACACGACCTACTAAGCCCCCTACTGACGACAGTAATAACCAACAGTAATTTTGGCTAAAGACGGCAGTTGGTCATTTTCCTTCAAACTTTGACAAGCTGTCTTCTGGCAACTCATGTGACAAAGAAATGTCTGCAGATTGGATGTTTTACTGACTAGGATAGAAAAAATAGGAAAGAACTCTATTCAGAAACTATGCAAGCTAGGAAGTGTTCTACTACATAGGCCATTTTGCAAACTTTCATGTGCTAGGTTGGGTGTGAATAGGACAGGATAGTTGCTTTTTGTGAAGCGTGTACAGCTGGCCTAAACAGCTCTCATCATTTTGAATAGCAGATTATTCGCTGCATATAGTTCCTTGTTGGTGGATTTTTTGCGATCTTAAAATGTCTGCATTTGAAGTACAGCAGCAAGTATTTGAAACTGGATCAACTGCAGTGCACACACACACACACACACACACACACACACACACACACACACACACACACACACATCCCCTCGGAACCATTTGCTCTCTTGACTCCAAAGAATGCATCAAGTCAGCAATAACATACAGAGAAAAACTCAATGTGACAACCAGTTCAGCAGTTGTAATGATCGATCTTCTTACCACAGCCCTGGGCCCACTGACGAAAGCAGAAGTACAGGCACTCATCAGGCAAGGAGCCGTTTCTACACCGACTCTTTGCTTCAGAGCGAGGGCCGAACACCTGTCTCTTGACATCATTGCTGACCATGGTGCCCTTTGTGTAGCAGACCCAGAAACACGGAGAGAAACGTTTGTCACACACATCACCCTCTGTAACAGGCAAGAAAGAACTTGATCACTTTCAAGGGGGTAATCTGGTTAATGCACATATAACAGTAGAACATTTAATTTAGTATAGGGAAGTTCGCTTAATATTCTTTAGTGTATGCACACCAAAGTTCAATATTGAGCGATTCGAAACTTTACAGTATTTCCACACGAGAACGACCGAAAACGGCCGAAACGTCTGCCGGGCGAAGTGGTGATCTCCATTGTTGGCAACTCCACGCCGCGAAAACGAAATTAGAACTGAAAGTATTGTTTCTGAGAGTTTCTAGTCACAAACTCTTAAGAATTTATAAACAAAAAACAAACAAGCAAACAACAACAGCTCCCTTCATCCAACGATAACTGGCACTACTTGGTTACGCGATGACGGGTATGATACCCACAGGCTGTGCACCCAGCAAATCTTTTACACAGGTAAAGTCGTTCTTTATTCTGCATTTTCGTAGTAATGTATATGTTACATGGAAATGTATACATTCAGGGAAGATACATATGAATTCCCTGCAAATTTTACGGTATGGACATATTGCCTGAGAAACTGGGCTCTGTTGTGGACATACTTCCTGACGTTAATTTTCAAACACATTAGCCAGAAATTCTCTCTCTCTCTCTCTCTCTCTCTCTCTCTCTCTCTCTCTGTATGTGTGTGTGTGTTTTAATTTGATGTATTGTTTCTCATTCACTTCCAGTCTTCCTCGTGTTTTTTTTTTTTCTTTCTTTGAGTGTCCACCTTCATCGAGTTGAAGATTCTGACACTTTTGTGTATATGACCGTTTTTTTTTCATCCCGCCATTAAGGCAGCCATACTCCAACTTAGGGGAAGGTGCATGCTATGTGTAACGTGTCATCCATACCAACGGCCAAACTGACCTTCTCTTCCGAAAGTTGGTGATGGGGTTTTGCGTGTGTGCAAGAAGTTGTGCGTGCGTTCACACACGGAACCTCGGTTTATAGTCTCATTCGAAGGACTGTATGGGAAATGGAGTCAGAATCAATGTTAACTCCGAGGGAAAAATCTCCCTGTACCGAAATTCGAACCCGTAAGCCCAGGATCACGAGTCCGGCGCTCTACCAACTGAGCTATTCCGCTGTGTTTGCTGGTTTCAATTGATTTCTTATCAGGAACAGTTGTAGAATAATGGTTTTTAACTTGTTCTTTAAGATGCAGAAGGTAAGTCATTTAAATATCTTTCATCGATTTCATTATGTAACAAGCATAAGTCAACAAAGCATTTTGAGACAGCATTATCTTTCTTTTTTTTTTCCCAACACGCAAGTCCTCCACCTCTTCCTTTTGGTTTCTAACTTGTACTTTAAGATGCAGGAGGTAAGTTATTTAAACGTCTTTCATCGATTTCATTATATAGCAAGCATAAGTCAACAAAGCATTTTGAGATAGCATTATTTTTCTTTTTTACCCAACACGCAAGTCCTCTACCCCTTCCTTTCCTCCACCCCACCCCACCCCATCCCCTAGTAAAGGAAAACAACATCTGCGCCTGAGTTGAAAAAAAAAGTCTGCTGGCTCCGTAATGTCTTAGTATTGCACACCAGTTGCATTAATATCTTGAGGATGGGCACTTGATATCAGTCCAATCTTAGCATCTACTTCAATTTCAGTCAGTTGGTGAATTTACGTCCTATTGGCCAGAGACCCTTAGGGAGAGGATGAACCTGCAGACTGAAGTCAGAAGTTGTTGTTGGCAGTGGTGGATCTTGTTCGCTATGGGGGCTGTCGTCTATCGTTCTTCTCAGCTCCGGTTTCTTGTGAACTTAGTTTCACTTTCTGGTGTTGGTCGGCCGACGATGGGCGTAGGTTTTTTCCCCCCCCCCCCCCCCCTCAAAAAGCCTGTTTTCAGGGCCACCAGGCGGCCTTCTTCATGCTTGGGTAGCGATGGTCCTGTGCCGCGTGAGGCCACCTCATAGAGGGAGCAGGATGAAAGTCGCAGGAGCGCTGCACGAGACCCTTCTAGGGTCTACGCAGACTGCAGCCAAGCGGGCGATCATGTAGCCAACCCTGAAAAGGGTGCTCCCATGCGCGACCCTCAAAAGCATGATATCCCAGGCCACGGTAATTGCAGTCACATAGTACTCCATCGCAGTTTGCCCCACATCTTCAGGAGCCGCCCCCCCCCCCCCCCCCCCCCCCCCGGCGACTCAGGCTAGACCCGCCGTCACCCATATGACTGGAAAGATCGCTGCACTGTCCGACACTGACCTCTCACATCAGTGTCCTTCAAAGGAGAGCTGCCAGCTCTCCCTTGGTGTTCGCTGCTAAGCCACCTCTCAGGGAAGAGAATCTACTTCAGAACATCTCTCGGTATAGGCAGGGGCAGGTCAAGTACTGATGAAGAGGAGGGGGGTGTCCAAACTGAGGTCAGGGCCTAGGAGCCGGTTCAGGGGCAGTATATAGGTCAGGAGATCTTGAATGTGTGGAAGGAGAGAGGTGGAATGAGGTATGTGAAGTCCACCAGACGCTAAAGATATTATAGAATTTTCAGGTGCGTTGAAGGCCTCTGCTGGTAGGTAACTAAGGTGCGTCTTCATTAATAAGCCTATGTAATTATCTTCCAAATTATAAATAATTTTGATTAACAACAACAACAAAAAAATTGGAATGAATGTGTGTGTGTGTGTGTGTGTGTGTGTGTGTGTGTGTGTGTGTGTGTGTGTGTGTGTGTCCCAGACTCTCCGCCTCTCCCTCCCTATTCTCTTCCACTATCTACCCTTTAAAGGTACCCTGTATACTAACTGTCACACATGCTCGCATACACACATGTCTGTAGACGTGCTAGAGCATTCTACCATGAACTCACCTTTTACACTTAGCTCTGTGACAAAGGGAAAACAGCACAGGAGAATGCAGAAGACACAGATGACTTTCAGCCACTGCATTGTCTGGAACAAAAAGCCTTGTTTTGATCTATGACAGTGTTCAGTTGTTTTCACACGATATTTCTTCTGATTTAGTGTCAAAGTGAGGTGGCCGCAGGCGGAAACTGAATCAAATTGAAAAGAAAAATTGTTATTCCAAAGAGGGACAAACAAATTACATGACAAAACACGACACATTTTGACCTCTTTGGTCTTCTTCAGGAAAGATAAACATTTATGAGAATGAAAACGAAGAACGAGCAATCATTTATCTTCTCAAATTGGGCACGAAACGGACGTTGATTTTTGTTTATCTTGCCTGAAGAAGACCAAAGAGGTCGAAACGCGTCGTGTTTTGTCACGTCATTTGTTTGTCCCTTTTGTCCGGTGGAATAATAACAATTTTCCTTTTAGATGTATTCTGATGACAATCAAACTGTAGTTCTCTGAAGACACTTCATGGGGAACGTTGCGTGGAAATTTGAGGTGAATTATTTAGAGCTGGTTGTAATTTTTTTGTCGAGATTAAAACGTCCTGACTCTCCGCAGACAATAGACAATGTTCAGAAATCTGCAAGGGACGTAATCTGTGTTAGAGCTCGCGTTTAGCGACAGTGACCTCCACCTGTTTTCATGGGACAGATGTTACTGAGAGGCATGGCCTCAGCAGTTTTGCTCCATCAATCAGCTTAATAATTCAATCAAAGAAAAAATGCCAAAACACCGGAGTGGAACGGTGCGTCTGTAATGCAGACAGTAATAACCCGATCGTTATCCTGGCCTGCTCTTCAAATAAAGACTTGACGTCTACATGTTTTTTTTGTTGTTTTTTTTTACCCAGAAACTGGGAAAGGTCACTCTATTTGCAAAGGCGAGACAGGCGTTATCTTTGCCTAATTTTCTTCTTCTGGAACAAGTCTATTCTCAAATTCAGCCTTACTGTGACAGCAGTACCTGCCCGTAAACAGATACGATTTAGTCAACTCTTGACAAAATTCCGATACCACTCTCACAATAACCCAAATCCTGGTTAGAGGTCTATGTATGCTTGATGAAATCCAAAGTCAGAGAACCATTGTGTAGCACAACCAATCAAAATGGAAAGAATAGTCCAGAAATCATCTGACGTTGATTGCATCAAAGCTTACCACAGGTTTAGTTACCTACTAAACGCAAGTTGCCAACTAAAATTGGAAAGACTGTCCCCTACATCTTATACTGTTTGCATAATGCTTTTAGTTTTTCAGCAACTTTTTTTTTCCTCTCCACACTTTCGTTTTATTCCATTTCACTATCCTTCGCTGGCTGCTTTGGGGGTGCTGTTGGATTTTTTTGTTGTTGAACCCTTGGTGGTGAGAACACCACAGAATTATGGACTGTGGTATGTCTCTATTTGACACCAGGAGCACAGACACTATCAGCCGTGTCTCCCTGATGAATCCGATCCAGCGGACGAAAGGCCTAGGAGCAGGCAATACAGATAGATCTACCTTCGAGAGGGATTACGATGGTTCCCTCAGGTAGCTAGTGAAGGGTTTCTCATATTCATAATATATTCCCCCATTTTCTTCATCTTCATTTTTCCCCCCTAAAAGTTCAAATCTTTGCCAAGTCATTACTATAATGACTGAAGAATTGTTAGCCTCTTAGGAGATCCAAGTAAAGGTTGTCCTGCACAATTCTTAGCCACTGACAATGCTTGAGTTATTGAATAGCAGAGCTGACCACTCAGACTGTTCCATATCTTTTGATCTCCCTTGAATGGATCCTCAAGCATAGGCTCAAAGATTGTCCCCTACATTTTATACTGTTTGCATAATGCTTTTAGTTTTTCAGCAACTTTTTTCCTCTCCACACTTTCGTTTTATTCCATTTACTATCCTTCGCTGGCTGCTTTGGGGGTGCTGTTGGATTCTTTTTTGAACCCTTGGTGGTGAGAACACCACAGAATTATGGACTGTGGTGTCTCTTTTTGACACCAGGAGAACAGACACAATTAGTCGTGTCTCCTTGATGAGTCTGATCCAGCGGAGAAAAAGCTAGGAGCAAGCAATACAAATAAACCTGCTTTCGAGAGGAATTACGATGGCTCTCTCATGCAACTAGGAAAGGGTTTGTCATATTCATAATATGTTCCCCCATTTTCTTGATCTCCGTTTTTTTTTGTAAAGTTCAAATCTTTGTCAAGTAATTGCTATAATGACTGAAGAATTGTTAGCCTGCACTTGTTTCCCCCCCCCCACTACTTAATTGTTCAGCATAAAATTGGAAAGTTGGATTGCATGAGTCCTTACTTTCGGTTGTTTTGTAACGCTGTGTTAGGTTTTCTTATGGGAGCAAGTGTTACCCTACTTGTTTACTGTTCCCTGCCTCATTTTAATTTCAACGTTGGTTTGTAAGAAGTTGGTCCCTACATTTATAGGCTACCTCTTCCCAGGGTGAGGTCGACTGCATGAAACCTTACTACGGGTTTGATGAAGAACACAAATAGTTGGTTGACTGCAGGACCTGGATCAATAAAACAACTTGCCTAGGGTATGGTAGCAGGTCCTTGTGGAGTGAGGGCGCTTCGGTTTAAAACCTTCTTGGCTCAGAGGGACAAGTGGGAATGGGTGACAGTGGGCAGGGAGAAATGAGGAAGTGAGCACTGCTGAAAAGTGAATACTGCTAGAAGATGAAAAGTGTTCAGCAAGGATTGAGGGGGAAGGAAGGAGAGAGTTGGAAGGGATGAGGGGGGGGTGGGGGTATAGAAGGAGAGGGCAGGGTGGGGAAGAAGAGAGAAATGGGTCAAGAGCAGAAGGACTGGGGGGGGGGGGGGGGGGTTGGGATAAAGTAAATAGTAATAATAATGTTAAGAGACAAAATCAAGATAAGTAAGAACAAAGGGCTGTTATGGAGGAAAGTCAGTGTTTGATATTGATTCCATTTGGGTGGATAGTGCCAAGTTTGTGAATAAGGAG
>CM065714.1:15363015-15368015 GCA_033310375.1 Conus canariensis | reverse complement strand
CTCCAAACCTTTAAATTTTTTTATCCCAACAGTTGAATTTAAAAAAGAAAAATCTTTTCCAAAAGTTGAAAAGTATGCCCTTGGAATCCAGGACCATTTGCATTCAGCTAAGGCCTCAGACAACCTGACCAGCCATTCACATTGAAATGACTGCTGCAACACCCTCATATCAGTCATATTTAAACCCCCCTTTGAGAAGTCGTTTATAACTACATGTCTTTTCACTTTTTCAAAAGCTTTTCGATTGCAGTGTTTCTTTCTCCACAGGAATCGAAATAACAGCGTGTTCATTTCCGATAAGACTTTTTCTGGTAATGAAATTACTTTCATTACATATATCAACTGTGATACTAAAAAGCTTTTTATGACACAGATTTTGCCCAGATTACTTAAATTGCGTTTTTCCCAAACAAAAATAGTTCGTTTAATTATGCTTATTCTTTCTGTCCAGTTCTTCTCAATCTCTGAAGCAGGGCAGAGATTGGAAAAGTATATACCTAAAATTTTGATATCTTTAGCCCATCGCAAACCAAATCCTTCCGTTTTGTTGTCCTTATACTGCCCAAGCCACATGGCTTCTGACTTTGTTCTGTTAATAGATAGACCAGACAATAGTTTAAAAGCATCCAATATTTTAAGTGCTGTTACTATATCGTTTTTGTCTTTCAGAAGTAAAGTCACGTCGTCCGCGTACAATAAGGTTTTCACAATTCTTCTAATATGTTCAGTACCAGACAAATCATCAATATTAATACCTTTTATACCCTTATCACGTCGAAGTCTAATAGCAAGTAATTCTATGGCTATGACAAAGGCAAGGGGAGAAAAGGGACAGCCCTGTCGGATGCCACACTTTACATCAAAATCTTCTGATATCCAGCCATTATATCCAACTCTACTTCGGGTGTTAGCCATTAAAACACCTACCCACTTGACAAACTGAGCCCCGAAGCCGAATCGTTTAAAAGCAGTTATCATGAATTTCTTGGAAATACTGTCAAAGGCTTTTGTAAAATCTAAAGCTAGTAATACCCCTGGTTTATTCTTTATCCTCAAGTATTCTATTATATCATCAATAAGTCTGAGGTTATATGCAATACTACGGCCTTTAATATAGCCTACTTGGTCCTCATTGACTATTAGTGGGATGACGTTATTAATTCGATGTGCAAGGCACTTGGCTAGTATCTTGTAGTCCGTGTTGGTAAGAGAAATTGGCCTCCAATTTGAGAGCTTGCTTTTTGAAAGATCTTTCCCTTATGAATAAGCGTAATAAGGGCAGTTGATTGGCTAAAAGTCAATGCCATTTTTCAAAAGAAGTATTAAATGCATTCACCAGATAGGTACTCAACCTCCCCCAAAATACCTTCATAAATTCTGTGGTTAATCCATCTAACCCTGGAGAAGAACCGTTTTTCATGCTCTTCAACGCACTTGCTAGTTCTTCACAAGTGATTTTACCCTCACAACTTGCTATCTGTTCATCGTTCAGGCGAGGTACATCACAGCCATTTAAAAATAACTCAACTTCCTCTTCAACAGTTTCACTGTTATTCTTATGACTATATAACTGTTTAAAATACTCTTTCTGGGCATTAAGAATTTGAAACTGATCGGTGACTACCTGACCATTCTCAAGTTCTAGTTTTGGCATAAGTTTATCGTTAGCTCTAGATTTTTCGAGGTTTAAGAAGAACTTAGTATTTTTGTCACCTTTTGCTATCCAGTTCATCCTAGAGCGTACCTGAGCACTTTGTGTTTTTTCTTGTTCAAATAAATCATACTGCAGCCTAAGCTGTTCACGTTTTTTAATAGCCTCCAAATTGTGCGGATCTTTTGCAAGCAAAGAATCAAAACGCTGTAAATCAGCCTGTAGACTCGTGAGTTTGTTCTTTCTATTTACTGCTCTTTGTTTACTGTATTGTAAGGTTTCCTTTTTAAGTTCTAATTTAAGCAGCTCCCATTTCATATCGTGTGTTAAATTTGCATTGGCTGTATCCAAGTCAAAGGTTTCAATTACTCTATTGATCTTATCAATGTATTGCTTTTCTTTTAATAGTGCATTATTAACTTTCCAGTAGCTTGGTCCACGCTCTACATTACAACTCTTCAAAGTTACATATACACCCCTATGGTCAGATTGGGGAAAGGGAATAATGTTACATTCAAGCACAGCATCAATAACATTCTTATTCAGTAATATGTAGTCTAAACGTCTTGCAATAAAGACACCTTTCACCACACGAGACCAGGTAAATTCTTTTTCGTCGATGTTGAACAGTCGCCAGGCATCATATAGATCACAGGATTCTACTAAATTCTGAAAGCTTTTAATAACACTCTCGGGGTGCTTTTCACCAGAGATGATATCCAATTCATTATCCATTACTGTATTGAGGTCACCACAGACTACTAGTTTTTCACAATCAAGATTATTCAAAGTATTAACAGTGGTGTTTAAAAAATTTTCTACTTCGCGTGTTCCGTTTGGAGCATAGACATTACAAATATAAATTTCATCCCCAGTACGTATCACCTTTACTATAATGCAACGTTCGCTCGAGTATTGAACTTCCCATTCGTATGGGAACTGTTTACGAAACAAGATCAACTGACCTTTACTTCTAGCTGATCCTTCGGCATACACCAGCTTCAGGTTTGTTATGCATCTCTTTGTTCGGCTTCTAACAGAAGATTACATCCTGGTGCTATGTGTGGCCAGTTCAGAAGACATGCTCGCGCTAAGCTTCGATATGAGCTCTTGTTTGTGTGACTACGGCACATATAAAAGAAAACCGTCGAAGGACGATATGCGAGAAAATTCAAATACATATGCTGTATTATATGAAGCACACACACCCACACCTCTCTCTCTCTCCCTCTCTCTCTTTCTCTCTCTCTCTGATTCTGTCTGTGTGTCTGTCTCTGTCTCTGTCTGTCTGTCTGTCTGTCTGTCTTTCTCTCAGCTGGCACATAAAAATAGCGTATCATTCAAGCAAGCATTCTAAACAGCGCTGCGCATCAATCTACAATTTCTCCCAGACAAGCTTGCAGTAACCAGAGTACATGCAAACATGTGAGCACGAGCGCATGCGCACGCGCCCACACAGGATACAGAGAGAGAGAGAGAGAGAGAGAGAGAGAGAGAGAAGAGAGAGAGAACCCCGCCTCACAATTGAGTCAGTGATGAGTCAAATGCTCTATGATGCCATCAGCATCCCTGCAGGCTGCGAGTTAGGTTTCCTCCCCTTTTGGCTCAAGAAAATAAAAAATACTGCGCCTAGTCTAAAAGCAGAGAGGCCTACAGAGGCTGCACGAAATGTTGACGCTGGGAGTACAGCGCTTCTGTTGGCAGTGCGACTGTGCCCCGCACTCTTTACATGCAATCTGCTGTTGGATGTTGCTAGTCTGGTGAACAGTGCTCGTGCACCTGGAATTTATGCACATTGATGCTGCGAGAACAGTGCCTGTGCGCCCGCGTGTTTTGAACTTAGAGGAGTACGCAGAACAGAGTTACGCTGCTTCCGTGAAAAATGTGTCTAGGTGGGATCGATGGATAACGCATTAGTTTATGAAGAAGCGAGAGTAGCCCAGTTTCTTGATTGTTTCTCTCCCCTTCTCTTCGTCCTCCAGTAGTGGTCTGGGTGTCAGCCTTTCCCACGACACATAAAACTGGAATTTTATGTCCCGATATGTATTTTTTTAGCACTTGATACAATCCACGGCAGCCAGAGAGCTGTCTTTGGTAAAATTTAGCAGAAAAAAATCCAATTGGACAAGCAAAGATAAAACATACACAGGAAAGAGCGTGGAGTTGTACCGTGGGGAGTTGTACACAGTTCATTCTTGTATGTTGAATCACTTCATTAGGTCGATAGAAGGTCAACCTTCACCCCTACCCCTTGTTCCCATCTTCCTCCTTTTTGTTTCTCTTTCCAGACGTAGATAGGGGGCGTCTTTGCTCTTACCAAGAAGTCTAGTTTCGTTTCCCAATCACTGTGTTGTGGCCCCAACAGGGAGAACAGACGAACTACTGTGTCTAGGTTCATTCGGAGAAGCCGACGACTCAATATACTGAGAAAAACGTATCCTGCGCCCAATTTGCGAAGGTAAGTGATTGCTCGTTCTTCGTTTTCATTGTCCTGAGTGTTGTTTATCTTACCTGCAAAAGACCAAAAGAGGTCGAAACGCGTCGTGTTTTGACTTGTAATTTGTTTGTCCATTTTGTCTGGCGGATTAATTGTAATTTCTTTTTAAAAATGTGTATGATCTCTAAGAGCCAAGGGCGAGTAGGGGTGTGAATCTCCATTCTTCTGACTAGCTAACCGGCCTTTTTAGTCAATGAGGGTATTGTGTGGACTACCCCGAGCATTTATAGTGGGGGGGGGGGGGGGGGGGGGGGGGGGGGGGGGGGGGGGGCTCGGTTGGTGGAGCGCCGGGCTCGTGATCCTGGGGTTGCGGGTTCGGGTTTCGGTGCGGGAAGGGGGGGGGGGGGGGGGATTTTTCCCTCGGGGTTGGCGTTGGTTCTGGCTCCGTTCCCGTGCAGTCCTTCGGGTGAGACTGTGGGCCGAGGTTCCGTGTGTGGGCGCACGCACGGCATCTTGCACACGCGTGGGGTCCCATCGCCGGCTTTAGGAGGGGAGGGCTGCACTGCAGTGATGGTTTGAAAGACTCACAGGTGTGGAGTATAGTGGACCTGTGATGTTGAGGTCAGGGGAGCCTTATCCTCAGTCCAACAATGTTCACTTGGTCTGATTTGGGCGTCCGGTAGTATGCATCCTTCTTGTTGAAGTCTGGGTGCTGCTCAAGTCATCTTCCTATTTGTCTCCTTGGAAATATTTTAGATTTATTCCAAGGAGACTACCTTTTACAGTTGGGGCTGCTGTTACTTCCTTTGTCAGTTGATCAGCTTCATTTCCATATAGTGTAGTGTGAAGGTATTCACTGGATGGGAGTATTTTCAGTGACTGATAATGGTAATTTTAAATCAGTAGTACCAC
>CM065714.1:15345515-15358015 GCA_033310375.1 Conus canariensis | reverse complement strand
CTCAAACTGTATAAATAAACAACAAAGATATAGAGTAGAGCGTATTACTGAATGTACGAATATTCACCGAAATACGTACGCTTCCATTTGTATCTGTTTACATGGAGACTTCGAGGGAGAGAAAGATACTTTAAGAGAGAGAGAGAGAGAGAGAGAGAGAGAGAGAGAGAGAGAGAGAGAGAGAGAGAGAGAGAGACCTACACTGAAGATTTTTAATTGTCGGACAATTCATTTGTGTAATAGGTTATGACCTCATGTAAAGGGATGTGTTTAGCCTTAGCAAAGAAAGTGACCAACAGAATTTATGAGAGAGAGAGAGAGAGAGAGAGAGAAGAGACAGACAGACAGACAGACAGACAGACAGACAGCGAGCGAGTCGGACAATTCACTTGTGTAATAGGTCATGATCTCATGTAAAGGGATGGGTTTAGCCTTAGCAAAGAAAGTGACCAACAGAATTTATGTGTGTGTGTGTGTGTGTGTGTGTGGTGTGTGTGTGTGTGTGTGTGTGTGTGTGTTGTGTGTGTGTGTGTGTGTGTGTGGAGAGAGAGAGAGAGAGAGAGAGAGAGAGAGAGAGAGAGAGACCTACACTGAAGATTTTTAATTGTCTCTAGCTCTACAGAGCTTTTTTGACAAGAGGATAATGCTGATATTTTAATTTCCTGTCGTATAACAGATAAAAACATAATCATAATGTTTAAATAATTCACACACTAACTAGAGAAACAAGTTAATCTTCTTGGCTTGTTTGTTTGTTTTCTTTCTTAGCAAATCTGACTGACATTTTTTTTTAACACCTTTGTAATGAAGTTGTATAGCTCAATGAGCTTTTCTTCATTTTGCGTGTTAAACGTATTAATCATCATGCATTCCTCTGGTACATTGGAAATGCCATAGAAAATGATACTATTTTTGTGTACACAACGGACAATGGAAAAAAAAAGAAAAAGAAAATGGATTTCATTTTTGTCACCAGTCTCACAGAATGTCCTTCGTCAGGCGTGTACCAGGTTTTTTTGTTTGTTTGTTTTAAACCCACATGCTTGGAGTCTAACTTTTTTTTTTTGCGGCTCCATTGTTTAATAGTAAAGAGGATCAGGTGTAGATTTATAACCAAAATAACCAGTAAATAGTTTACTAGGTGGGGAATTAATATGATAGATTTTTTCTTGCACATTCTATGAAGGTTCTTTTCTTTGAAAAAAAAGGCAACATTTACATCATCATGATTCACATTCAGTCAGAAGAAAAACTGTCATATTTATGGACACACAAAGACACGCACAAACACAAACAATATACCCAGAACTAAAGCACAGTTGAAGTCTATATTTTGTACAGAGATGCACTTGCAAAATCGGAGTCTAAATTTTGCAAGTGCATCTCTGTACCGTTTGTTTGTATCGTATAATTTGTAATGTGTAATAGTTTCAGCTTCAAAGAGCATCTAGATGAGATCTGCAAATTTGCCTGTGGGTCAAACCGCAACAATCCCATTGTTGGTGGAAAGCACAGCTGTGAGTCTGCGTGGATGCTGTGGTGAAGGACGCTGTACCCTCCGGCTATTGATGCGCACGCTGCGCCATCTGCCTCCTCCCCCACCCCCTCCTCCCAGCCTTTCAATCCCTTCTCTACCTCCCACCGCATCTCTCTCTCTCTCTCTCTCTCTCTCCCCCCCCCCCCCCCCCCAATACTCTAGTAGACAAAAAACGGTCATGCTGGAAATTATTACTTAAGTAACGTCGGCTTGTAGAGCACATAGCATTCTCTGACGTAACACGAAGCTGAGGGACCAAATAAGCTGAGTAACTCGAAGATAATAGCAATAAGTGATGCAGCTGATTTGAAGACGAGGGTTGATGATGTAGAATATCATTCATGTACATAATTATTTGAACAACAACAACAACAACGACAAAGACCCGGTCTCACCTTATGCAGTAGGCAGAAGCATCGCATAATACGATGAGCCGCAACTGTCGCGTCCGAAATAGACAAACCGGGAAAATCCGAGAATATTTTTAGCACCAGCGCATGCTGACGTGATCATGTTGCGTTGATTCTCGGAAACCACCTACAACGACCCCCCTCTTGTTATACACGAACAGTTGCAAGTTTTCAGACACAAAAGGTCACTTCCCATATTGGAATCTTCTACAGCACAATACCGCGACGTTCTCGATGTCATGGTGACGAACTGGCATTACAAACGGCCAATTACTACTGGAAGTTGCAGCCTGTTGTAGCAGCCAGTGAGCCTTGCAGTCTTGCACTGTACAAAGAAACAACAAAGAAATGGAGGTCAGCGTATCCACGTAGGAAAAAAAACATGGCATGCTCCTCCTGTTCAAAACCACAACGTTTATGTGCCGAAGTCGTAACTCACACAGCGTCTTTTCTTTCTTTCTTTTTTTTATTTTTTTGCTCAAAGTGACAGTTTTGCGCATCTCTCTCTCCTCCCACCCCCTCTTCCCAAGTGCCCTAGACACAAATGGCTACTGCGGAAACTTATTAAGTAACGTCGCTTCTTCTTCTTCTTTTTCTTCTTCTTCTTCCATTAGTAACCACAGTCAAGTGTTTGACTATTATTGTTATGTTTGGGGTGAAGACGACTGAGAAAAAACAAAAACAAAAAAACTTCATTGAGAGGATGAAGGAGGGTATAGAGTACAGAGAAGGGTGGAGTGGGGGAGGGGGGAAGGGAGGGGGGGGGGGGGAGGAGAGTTGGATTTACGGAATTGCAGGAACTTTCCTACTGAAGGAACCTGCCATTGGGACCTGCACTATTTCCTGAGGGAGCAAATTCCAGTCCCTTACTGTTCTTGGGAGGAACGACATATTTCTTTGTTCCGTCCGGCATGTTATCCTGCTGAATTGTTGGTTGTGGCCCCTTATTGATCTTGTTTGGAGGGGTTCTAGATGGTGGAACTTTACAGCCGTTGTGTTGTGTTTCATGTTGTAAAACATGGCTAGACGTGCTGCTTTCCGCCTCGTCTCAAGGGGCGGCCATTTTAGTTCCTCCAGCATGGTGGTGACACTGGAGGTTTGCTTGTAGTTGTTCATGACGAAGCGGGCCGCTCTACGTTGGATAGCCGCTATGTCCTGGATATCTTGGGCAGCGTGTGGGTCCCAGACAGCGGAGGCGTATTCCAGCACTGGTCTCACTAGTGCTTCATATGCCATTTCTTTTATTTTCCTGCCGGTGTTCTTTAGATTCCTTAGCAGGAAGCCCAGTGTCTTGTTGGCTTTGGCGCTTATGTTGTTTACGTGCCTGTTCCATTTGCCATCGTTTTGCAGGGTCACTCCGAGATACTTCGTGTTGTTGCTGCTCTGAAGAGTCTGATTGTGGAGTTGGTATCCAGCAGTGGGTGCATCTCATTTGCGGGTCACATGCATGACTGTGCATTTGTCTGGGTGGAAGGACATGTCCCATTCCCTCTCTCACTGTTCTAGCGCCTCAAGGTCTTTCTGGAGGGCTTGCTGGTCTGCTTCGCCTAAAATGTGTCTGTAGACGATGGTGTCATCAGCGAAAAGGCGTGTGCTGGATTGGACCCTGTCTGAGAGGTCGTTGATGTATACGTGGAACAGGCAGGGTCCCAGCACCGAACCTTGTAGAGCATGTAGCATTATCTGACGCAACACGAAGCTTAGAGACCAAATAAGCTGAGTAATTCGAAGATGATGACAATGATTAATGCAGATGATTTGAAGACAAGAGTTGATGTGGAATATCTTGCATGTACATAATTATTTGAACAAAAGAGACCCGGTCTCACCTTGCTCATTACGCAGAAACCGCTCCACTGCATTGTGTCGCGTCTAAAATAGACAAAGCGGGAAAATCCGATAATATTTTTTGAGCGCCAGAGCGTGTTGACGTGATCTTGTGGGGTTGATTCTCGGAACCACCTACAATGTCACCCTCTTGTTATACACGAACAAGAACAAGTTTTCAGGTTCAAAAAGTCACTGCCTATGTTGTAATCTTCTGCAGCACAATACTGCGACGTTCTCAGTGTCATGGTGACGAACTGGTATTACAATTTGCTAGAAGTTGCAACTTGATGTAGCAGCCACTGGGCCCTTGCAGTCTTTCACTGAACAGAGGAACAACAGTTTACGACTGTAGAACACACACACACAGACACACACACACACACACGCGCGCGCACACACATACACATACACACAAACACACTCACACACACACACACACTTACATACATACACACGCACGCACAACCCCCTCCCCCAACACACACACGCACGCACGCACGCACACACACATACACACTGACTCAAAAAGGCCCGTGCTCTTCCGGTTTCCCATCTACTTGCATTGATTGATTTCTTTCTTTCTTTCTTTATCTATCCATTTATTCATATATCTTTAAATCTTAGTTTGTGTTGATCTTATTTCAGGGGCAAAATTTCGTTTTAGTTGAGTTACACTCCCCTAAAAGTTGTTGAACTGAGCAAGGCGGGGTGGGGTGGGGTGGGGGGGTGGGGGGGTAGGTGTGTGTGTGTGTGCGTATGTTTGGTGGGGGGGGGGGGGTTAGGGGGGTATAGCAAATGTAGAACACTCCCCCTACCGTTGTTGAGCGGCAGGAGCAGGAGATGAGGACAGGGAGGGGGAAAATGGTGTAGGGGGTAATTGTAGGGGATAACCATCACATAATCTACGTATTATCTACCTTTCCTAAGGAGAGTGAGACAGACTATAATGTTATGAAAACAAGTTTATGAAAACAAGTTTAAGTAGACAGCACGGGGATGGTGGGGAGGGGGGGGGGGGGGAGGAGTCCGGGGAGAATTGTTTTGTGAATTTTTTTAATGTCTCTTGCTTCTTACGTCTGAAGAATCTCGGACATTTACTGGTCTATTTCGTGGTGCGTATTACTGAAGTAGTTCGCACCTTATTTGAGGGTGTTTATGCGTACTTCGTTCAGATATCTGGTGACATGTTGTTAGGGAGATTTTTCCCTCCTCCAGAATGCGATTCAAAGCAATTTCAGATTAAAAAAAAAAAAAGGAATTGGCCAGGGGATGGGGTAGTTGGAGAGGGAGGTGGGAGAGGGAGCGAGAAGGTGTGTGTATGTGTGTGTGTGTGTGTATGTGTGTGTGTGGTGTGTGTGTGTGTGTGTGTGTTGTGTGTGTGTGTGTGTGTGTGTGTGCGTGCGTGCGTGCGTGCGTGTGTGTGGAACCCTAATCACCCACACCTGCCTCCCTTTGCGGTCGGCTAGGCTATAGGCATCAATCTCTCTCTCTCTCTCTCTCTCTCTCTCTCTCTCTCTCTCTCTCTCTCCTCTTTCCCCAACCCTCCCACCTCCTCTCCCATGGTCTCTGGTTCAGCGCCAGGTGTTACCGCATCGTATTCCATACAGCACGTCAGAAGGAAGTAAGATGGGGCGGTGAGGATATCCTACAGCCCCATCCAGATTCTACACCCCCATCCAGATCCTACACCCCCATCCAGTTACAAAAAAAAAAAAAAAAAAAAAAAAAAAAAAAAAAACAGCAGTGTTACACCACAAATTGTCGCCTGCCCAGATTGTCCAGTTTGGTGGTAACGCTGCTGTTTTTGCAACTGCGGCCTGCGACAATTTGGGAAGGCCTCGATATCCACATTTTCGCTGAAACCAAAACTATCGCTCTTTACAACAAAATGGGCAATGACGTGACATGTGTGAGAGAATGAACAATGGGCAGTTGTTTATAATTCCGTCAACAGACCATTGGGTCCTGTCACGGCCGCCTAGGAGAGAGAGAGAGAGAGAGAGAGAGAGAGAGGAGAGAGAGAGAGAGAGAGAGAGAGAGATTGAAGGCGTGGAAGGGTAATAAATGGAAACGAAAAACTACACTTTGTCCTGTTATCCTGTTACATTTTATATTGTAGGGACATAAACGAAAGGGGAGACGGTGAGGTGGGGTCCACGGGAGGGGAAAGGGGAAGGAGGGAGGGAGATGCTTTAAAAATGATATGATAGCAAATCATATGCGCATGTTTTATTTCATGATTGTGACTGCTTTTGAAATGACTTTTTTTTCCAGTTCGTTGATATCAAATCTCACGCTGAAACGTGGGGGAAGAAGTGTATTTAGTATCCAGTTCCACCAAGACTTGTAGCCCACATCTAAACAATAAATCCACGCATAGGCTATGCACAGGTTTGAGAATGATTTAAATGCAAGCTTATTTACCAAATATTAGAATGATTTACATGCAAGCTTATTTACCAAATGATTGACATGCGCGAGCGCGCGCGCGCGCGCGCGCACACACACACACACACACACACACAAGGTAAGTTTTTTTTTTTTTTTTCTCCAAAATTTCCAGATTTTTAGAGTAAGCTCTCACATTACCCATTTCCATCTAGCAGAACAGTTTAGGCCTATGGCTCATCAGCCTAACATGCACCACCTAGACTGAAACACTTTGTCATAAATCACTGGCGACAAATCTGGCAACCGGCGACAATTAGAGAGACTGAGGATAGATCCACTTTGTCGCCGGCGACCATTTCGTTCTCCGGCGACAGTCTGGTTCCCGAGGCCTGCACAAATTGTCGCCTGCGACAATTTGGGGCGTAACACAGCAGCAGCTGCGTGCAACATCGACCTTGGAACCGAGATGCGCGGTCGGTTACACAACGGGTTATCTGCGCTTTCGCTTTCTGGTATGCGTCACTGTCATCAGGAGCTTTGTCATCGACGTGTTCCGCAAAAAAGCCCGGGCAATCTGTGGCCAATTTTTTGTATGAAGCTTGTGCGCAGGCTGCTTTGAGGCTAAGTTCCAGGGATGAACCAGTATGCTCACTCCTGTGATAAGCGTTGTCTTCCTCTGTCGATGAAGTGTTATGACGTGGCTGATATTTCGTTGCCTGTCCTTTGAAAACACCACCACCACCACCACCACCAACTGAACTATCGGACAGTGCGTGTTTCTCTTCAGCTTATCGTAAGTAGGTTTTTGTGTCAACATAGCAATGAAAACTGTATTTTCTCTTTTCTTTTTCTTCTCTCTCTCTCTCTCTCTCTTTCTCTCTCTCTCTCTCTCCACATTTCCCGCTCTGTGTGCACTCGCGCGCCACGTATACACACTTGTGTCGTGACATTTCCAGTGAGCGCTTACGCGGTGCGAGGTGGGCTCAGCGTTTTTCCTTTATGTCAGTGTATTTGTTCAAAGCTCACCCCACCTAGCACACACACACACACACACACACACACACACACACATACACACACACACGAACACACACACACACACACACACACACACACACACGAACACACACGCACACAAACACACACACACGCGCGCGCGCAGAGAGAGAGAGAGAGAGAGAGAGAGAGAGAGAGAGAGAGAGAGAGAGAATCAACAAAGATGACATCGATGTCGTGAAGAATGGATGCGCCCGGACTGATGAATTTCACAATCACATGCTGTCATGAGAATGACTCGTGATTATTGTCTTCCTTGCCATTGTTGAAAATAGACTGCGCGTTGAGGTACTGCCCATAAACTTAAATGTCAAGAACCACAAACACTAGAGTGTTCTGTTTGTGTACGTAGAAGCGTTAATGTTTCGGTGCGGACATGTCACGAACTGCTGGAAGAGCGAAACCATTTTGCAGTTGAGGCCAATCCCTCTTTTTTTTTAGGTTCAGGTTCAGGTTCAGGGGCGATGATTATTTCATCATAGCCTCGCGGCTTTATATGCCCCTTCTTTGTGTGTTCTTTCATTTGTCAGGTCCACAGCGAGCCCAGTTTTTATTTTCGACCATCAAAGTCGAACATGATGTCAGTAATTGTTTTATGCTTATCGATAAGATTTTTAAAAGAGTTAATATTTGGTGCACGTTTGATATTCGGAGTTAGTTTATTCCAGATTGGTGCTATCCTCTGGCTGAAGGAATGTTTCCTTATATTAGTATTAAATTGCTGTATTTGTACTTTGTCACAACTGTTACGGGTTATGTTGGTTGGTGCAGGTTAAAAAAAATATGCTTGATCAATATCATCTAGATTATTGAAAATTTTAAAAGTTTGGATCAGATCTCCTCTTATCCTTCTGGCTTTGAGGGATGGCAACCTTAGGTACCTTAATCCATCTTCATATGAATAATCAGAAATGTCCGGTATTAGCTTAGTT
Organism: Conus canariensis; assembly: GCA_033310375.1. NCBI lineage: Eukaryota > Metazoa > Mollusca > Gastropoda > Neogastropoda > Conidae > Conus > Conus canariensis. The sequence continues at coordinate 15,349,859 of CM065714.1, read as the reverse complement.
GCTCTTCTCTGCACCTTTTCTATTTCTATTGACTGCCTTTTTAATCGTGGATAGCATATCACATTGCCATATTCAAGAATCGGTCTCACCATTGCCTTATATAGTCTAAGAAAGGTATCTTTGTCCAGGTATGTAAAAGTTCTCTTAATAATACCAATCATCTGCATGGCTTTCTTGACGGTCTGTGCAATGTGTCTGCCAAAAAGTAAGTCTTCATCAAATATTACTCCCAAGTCTTTTTCCTCTTCACAGCACGTTATTTGAACTTCTTGATCCCCAACTTCGTACTGTAATTTAATGTAGGGTTTCTTTTGCCAATATGTAATACTTTGCATTTGGATGCGTTGAAGTACAAATTCCATGAGTTAGACCAATTAATGAGTAGCTCAATGTCGTTTTGCATTGCAAGGTGTTTGGATGGTGAACTGTACAACTTAGTATCATCAGCAAAGATCTTGCATTGCTTTTTAACCCGTATGGTAAGTCATTTATAAATATAGTAAATAATATAGGTCCCAGTATGCTGCCTTGGGGAATTCCACTAATGACATTAGCATTACTAGAAACAGAAGAGCCAGCTCTAACATTCTGAACTCTATCTCTCAAGAAGTCTTCAATCCAATCTAAAACTTTCCCCAGTATACCATACGATTTAAGTTTACAAAGTAGTCTGGCATGTGGGACCGAATCGAAGGCTTTACGAAAGTCCAGGTACAAAACGCCAATGCTATCTCCACTATCAATTAACTTAGTAAAGTCTTCCATTACCTCAAGCAACTGTGTGATACAAGATCTACTTTGACGAAAACCGTGTTGACATTTGGCATACAACTCATTATTCATCATATGATAAACAATAACATCTCTTACGATTGACTCCAGTACCGTACAAGTCACACTTGTCAAGCTTACAGGTCTGTAGTTTCCAGGATCGGTTCTTGTTCCCTTTTGAAAATAGTTATTACTGTTGCAGTTTTCCAGTCTCGAGGTAGAGTTCCTTGCTCAATAGATTTATTAAAAAGGATACTAAGAGGCTTTGCTAGTTCTGTGCTTTTATAACGACTACCGGATTTAAACAGGTCACTCAACTGAGAAATAAGCACTTACTTGGAGCTTTCGACAGACCGTCCGTCTTCCTCAGCGGTGGTGTTGCTCTGAGTGAACTGGAGTTCTGTGCACACGACCACGGGTCGAACCCTGGTCATGTGACTGAACAATGAGGGTGTTGTACACCGATGTCAAGGTATGTCTGCCCCGGGGCTGCAGGTGTTCATCATGCGGCATAAAAGCGGGTAGATCCAGGCTGCCATGTCCTGCTATCGTAGTCTGTTGTCCACACAACACCCCGTGTAATCAATCCCCCTTCTCGCGCTGAAAGACAAGCTAAATTTAAGTTGTGGAATGTACGCACGCACGCACACACACACACCACACACACACACACACGCGCGCGCGCGCGCGCACGCACTCACACACACACACACACACACACACACACACACACACACACACACACACACACACACACACGAGGGGGTGGGTGGTGGCTGGGGAGCATTGAGAGTGGATAATGGGTTGGTTAGGGGTGGCAGTAGAGCAAGAGCAGCAGTAAACCCATTCGTAGGTTTCATAAAGGCAAAGCAGGTTTCTCTAAAGAGTCTTCAAGGCGCAGTTACCTTCTGCTGTTGCTGTCGTCCTTACTGAACGCTCATGATCACACACACACACACACACACACACACACACACACACACACACACACACACACACAGAGAATACACACACACATACACGCACACACACACACACACACACACACCACACACACACACACACACACACACACAGAGAGAGAGAGAGAGAGAGAGAGAGAGAGAGAGAGAGAGAGAGAGAGAGAGAGAGAGAGAATATTGTAATCAATTTGAAATGAATGACACACCCGTCACATAAACGACAAAGGATTTCTTTTTTGTTTGTTCGTTTGTTATTCTCTAAAGAGTCTTCAAAGTGCAGTTACCTTCTCCTGTGGCTGTCATCCTTACTGAGGTCTCGCGATACACACACGCACGCGCGCGCGCGCGCACGCACGCACGCATACACACACACACACATACACATACAACACACACACACACACACACACAACACACACACACACACATACAACAACACACACACACACACACACACACACACACACACATACAACACACACACACACACACACACATACAACACACACACACACACACACACACACACACACACACACACACACACACACAACACACACACGCACACACGCATACAACACACACACATACACACACACATACAACATACACACACATACAACACACACACACACACACACATACACACACACACACACACACATACCACACACACACACACACACACTCACATAACACACAGATAAAACAGAGAGAGAGAGAGAGAGAGAGAGAGAGAGGGAGAGAGAGAGAGAGAGAGCACTGTAATCAATATAAAATGAATGACACATCTGTCACGTGAACGACAAAGATTTATTTCATTATTATTTTTTTCTTAATACATTTTCATCGGAAATGGAAAAAAAAAAAAAAACTGGGTCATTTTACTTCATGAAACGTTATTACAAAAACAAAACAAAAAACCCAACTAGACACCGCACATGCGGGCGCCAGATGATGACATATTGACATGCGCACTGAACTGCCCCCCTCCTCCCTCCCCCCTCTTCCCACAAGTAAAACTCTCTGATTGATCTGTGTCTAAAACAGACTCAGCTGAGAGATGAAAAGTAGCGTAATTTAAAGCCAACATGATTTTTTTTTCAAAAGTATACCATTCAACAGATTTACGGATTGTGCTTCTTTATTTCCTTATTAACTAACAAGGAAAACAGAAAAAAAAGAGACGAGCAGTCGAAGATGATGATGATGATATGAAACAGTACAAAGCGTATTCTATCCTGTGGCTTGATGCGTATTCAACCTTGTGGCTTTGTGGATTATCTTCGTTACTGTGGGAATCCTTCAACGTATTTTAACCGTTTCACGAGGGTCAGCGTCACTGGATTTACCGATCCGTTTCTTTGGAGCTTGGCACAGCGCTGTGGCTAAGAAGTGATAAGCCTTCTTCTTGCAAAGGTGTTTGAATTTTCTTTTTCTTTTTTTCTTCTTTTTTCTTTTCTTTTCTTTTTTTTTTAGTTTTTAGTGGCGGATATGGCTTAGAAGTAAGAGGTACTGATTCTTCCAGACTTGTGAAGAATTTGTTAAAAAAAAAAAAAAAAAAATAAAATAAAATAAAATATGTTTAGAGGCGGGCATGGTTTATAAGTAAGAGGGTTCTCATTCAGACTGGTCGTACTTTTGATGATGAACTTACAGAATTGAAAAAAAAAAGCTGCATACATAATAACAGTATGGATCCTAGCTGAACTCTTTTCGTATTGTTCTTACCGGTTGTCTGATGGATCCTAGCTGAACTCTTTTCGTATTGTTCTTACCGGTTGTCTGATGGATCCTAGCTGAAGCTCTTTTCGTATATGTTCTTACCGGTTGTCTGATGGATCCTAGCTGAACTCTTTTCGTATTGTTCTTACCGGTTGTCTGATGGATCCTAGCTGAACTCTTTTCGTATTGTTCTTACCGGTTGTCTGATGGATTCCTAGCTGAACTCTTTTCGTATTGTTCTTACCGGTTGTCTGATGGATCCTAGCTGAACTCTTTTCGTATTGTTCTTACCGGTTGTCTGATGGATCCTAGCTGAACTCTTTTCGTATTGTTCTTACCGGTTGTCTGATGGATCCTAGCTGAACTCTTTTCGTATTGTTCTTACCGGTTGTCTTGATAGGCTACTCATTCGGTAACTGCTATTTCTTGTTCTTGTTCTTGTTCTCTCCTCCTCCATTCGATATTTTCTTTCTTGCTCTTTCTTGTTCTTCCTCCTTCATTCGATATTTTTTTTTCTCTTCTTCTTCTTCTTCTTCTCCTCCTCCTTCTTTTGCTGATGTTTCAGCCTCTGTGTCACTTCAGTGGCAATACTACCACGCCGCTCGTTCCGACTTCCTATCCACAGCTACATCCCGGCTCATTCAACCGCACCAGCGATTCACAGGGAGCAGCCAATGCCAAGTCGTCATAGGGCAACCCACCAGAGGAGACACTGCATTGCCGCCCAGTCACATCAGCAGTGCTCTGTGATACCTGTTCTGATCCAACATAGGCAGGACACCACATGTTAAGCCCCCTACTGACAACAATAATCGCTTAGTCGTGGTGCCAACGTGTCTCCCTCCTGAGGGACACCAGCACATCCATCCAGCGACAGACCCCATGA
>CM065714.1:15320515-15335515 GCA_033310375.1 Conus canariensis | reverse complement strand
CGCCAACACTACTAAATGACTTACTGTGCTCTTCCTATGAATAGATTTCCGTCCTGTTTCGGTCGGCTCATCATTCAGGAGTGAACTTGTTTCAGAGAAATGGGCTGGCATTTCCCCCATCGCCTGTACTCTAAACGTCACGACAGGAAAGCTTTCTGCCCTGCATAAGTGTACGTTTCCAGTCTGTTTCTGTCGCGTTGCCTTAACCTTCATTGTCCTGTATTTCGTATGACAGAAGTCGCCTAGACTACTAAGTTTATATTGGAATTTGCTGCCCGAATTGGGCTACTGACTTTAAAAAATTGTAAAAAATAAACTAATGGATATAAAGACTTCAAATTTTCAGCAAAAATCTATGGAAAGCTGAACTTTGGTTTGCACTTGTTATTTCAGGGGGATGTGAAAATATTTTTATGACTCAACACTCACACACCTGATTTTACCTGGGAAACACACCTACGTCAGTGAAATAGGTAATAGACAGGCAATACAACACCCATCAACTTTATAACACCTACCTTTTTGGTGGCAAGTGGTCAGGTTCACCATCTGAAAAAGAACTGATGGGTGTTGTGAGGTGTTAGTAGTTACACAGGTAGCTGGGAATATACGTGAAATTTTTGTGACGCTTTTAAGTCACCTAGCAGTTACATAGCAGGAAAAAAATAATAAAAAAAAAATAACAGGTCAAAATCATACCATACTTACTGAAAATGTATTGGAGTGCATGCTTTTTGATCTGCATGAGTTAGTTTGTGTTTGTGAGAAAAAGAATTCCTATGAGGCAGACTGGATTTTGGAAGGAGTGTGTTTGTGCTTGTCTGGATTGTCGTGAACGACGGGACGGCCGATCCGTTTTCGACCCTTGAAACCATTCACCATGCCCATGACAATCTCAGTGTGAAAATCCACATGCAGTTTCAGTGGGGCATCTGCAGAGTTTTTGTAGATTACAAAGGCATTTACTGCAGCAGTGTCCAGGCAGAAGAAAAACATATTTCCACCACTTCATGAATTTCTGCTTGGAACAATAATATGATCGCAATTGATCATGCTTGTCAACACCGTTGTAGTTCATGGTGTAATCAGCCACAGCCAGGGGCCTAGAATACCTGGCTTTTTCAACACCCCCTGCACCTTTTCTGACAAGCTCTCCATCGGTTCCATCATGGACAGAAGTAAGAAGGGTGACCTTACGACGGTCAGACCAAGCAACAGCCTGAAGCTTGCCCTTCAAATCATCATAGCCAATCTCACGAAACCAGCGCTTTGTGTCCCCAGACTTTTTGACACATTTTGCTGGCTTCATATCCTGTGGCAGACCCTTCCTGTTGTTTCGCACAGTCCCACATGCCAAGGTTTTCTTCTGAAACAGATATTGAATGAGGGGGACTGACGTGAAATAATTATCAAAGTAGACGGTGTGCCACTTGAAATAATGGGGTTCTGCCAAGTGTTTGACGACACGATCCCCTAGGGCATCACCTGTCCCAGCAGGCACATCATTGGTCTTCCCAGTATATACTGAATAATTCAGCATATAAAAAGAATCGGCATCACACAAAGCCCACACCTTGAGGCCCCACTTTGTTGGTTTTGCAGGCACGTACTGCAGAAAACCACAACGACCCTTGAACTTGATCATTGCCTCATCTACTGTGATGTTTTGCCCAGGTAGAAACTGCATAGCAAAACATTCTTGAGTCATGGAAATGAGAGGTCTGACTTTGAACAGGGGGTCATATCCAGCCTGACCTCTGGGAACAAACTGAGCGGTATCAGCGAGGTGAAAATACTGGTTCAGCTGTTCAAACCTGTTCTTCGACATGACACTCGACACCCAGGGATTGAAGAAAGGAGAAGAGTCTTTCCAATAAAAATCACGATGAGGAACAGGGGCCATGTTCATAAACATGAGAAGACCAACAAAAGCTCTGATTTCATCCACAGTGGTTGGCTGAAACTTATCCTCAGGAAGACCAGCAGCCATGAGCGTTTGTCTTGCATACAGGTTGGTTTCCCTGACCATGAGATGGAATGCGTCCGAAGGAAAAACAAGTGAAAAATAATCAAAAGGTGTTCGAAGATTCGATGGCGGCTCCTCTGATGTGACATGTATCGGGAATGGGTCTAGTCCCGTCACCGAGGCTGTGGTGTGTGTAGAAAGCATACGGCCATAAACTATCCATGGTTGACCGGTGTAGCCCATGACGTTAAATGACTGGAAAATTCGCTGCGATTTAAGGTAAGGTAGTACCCACCTAGTGACTTAGACAATCGTAGTAACGTACCATCTGCCTTTTTCCAGCTGCGGTGAATCACAAAGTAACACTGATTCATTTCAATGATTTATTTCGTTCGTGTGTTATGAATCATATAGCCATAATGGAAACGTGATCACAACTGTACGCGCGTCATTTCTGTGATGTGTGGAACTGAACATATTGAGAAAACGAATCAAGAAGCCGGTCGCTTTGTATTATTATGCCATAGGCCTACACACTTCAACAAAAGGTAAGGACCAGTTTTAAATCGGAAGAAAAGAAAGAAGGCCTTTGTCTTGCCTAGAACATAATATGGTGTACACTTTTCTGGAAAAACAGGGTTTCCGGTTGATTCACATATGACTAGACCAGTGATTAGATAGTTCGAATAGCAACTGTTAGCCACAGTGGAAGACGTCAAGTACCCCGTAGACTACATCATTCGCAGACCTGTTTTTTCACATGTTAAAAATGTGTTGCATATGTACATAGGTACATGTTTCAGCTGATGGTTAACTTTGTAGCTCCCAAATTTTTTAGCCATGGAGAAGCAAAGGGACATCGTGTTCATCGAAAACGTTGAAGAAATATCCAGTGAACTACGCTCAGTTCTTCCCGGTGTGCACAAGGTATTATCTGTACATGTCTCTCCTCTAACTTTTATCTCGTCATTGGAAAGTGTGAAATTATGTCTGTTCAATATGTGGGAATACAAATTGACAACTTGTATAAAGGCTGACAGACAGAAATCGCTTTTCTGTTGAGCCAGGAAAACAACGATTTGGATTTGTCTGAATTTACTGTTCACTGCAGTCTCTCTGTTTTTCTCTTGAGAATATTGAAATGATGTAGAAGTACAGAGAGAGAGACCGTATCCTCGGCAAACAACAGTAGTAACTGTTCGATTTCATCAGATGTTAGATCAACACGGTTTACCATGTTCAGATTATTTCATATGCAAGTTCATTGGTTAACAAAGACAGTAACATTGGACAGATAATACAACCCTGTTTCAGTCCGTGTAAATATTCAAAGGAACTTGAATAACAGGCATTATTATTTCATAAAACGCATATTTCTTTTTACACTTCCGTCTAAATCATCTTCAACGTTCGTCCTTGCACACCAGCCCGAAACACCACAGATAAAAAAACCATTGCGGTTTGCAGTAGTATATGCTTTTTAAAAATCAGTGAAGGCCACGTATTGTTTTGTACGTTTTAGTAAATATCATTCAGTGACTGCATTTAAAGGGGTTCTCACCCATTTTTACAAATCTATTTTGACCAAATACACAGTTTTGGTATGTGGTCGTATTGCGAAACCAGCACCCGAATCAGCCGCCTGTGCTCTCATCTTGCAGTGAGAACAGCATTTCCTGCGGATTGGGAAAGCGAGAGGATGAAACAGGAACGAGAGCCTCGATTTTGATAAATGGGGGGTTTCCCGATTGATGGCGTCGAAAAGCCAAGTCGCTCTTCGTGTTCAGCTGAAGTGAGATGGGGCGAATGTGTGCTGTGTCTGGTTGCGGAATTTCATCAGGAAATAAGCAAAGAGTAAGCGTTCATGCTTTTCCAGGTGCTTCCAGCCAGTTTAGGCGATTGTGGATAAATTTTGTCACCACAACGAGGAAAGATTTTGTTCTTCGGGACAGTTATCATGCAATTTGCGGTCGTCACTTCGAAGAGCACAGTTTCCAAGATCAACACACCTGGAAGGTAAAGGTGGAAGCTGGAATTCGGGTCCGAAGACAGCTGAAAGAGGATGCTGTGCCAACTATTATAACAGGAAAATGTATTAAAGCACTCTCTGTTCATTCGCCAGCTACAAGTGCAAGCCTCAAACGCAACAGTGACACGGATTCTGTCAGGAGCAAGAGAGCCAGACTCAGAGACGTAAAGAAGGTAAGGTTTGTGGAATGGGTGGTTGATCTTTTTGTGTTTCATTTCATTCTCAGTGTATGGTTGGTTGTAAAGATAGTTGTTGGTTTTTATTGAGTGTTGGCATCAAACTGAAACATACATTGTTACTGTCATAGTGGCAGTCAGTCAGTCACACTGCCTGCTGTCACTGAAACTGTTGCATGTTTGTGATTGATTTTTTTCCCCTGCTGTTACTGTTTCCAGCAAAACTGAAGTTACGATTCTTATTAACAAGAAAGTGTCCATGTCCACAAATAACAACTTGTTGGACTCCAGTGAATAATAGTTTGGGTTTTTATTTTTCAGGACATTGCTGAACATCAGGCACCCCTGCAAGTTGAAGTTTCCGCCCAACAACCATGTGCTTTAGTTAGTGAATTATTTATCAGTATTTGGATACAGGATTGTGACTTAGTGTGCATTTTAATATATATGCAGGTGTGGTATGTCTGTATGCTATAAACTGCCCTGGTGAGTAAGAGAATAATGAGCTTAGATCTGCAGCTTAGATCTGATGTACGGCACGTCACGCATCAGTTTTTACAATAACAGCCAGAATCTTTGACTGCAATATATTGTAAAAGACCCCTCAGATTCTAATTGTCATTGTGGAACTTCAGAATTTAAGTGGAGAGAGTGAGACTGAAAATGAGGAATGTAAAAAGTATGAGGAATGTAAAAAACTGAAAATGAACAGCTATTGAAAGGATTTCTACAGCAGGGAAGAGAATTAGTGTGATGATGCAGAAGCTGACAAACTCCTGTTCAAAGGAAAAGGCATTATCTGAATGATCTAAACAACTGAAGGAAAATGTGGTTTATCACATAATCATTTTAAAGTTATTTACATACTACGGTAATATGTGTGTGTGTGTGTGTGTGTGTGTGTGTGTGTGTGTGTGAACAGATGTATGTATGTGCATGTTTATATCATGTACTATCTGTGTCGTGCGTATGTGTGTACATGTACATAATATGGTCAACCTGTAAAATGTCGAACTGCCTGGAAAGAAACACAAGCGTCTGATGGCGAGGGAGGTGGTACTGTACAAGGAGCTGTAGCTTCAAACTGGTACGGCTGAACTCCATACACTTCAGTGAAAAATTCACGTTCGATGTCCTCTTCGTTGGAACTTGACTCGTAGCTGGGAGCATCTGCCATTATCGCCGGAAAATAGTTGAGTTTTACGTCCTCATAGCGAAAGCTTTTAGGGACATGTCTTTCATTCACGGTAGTCTTGGCATTTATATGTCACTTGCGGAATCCCCGACTCTCGTCTCTTTCCGTACTGTGCTCGGCAATCTCCGTGGCGAGTCACGATTTGGCTACTTGCACGACCCGAACGACCCGGGCAAATAATAGATTCTACACCTGGTAATGTAGCAGACAGTGTGGAGGGCAATTACGTAGACTATCTCAATGCATCAGGTGACCCCCTCCCCACCCCGTCTCTCTGTCTGTTTGTCTCTCGGTCTCTCTGTCTAGCTATCGATTTACTATACAATGAAAACCGAGGTATAGCGTCTAAATTGTTTCGCCTCTGGCGGCAAAAAATTACTAGATAATCCCTGTAGTTCTTTTATGAAGCCTAATTCATCAACAATAACCAAAACATACTTCTGAAATCTTTTTCCATAAGTATTCTTAAAATGGATGAGAGATGGACACTTTCTTAAATCCGGTTTTTTTTTTTTTTTGTTCTTTCACATATGACTAGACCAGATCGAGTAGCAACTGTTAGCCACAGTGGCAGACGTCCAAGTTCTCCGTAGACTACATCATTAGTAGCCCAGTGTTTCAAATGTAGAAAATGTTTTGCATGTGTACATATGGACATGCTTCAGCTGACGGTTGGCTTTGTAGCTCCCAAATTTTTGAGCCATAGAGAAGCAAAGAGACAAACTGTACATCGAAAACGTTGAAGAAACATACAGTGAATAATGCCCAGTTCTTCCCGGTGAGCACAGTGTATTAGCTGTACATCAATAGATAAAAACATTCTACACAAATACCACGTCAACTGTTTCAGCTAATGAAAAACTAGCCGGTTGGTTCCCTGTTGAGAGAGGATGTCGCCAAGTGGATCCAATCTCGCCATATTTATTTGTTATTTGAGTTGAAATCTTAGCAAACATGATTAGACAAAATGAAGACATAAAAGGAATTAAAATAGCTAATACTGAGAATAAAATATCACAGTATGCAGATGATACTGAACTTTTACAAGAGGGCGATCGAAAATCATTCGAAGAATCGATTATGGTACTTGAAAAATTTGGAAGAGTATTTGGACTCTAAAATAAATGCGGAAAAAAACGAATGCAGTATGGTTATGAAGTAAACGAAACTCACCCGTTAAGTATATGCCACAGTTAAATATGAAATGGAACCCTCCTAAGTATAAAATTTTGGGCATTTGGTTTACGAGTGATTTAAAAAATTGTGAAACTGTGAATCTCGAAGAAAAATTTGCAGATATAAAAACATTGTACAAAACTTGGCTAAAAAGGAAGGTAACACCTCTTGGCAGAGTAGCAGTACTTAAATCCCTGATCTTATCAAAACTAACCCATCTATGAATGTTACTACCGAAACCACCAGACTACATAATTGATGAAATTCAGAAATTTACATCTAAGTTTGTATGGGGTAAAAAAAAAAAAAAGATGAAATTAAGCGAAAAACATCTGTAGAAAGTATACAGCATGGGGGTATAGGAATACCAAACATATGGAAGCAAATAAAGGCATTAAAATTAACTTAGATTCGTAAACTTTCATCAAGTAATCATAGATGGAAAAAAATACTCTTCTCATTATATTACAAGGTGGAAATTATTCATAAATTAGGTGCTGATTTGTCTGGGCATGATAAGTTAAATAATTTCTGGAGAGATGTATTCAGAGCATATAAACAAAATAGATGAGATTGTTGGTGTCCAAATTGCAGAAGAATTCTGTTTAGAGCCTTTGTTTTGTAATAGGAATTTGAGGATTGGGGGCAGATCTAATTTTCATAAAAACTGGATAGAAAATGGTGTATTCTGCGTGTGAAATCTTTTAGACGAAAACGGTGATTTTTTTGTTTCCAGTCCCTTGTTGATAGGTATAACATCAATACAGATTTTGTAACATATAACAGTTTTATTAGTGCTGTGAAAAAGTATTCAAGAGAAGCTGGAGCAGAAGTAAAATGTTACGAAGGTGAGTCAAGTAAACTAATGTCTGTGATATGTTCAGTTTTAAGGGGAACTTCATTTATTTTGATCTACTGAATCAGGACACTCTAGAGCCAACTTTTTGCGATAAATGGAATGAAAGATTACCGAAGGATGTTAATTGGGCTAAAACTTTTCAGAAAATCCGACAGATAAAAGATATTAAGTTAAGATGGTTTCAGGTTAGAGTTAATAATAGGATACTGGCAACCAATACTGTTTTGAAAAACATGGGCATTGAAAATTCAGAAAAATGTTCTTTTTGTAAGAGAGAAATAGAAAACATTCAACATATATTTTGGCACTGCCCTCATGTTCAAACTTTCTGGCAAGAATTTCAAACTAAAATGAATAGAAAATGCGAAACTATGAAACTACTGCTGAATGAAAATATTGTCCTATTTGGTTGTGATAATCATTTTAGATCGGATAAAACATTTGACTTAATTCTGTTACATGCCAAATTCTGTATTTACAAATGTAAATATGAAAAAAGATTTGCCATTATTTCAAGTTTTCATCGTGCATTTGAAAGCAAGATATGAAATAGAAAAGTATGCTGCATGTCTTCAAATGTCCCTCACAAAGTTCGTTACAGAGTGGCTCCCATATTCTTTTTTACTGGATTAATGCATTTTTTTTTCTAGCAAGGTTTCCAAATAATATGACAACAGTCAGTTGCTTTGTTTTCCCTGTTTGATTAATTTGTTTCCTCGGTTCAGTCATTTTGTTTTCATTTATTTAACTATATATATATTTTTTTTTTTTGGTGTTTACCCTTTGTGGTTATTGTGTTTGTATGTGTCCACGAATAGATTAAAAAAAAAACCGCATACAGTGTTTATTATATGACTGTTATCATTTTGATGGCAGTAGGAGTAATAACAGTAGTAGTTATGGCGGTAGTAGTAGTGCTAATGATGGTATTAGTACTCACAGTAGTAGCAAGGTGATGATGTTGATGATGTCAATGATGAAGATGATGATGATAATGATGATTATATGATTATGTATGCTTTGTTGTTGTTATTATTGTCTTACTACGATAAGTATGCGTTTTGCGTTTTGTATTCCTTATTTGTAATCTGTTCTTAAGTTTTGTAATAGAATATGTATTCAGCCAAAAACAAACAAACAAACAAAAAACACAAATTAACAAAAAAACATTGTAAGAGATGTGTCAAATTAAAAAAAAAAGTATTAGCTATACACGTCTTTTCTCTAACATTTATCTCATCGTTGGAAAGTGTGAAACTATATCTGACTGATAATATAGGACCTGTGTGTTTATACGAATTGATACTTGCATAAAGACAGAAATCGCTTTCCTTTTGAGTCAAGAAAACAACGATTTTGATTTCTCTGAATCAAATGTTAACTGCAGTCTCTCTGTTTCTCTCTGGAGAATATTTAAATGATGTAGAAGTTCAATCGCAGTGGAATACAAAGAGAGTCATATAATCGGTAAAAAACAGATGTAACGGTTCGATTTCACCTGATGTGAGATTAACACTGTTTACCATTTTCAGATTATTTCATATGCACGTTCATTGATTAACAAAGACAGTAATATTGGACTAATAATACAACCCTGCTTCAGTCCGTGTAAATATTCGAAGGAACTTGAATAACAGGCATTATTATTTCATATAACACAGATATTTACACTTTCGTCTAAATCATCTTCAACATTCTTCTTGACTCTTTACCTCTTCGTCGTCAGCGCTGTGAAGGCGTTCCTACCTTCGGATGGATAGATCGATGACTGATCCACACTGGCACACCTGCCCGCCCAGCTCGCGGCAAGTTGTGAAATGGTCGATGAGATAAACGGTAACTAATGGAAGTTCTTGTCACGTACGCAACTGTTCTAAAACGGATGCTGTTACGTTCAACGGTTAGGTAAGAAACGGAAATTCCCGCAGATAATTTTATTTTCTTCACGTAGGTAGTTGTGCTATACTGGGCGCTATTGTATTCAGCACCATGAAATGTTAACTTAAGACGAAAAGAAACATTTTGATATCTACGTGAAAAATTAAAAGAATGAAGGAAGAACACCGAACTGAGTGTCTAAATATTGACTGAATGACATGGAAAGTACTGAATGAAGCGCCAGCAGGAACTCGCTCGTCAGTCGGCTCTATTCAGGTACTGACAGTCCGTTGTGTAAACGAGATCGAGGATTGTAAAACGCTCAGAGCTTGGTCTCTAACCGAGGACAGGCGCTATGCACGCATTCTAACTAATTTCAGTCACGTTCTGCGAAAGGAATGGAATGGACAGGTCTACATTTCTGTTTGTAAATTTAACTGGGTTTGAACATCCCATGCATGCGGATGGAACGCCATTGAAATCTTAGTCTGTTATTCTGCTCAGATATGCTAATCCCATGTATTCACTAACTGTTCGATTTTACCTGATGTGAGATTTACACGGTTTACCATGTTCAGATTATTTAATACGCAAGTTCATTGATTGACAAAGACAGTAACATTGGACTAATAATACAACCCTGCTTTAGTCCTTGTAAATATCAAAGGAACTTGAATAACAAGTGTTATTTTTTTTTTTTCATAAAACACATTTTTACGCTTCCGTCAAAATCATTTTCAACATTCTTCCTTGCACACCTGTTCGAAAACACCGCAGATCACAAAACATTGCGGTTTGCGGTGTCATTTGCTTTACTGAAATCAATGAAGACCACGTACTGTTTTGCGTGTTTATAGTAAATATTACTCAGTGACCGCATTTAACGTGGAGATATGACCAATCGTTGAACGACCTTTTTGATATAAAGCCTTCTTCTTGTGCTTCATGAATAATTCTAGTTTACTTCGCTCGTAATGTTAACCTGACATTGATAATATGTGTAACTACTTTAGTAGGAAAGCTCGAAAGAGATATGTACTTCGAGAGAGAGAGAGAGAGAGAGAGAGAGAGAGAGAGAGAGCGAGAGCGAGGGGCTAATAATAGATTCTACAACTGGTAACGTAGCACTGATAAGGTGGAGCGCGATTACGTAGGCTATCTCATTGCGTCAGGTGCCCCCCCCCCCCCCCTCCCCACCCTCTATCTCTCTACCCTCTCTCTCCCACTCTCATATATCTGTCTGTCTAGCTATCTGTCTATCTTTGACAGCTTCCCAGCCAGTCTGTTTCCTGTCGGCCTGTTTATGTATGTAGTTGTTTGTCTCGCCATCAGCTTATCTATCCGTCTGTCAGGCTGTCTGTATGATTGCATTTCTCCCTATTCACTTATCTATCTATCTATCAATCTGTTTATCTATCTATCTATCAAAGTGTGTATGAAAGAAGTACAGATCAGTACGCTCCTCCAGCAGCCACGATCTCAGATGTCTCTGTTTGTCTGTTTGCCTGCCTGTCTGTCTGTCTGTCTGTCTGACTGTAAGTCTCTTCTCTCTCTCTCTCTCTCTCTCTCTCTCTCTCTCTCTCTCTCTGTGTGTGTGTGTGTGTGGGGTGTGTGTGTGTGTGTGTGTGTGTGTGTGTGAAAATTTCCCTATGTCAGTTTGTTGATGTAGTTTGACAAAGATTGACCCCCGCCCCCTCCCACCTGTTCCACCTACACAAAGACACGAACACACACACACACACACACACACACACACACACACACACACACACACACACACACACACACGAACGCAGGCGCACTCACACACACACACACACAACACACACACACACACACACACACACACACACACACACACACGCGCACACACACACACACACACACACACACACACACACATACACGAACGCAGGCACGCGCGCGCGTTCACTCACACACACGCACTTGACACACACACACACACACACACACACACACACACACACACACACACACACACACACGCATACACACGTTATAATGAACGTGCTAACTACAGCTCTCACAGAAGTATCATACAGTTAGCATCGTAAAAAGAGTATCTATACCTCCTCCTCGTCAGCTCTGTGAAGGCGTTCCCAGCTTCGGATCGATCAATGGATTAACAATCCACGCTTGCACACCTGCCTTGCGAGCTCGCGGCAAGTTAGGAAATGGTCGATGATGAGAAACAAAACGGAAACTAACGCAAGTTCTAGTCATGTACGCAACTGTGCTAAATACGGATGCTGTTCTGATCGATAAGAAAAGAAACGGAATTACCGCAGTGCTAAAGAAAAGAAACGGAATTACCGCAGTGCTAAAACGGGCGCTCTTGTAATTAACACCGTGAAGTTTTAACTTAAAGGAAGCATTTTGCTCCCTGCGTGAAAAATTAAAAGAATGAATGAAGAACACTGAACTGAGTGTCTAAATATTGACTGAATGACATGGAAACCACTGAATGAAGCGCCAGCAGGAACTCGCTCGTCAGTCGGCTCTATTCAGGTACTGACAGTCCGTTGTGTAAACGAGATCGAGGATTGTAAAGCGCTTAGAGCTTGGTCTCTAACCGAGGACAGGCGCTATGCACACATTCTAATTTCAATCACGTTATGCGAAAGGAATGGAATGGACAGGCCTACATTTCTGTTTGTAAATTTAACTGGGTTTGCACATCCCTTGCATGCGAATGGAATGCCATTGAATCTTAGTCTGTTATTCTACTCGGATCTGCTAATCCCATGTATTCACATGGAATGGGTAAATTTCAGTCTCTGCGTTATACAGATCTGCAACAGAAGTCCCATGCACGTGAATGAAAGGCGTCAATTTCAATCCATAATTGTAAACTAAAATGTTAAAGAGCCTGCAAAAAACTAGCTCCCTGGAAAGCCTACACAGATATTTCAACACGCACAGTTTTAGGCCTACAACTTTTGATCCGGCGACTTTCAGTCAGGTTTTAAAACCAAGTTACATTGTTCCATCGCCGTGATTAATCGATAATCACATATTATTCTCAGCTTACCTTCATTTGCCAATGTACCGCTCAGCAATGCCGGTATGCTTACACGAAGTCGGTCAATGAAATTTTATCACTCGCCCGTATGGTCAAGATGATTAAGAATAATGACGTACACTTTTTCTATAGACTACCCCGGTTAATTTTCGGGAATTTCCGATAGAAAAAGGGCCTAGGCGCTGCGGATTGTCAATCGCATATCCATCGGAAATTCGGGCTTTACAGAAACAACTGTTCTTATCTCGGGATGAATGCCACTTTGTCTCAAGGCGAAAGCTTTGTAAACGAATATTGCTAGTTGTTGTTGGTCGAGGTTTTTTTTTTTTTTTTTTTTTTTTTTACTTTTTTTTCTAAAGATTTTAGTCTCGTTAGTTCATACTATTCGTAGACTGAATCGGAACGTTGATGGTTGGCGGTGATATTTTCTACGAATATGATTTTTTTTTTTTTTTTTTTTTTTTTTTTTTTTTTTTTTTTTGCGATTCATGTTATAGACAGAACAAGGAGAAATGGATCTCGTTTTCAAAACAGTCCTCACAAAATGGACAGTTGCGACTACTCTCTCGTTTCCTTGCGTTGACGTCTAAGAAACGAGCAATCAAAGGTATCATTCCAATCTCGAATCATGTAAATGCTTCTTCGATAGGCACGTTTTTCAATCGGCGTAGTCGACACGGGTTAAGTGATAACACTATATGGAAATGAGAATGGGCATGGCAGTAGTCATGGTTGAGTGCCAATCTTTGTGTGAGACAGTCATTCAGCGTTTGTCTAAATTCATGAATATGAAGAGAGAGAGAGAGAGAGAGAGAGAGAGAGAGAGAGAGAGAGAGAGGACGTACCTTTCAGTGTCCGTATTTGTCACTTCCGCCGGGTCGAGAACTCTTCTGTGCGGGCGTCCAAAAAAGTCAAATTAGCTCAGCGAACTCGCCGGCGCAGAAACTTCCAAGGCTTGAGAGGAGCAGTATTGCTAACACAGGGTAATCAGTCCAGCTTCTACGCCGTTGAGATTTCAGAATGGTAGAAATTCTTTCAGACATGCACGTACACAAGGACCGAGATACACAGTACGTCGAGCGACAATGGTTGGAGCTTAAGCTTATATTACTTGCTGATGGGGGAAAAAAAGGGCTTAGGTCATTCCGGATGTGACTTGAGCTTCGGAAGGATCTTCACACCTAGTCAACGTTATCTCTCAATTCCGCGTGACTCATCTGTCTTCATTCTTGCTGGCAGCTCGCCCAAATTAAAAAAAAAAAAAAAAGGAGTTATCAGTTGATCAAAGACGATACGTACTCGCTGTCAAACAAACAAACAAACAAAAAAATGGTATGTCCAACCAACGCTGAAAATGTCTTCACACTTTCATTGCCGCGCTGTTTTGCGCAATCAGATCGACCAACAACTCGTGTCTCGCAGTTCCAGTTTTCATCAAGGAGGCGTGACTGCATGCGGACTAGTCCATATACGCTACACCACATCCGCTAAGTTTTGAGACCACACTACTCGCAGGACTGAGGGCTCTGTCCACCAACCAGTCTCGCAGGACTGACGGCTCTGCCCACCAACCAGTCTCGCAGGACTGACGGCCCTGTCCACCAACCAGGGAACGTTACTATGTTTTGTTTTTGTCTCAGGGCGGTAGGGGTGGGGGTAGATAATGGCTGAATATTATAAGAGAAGATCTTCCTTGAAGACCTATATCCTGTTTCGTTTTTTTTATTTTTTATGTATGTATGTATTTATTCCTTTTATCGAGCGCGAAGTGGGTTTGAAACGAAAATAAGCTTAATTAGAAACTGAATTATTTAAACTATCCTTTTTTTTTTTAAAAAACGCTTTTCATCTCTCTCTCTTGTGTTTACGTGATTCGTCGAATTCTGTGACCTTGCTTGCCATTGGTAGAGGGACAGCCGTCGGCCTTCACCTCTGAACGTGACGCTTGCCAACGGGAGAAAAAAAAAAGACCTGCACAGAAGGATTTACTGCCGACTCAGAGGATGTTAGTTAGGCCGCCATGTTGCGCAAGCGGGGAATGGCGGTACTTGACGTTAGGAAAGTGGTCCTTGTTGATGACACACCTAGCCCTGGCAGTCAATCATTGCCTTGTTGACATACCTAGACCTGACAGTCAATCATTGCCTTGTTGACACACGTAGCCCTGACAGTCAATCATTGCCTTGTTGACATACCTAGCCCTGACAGTCAATCATTGCCTTGTTGACACACCTAGCCCTGACAGTCAATCATTGCCTTGTTGACACACCTAGCCCTGACAGTCAATCATTGCCTTGTTGACACACCTAGCCCTGACAGTCAATCATTGCCTTGTTGACACACATAGCCCTGACAGTCAATCATTGCCTTGTTGACACACCTAGCCCTGACAGTCAATCATTGTCTTGTTGACACACACCGCCCTGACAGTCAATCATTGCCTTGTTGACAGACCTAGCCCTGACAGTCAATCATTGCCTTGTTGACACACCTAGCCCTGACAGTCAATCATTGCCTTGTTGACGCACCTAGCGCTGACAGTCAATCATTGCCTTGTTGACACACCTAGCCCTGACAGTCAATCATTGCCTTGTTGACACGTAGCCCAGACAGTCAATCATTGCCTTGTTGACACACCTAGCCCTGACAGTCAATCATTGCCTTGTTGACACACCTAG
>CM065714.1:15303015-15310515 GCA_033310375.1 Conus canariensis | reverse complement strand
GAGAGAGAGAGAGAGAGAGAGGAGAGAGAGAGAGAGAGAGAGAGAGACATTGATAGATAGATAGGTAGATAGGTAGATATAGGTAGTGATTAGTATTTTGTCGGTCAGGTTTTGAAAACTTGGCTGGAAGCATTTTGCCGTGTGAGCGACGCCGATCATCCTCAGTGATGTCAAAAACAAACAAACAAACAAAACAACAACAACAACAATAACAACAAACAACAACAAAAAAGAAAGAAAGCGAACGTTGAATGTTTCTTGTAGTAGGGAATGACTGGTAATACGGTTCAATGTTGTGGATGTTGCTGGCTGGTTTTGCAATTTGCCACAGTCTGGGTACCACACCAACCTTTCTCACGCAGCTCCTGTTGCATGGTCTCTATCTTGGCCTTGGGATGTCTTGTTCAGGTTGTTGAGCTTGGCCTCTGTGTGCAGACAGAAAACAGGGTACACACATGTACAAACACGCACACTTGCACGCACCCTCATCACATACACACACACATGCACACACACACACACACACACACACACACACACACACACACCGCACGCACGCACGCACGCACACATACACGCACACATGCACGCACACCCACCCACTCACCCACCCACCCACTCACCCACCCCCTTCATCATCATCATCATCATCATTAATAACCATCGTCATCACCAATCACCCAATTATCATACATATATTACATAAATACTCTCATTCTGTTTCGGGTTTTATATTCATTTTTTATCATTCCTCCCCTCTGCCTTTTCTTTGTGCCTTCTTCTTCTTCCTTTCTTTTGTACACGCTCTATTAACCATTTTTTCCCCGGCAGTTGAGGACAGTACTTCTATGGGTCCCACCCGCACCTTCGGGTGTATCTTTTTTCTTCCACCCCCCTCCCCCCGCCTTCCCCTTCCCTTCCCTCCCGTTCCCGCCCCCTTCCCTTCCCGCCCCCTTCCCCCCCCCCCCCACCTGCTTCTCCCCCCCTCTCCTGCCCGCTGTGTCCTGCATCAGGGTAGACGTACCCCAGCAGTAGGGTTCACAGGCTTGGTATTTCTGACGGATGAGGTCGGTTCGGTTGCACCAGGGTTCCACGTCCTTACAGGGTCGGCAGACCTGGCGAGATGGACTGCACCACTCGTGGGGTCGGCACGGGTGACCCGCCTCGCAGGGGGCCTGCGAGGAAGAGGCCTCCGAGATACCCGGGGTTCTGCAAGAAAGATTTGAACATTAGGGGGCGTGTTCTTTCACCCTAAATTCTTTTCTTTCTTTCTTTCTTTCTTTCTTCCTTTCTGCTATTGTTTTCTTTCTGTTCACACATAGACAGAGAAACAGACATGCACAGGCATACAGACATACATGTATATTAACACACAGACACACACCCACATCTCACTCTCTCTCTCTCTATCTCTCTCTCACACACACACACACACACACACACACACACACACACACACACACACACACACACACACAAAGAACCCCACATGCAAAACCACCGCCCACACCCTGAACCCCCTCCCATCCCATCTCATCACTCACCTGCTTCAGATGACCATCAAGGGCCACATCATGCCCCGACACAGCAGCTGCCGCTTCCCCAGGGCTGCGTCCTCTTCCTCCTCCTTCTGCGGCCTTCTGAGATGCCGGGGCGGCGCTGGTGGGGATGATAGCGGCGCCAGCTGAGGCGGGGGCAACGACCTGAGTTGTGTTGGAATGGTGGACGTCTTTGGCGGTAGACTCGGCTGAAAGCACGGCAGCGAGGACTAGGAGAGACAGTCGTATGGAACTTTGTCTGCGCCTCGCCATTGTGGTTCTGGAACCGCGGTTGCTGGGCCCAACAGGTGTTTATTTACTCTCTCTCTCTCTCTTTCTTTCTCACACACATTTACACGTACACACACACACACGCTGACTGTGTGTGTGTGTGTGTGTGTGTGTGTGTGTGTGTGTGTGTGTGTGTGTGTGTGTGTGTGTGTCTATTTATCTGTCTATCTATCCGTCTGTCTATCTAATTATCTGTCTATCTATCGGCACTTACGTGACTGACAATGCTTGGGTTATTGAACAGCAGAGCTGACCACTCTGACTGGTGATATCTTTTAACCTCCCTGGCATCCTAAATGGATCCTCAAGTATGGACTTGAAAGATCTTCCCTGTACTGTTGACATGATGTTTGCATTAGTTTTTCAGCAGCTTATTTCCTTGCCACAGTTTCTTTTCATCTTACTGTTCTGTCCTTCGCTGGCTGCTTTCGGGTGAGGTTGGATTCTACTTTTGAACCCTCGTTGATGACAGTACTACATACTTATAGGCTTTGGTAGATCTCCATCTGATGCCAAGGGAGCACAGCCACAATCAGCCCTGCCTCCTGATGAGTCCGATCCAGCGGACGAAAGGCATCGGAGCAGGCGATATGAATGGTTCCGACTTCAGGATGGATTACAATGGTCCCAAATGTGCTGCTGGTGAAGGATTTTTATATTTTCCTCATTTAAAAAAAAATTTCCTTTCTTCCTCACCCCACCCACCCCCCTTTTCAAAATAACCTTTGTCAAGTAATGATAGAGGAATTGTTAGCCTGCACTTGTCTTCCCCTCCCGCCACTACTGAATTGTTATATATGTATATTATATGTTATCTCTCTCTCTCTCTCTCTCTCTCTCTCTCTCTCTCTCTCTCTCTCTCTCTCTATACATATACACCGCTTTGTACATACCTGTGTATGTATGTGTGTATACATTCATGCATGTATGTATCGATGGTATGTATGTATGTGATGTGTGAATGTATCCATATCTATCTATCTATGTATCTGTGTGTGTGGTGTGTGTGTGTGTGTGTGTGTGTGTGTGTGTGTGTGTGTGTTATTTGTGTGCATGCATATAATGTATTCATTTTAGACTCTAGCTCTGTTTCTGTATTTGTCTGCTGAATTTTGTGTGTGTGCTCCATTCATTCATTTTCCATTTTATTCATTTGTTTTTCTTCTTTCTTTTTTCTTCCTTTTCTTTTTTTTGAAGATACTGGACTTGGATGCAGTTTCCAAAGCCTGTACCCTCGATCGTACCCTTACCCCGAGTTTAGCAAATTATCAAACTGATAAACGGGCAAATAAAACAACAGAGAGAGAGAGAGAGAGAGAGAGAGAGAGAGAGAGAGAGTGATGTCAAAACGTGGCTTCGCTGATCGGTGGCTTAACAATCAAAGCATATGATTTCTAGTTCTAACAGCAATATACAGGCATCCTTCAACAAATAACATAATGTCAACTTTTACACTTATTTCTTTCTCCGGTTGTTGTGACTAGGCCTGTCAAGCAAGTGTCATGCTTTCACGCCGAATAGGCGTTTGCGTACCTGCAGAAGAATGCGTTTACCGTTCCTTTAGTTGCTACCCCTAAAACGTTCATTTAACAACACTTTTCCAAAAACATCCAGAACTATTCCTCCCGCTAACAACACTTTTCCAAAACATCCAGAACTATTCCTCCCCGCTACGAGAATCAGAATGCTGCGATTTCTGCGTCACCAATGAGATGACGTCACTTTTTTTTTGGTGCATGGGAACGAAAACGCTGGATGAAGAGGATTCGAAAAGATTTCCATTTTGACCTTTAGCCTTCTAAGAAAACATTTATCTTGTTTGTATTGAATATTTGAGAGGATGTTTAAAACGCAAAGAAACAAAGTTATAAACAAAATTGTTTTAACTTAAGTCTTTCGTTCTTTTTTCTTTGTTTTGGATATTTCTCTCGTGTATTCATAAAAAATTATGTCGGAGGTCCGTGGTTCGTCCAATGTTGTAAACTTCTTTATGATTGGGCCACAGAACCCGTCTACAGGCAGGGGAGTTAAGCAGGAGGAGGATACCCAAGCACGCGGTTTTCCAGGAGGCGCTCTGGCACGTCTTCTGTTGGGGCTTTCAGAGAGAAGGTGTCTGGGCGAAATCTTCAGCCTGAACCTGACCAGTGGCGTGAACATTGGATCTCGCTGCTTATTTCAGTCATTTATTTATTCATTCGATTACCTCGCTCTGACCGTGTCATATCTCCACTTATGTGCAAACCACGCGCAATCAATGTGTTCTGTCAGTCTTCGTTCTCAGTGTAGAGTTCGAAGTGCTCTCCCTTGGAGAGAGAGCGTCATCAAAGTCCGATGCCGCTCACCTCTTTTCCCGCCTGCTGCTGCCGCCAGTCCGAACGAACCGTCTGGATGTGGGTTTTTGCCAGGAACATCTCCTTGTCCTGGGTTCCTCTACGTCTCGTCGGAGGGGCAGGGGAAATAGAAAACAGTTCCGAGATAGACTCGAAACACGGCGGCTGCGCTGGGATGGCTTGTTGAAAATAAAATTATCTGGTGAAAGTCGCTAAAAGTGGTAAAAGTCACTGAAAGAGGTGAAAAGTCACTGAATGTGGTGAAAAGTCACTGAATGTGGTTAAAAAGCCCACTGAATGTGGTAAAAAGTAGGTTAAAAAAAAGTTAAAAAGTAGCTAAAAGTAGGAAGAACTTGGTAAAAGTAGTTTAAAAGCAGCTAAAACCGGCGAAAAAGCATTCAACGCAGAGCTGGCCGAAAGCGCTTCGGCTTCTTCCGTCATTGCCCCACCAGACGTGCCAGAACGCTTCAATGGAGACGCTCAAGCGTGCAAGCGAGTCCCTTCCCCCCAAGCTCTCTCGCTCAGCGGTTGATTGGGAGGTGCTGCCCGCCAGGATACACAGTCACATTGGTGAGGAGAGTCCCCATGTCCTTGTCACCTTCCTCGTCGGGCAGATGCCGTCCAGGCGCAGGTCGTGGCAGACCTTCGGGTGGCCACACCGGCAGGAGGAACCTTGGCGGGCATCTACAGGTGGACACCCACCCACCGGGGTGCTGGCTTCGGTGTCGCTGACCTGGGTCTGAGGTCCTCCGGCGGGGTGAACGTCCCCGGGGCGTGGGCTGTGACGAGCGTGAGGGTCTTCGGCCGGCCGGGTGTGTCCGGGTTTTCCTTCTCCTTCACGACGTTGGAGGTCTTCTGGGGTGGTGGCCGACGTGGTGGCTTCCATGCCTGGGTCTTGGTCGGCGCCAGCGGTGTCTGTCTGCACCCCCTTCTCCTCTCTGCTGCTGCCCGAGATGGTGGATTCTCTCAGCAACAGCTGGTCTGTGAGGCACACACACACACACACACACACACACACACACACACACACACACACACACACAGAGAGCTAATATTGCATTTTCTTGAAGAGCTGCCGAACGAATCCAATACCACTGACTTCTGTTGCTACTTTATGCAAAATTAAAGAAGAAAATCAGAAAGATTTTTTTGGGGATCTGAACAAGACCGAGAAACATCGAGGAAAAACAGGCCGGGAACCACCACCAATATAGAAAGCACACCGGAAGAAGTTCCGTGGGAATATCCAAAATATATTATGATGCCCCTGGAGGGTGATGCTAAGTTAATTTCATGACTGGTATTTAATCAACCCTTGGTAAAATTACACAATACTGAATAACATGCCTAATTCTTATCCGTTCATTGTTCAGCCAATCCGTTGATACATAGACTTAATCAGGGCACATTCGAAAATCCTGTATGTGGGCGGAAAACGGACACATCACCGGACAGTTGTTCACAAGATGGCTGTATGAATGTGTATAACTTCAGTGTATGAGAGAGAGACAGACAATGACAATGACAATGTGACAATGCTTTATGACAATATTTAAACGAGGGAGTGCACGGGGCAATTTCCACTTAATGTTTGCCGAACTCTGCCAACAATAAATTGCGAGTCAAAAGAAGCATACACACAGAAAACAGTTGGACAACACCGATTACTAGACAATGAAGAAAAAGACCATTCATCCAACAATATTCTCATCACAATAAACCACTTATTTATTGCGTGATCATGAATTTACAAACAACAGCCTACGTATGAAGTTTTTTTTCTCTATAAATCGAAAGGCTTTCCGCCACAAACTTAGCAAATGATTTACAATGTCTACATTTTCAGAGGATATAATACCAAAGAGGTTTTGAGTTTGACCGAAAACGGACTTAAAAACAGAACAAATCATTTCTAAAATTGAGAGAGAGAGAGAGAAAGGGGGGGGGGGGGGGGGGGGGGGGGGGTGGGGGGGGGGGGGGGGGGGGGGGGGGGGGGGGGGGGGGGGGGGGGGGGGGGGGGGGGGGGGGGGGGGGGGGGGGGGGGGGGGGGGGGGGGGGGGGGGGGGGGGGGGGGGGGGGGGGGGGGGGGGGGGGGGGGGGGGGGGGGGGGGGGGGGGGGGGGGGGGGGGGGGGGGGGGGGGGGGGGGGGGGGGGGGGGGGGGGGGGGGGGGGGGGGGGGGGGGGGGGGGGGGGGGGGGGGGGGGGGGGGGGGGGGGGGGGGGGGGGGGGGGGGGGGGGGGGGGGGGGGGGGGGGGGGGGGGGGGGGGGGGGGGGGGGGGGGGGGGGGGGGGGGGGGGGGGGGGGGGGGGGGGGGGGGGGGGGGGGGGGGGGGGGGGGGGGGGGGGGGGGGGGGGGGGGGGGGGGGGGGGGGGGGGGGGGGGGGGGGGGGGGGGGGGGGGGGGGGGGGGGGGGGGGGGGGGGGGGGGGGGGGGGGGGGGGGGGGGGGGGGGGGGGGGGGGGGGGGGGGGGGGGGGGGGGGGGGGGGGGGGGGGGGGGGGGGGGGGGGGGGGGGGGGGGGGGGGGGGGGGGGGGGGGGGGGGGGGGGGGGGGGGGGGGGGGGGGGGGGGGGGGGGGGGGGGGGGGGGGGGGGGGGGGGGGGGGGGGGGGGGGGGGGGGGGGGGGGGGGGGGGGGGGGGGGGGGGGGGGGGGGGGGGGGGGGGGGGGGGGGGGGGGGGGGGGGGGGGGGGGGGGGGGGGGGGGGGGGGGGGGGGGGGGGGGGGGGGGGGGGGGGGGGGGGGGGGGGGGGGGGGGGGGGGGGGGGGGGGGGGGGGGGGGGGGGGGGGGGGGGGGGGGGGGGGGGGGGGGGGGGGGGGGGGGGGGGGGGGGGGGGGGGGGGGGGGGGGGGGGGGGGGGGGGGGGGGGGGGGGGGGGGGGGGGGGGGGGGGGGGGGGGGGGGGGGGGGGGGGGGGGGGGGGGGGGGGGGGGGGGGGGGGGGGGGGGGGGGGGGGGGGGGGGGGGGGGGGGGGGGGGGGGGGGGGGGGGGGGGGGGGGGGGGGGGGGGGGGGGGGGGGGGGGGGGGGGGGGGGGGGGGGGGGGGGGGGGGGGGGGGGGGGGGGGGGGGGGGGGGGGGGGGGGGGGGGGGGGGGGGGGGGGGGGGGGGGGGGGGGGGGGGGGGGGGGGGGGGGGGGGGGGGGGGGGGGGGGGGGGGGGGGGGGGGGGGGGGGGGGGGGGGGGGGGGGGGGGGGGGGGGGGGGGGGGGGGGGGGGGGGGGGGGGGGGGGGGGGGGGGGGGGGGGGGGGGGGGGGGGGGGGGGGGGGGGGGGGGGGGGGGGGGGGGGGGGGGGGGGGGGGGGGGGGGGGGGGGGGGGGGGGGGGGGGGGGGGGGGGGGGGGGGGGGGGGGG
>CM065714.1:15293015-15298015 GCA_033310375.1 Conus canariensis | reverse complement strand
CTCCGGCCCCAGGTCTACTGGTCAGGTATGACGGGGCACTGGAGCAGCACCTGGCTGACTGCCAAACCTGAAGCAAGGTCAACCATTCTGGCAGTTGTTCCCTGTCACCATGCTACAGCGTCTGCTTGTAAAGTTTTTTTTAAAGCACGTTAAAGAAATGACATGTAAGTGGCTGGGCTCTGCCGATATGTCCCTGGCCTGAGTAGGATCAACATCTTCACCCCTTTTTTCGGATCCTTTTGTCCTTACCTCCCCTGATCCATCTATTTTACTGCGAGCAGTGTAACTGTTCCACGCCAACATTCCCAGCCCTCTCCCTACCCTTACTCCATCAATTCATCACACTGGCCCTGCGAGACCAGGATACTGACTACAGCAAGGGAAACCCAGTCAGTTAGGCAAGTAGAGAAGACAGTGCAGTAACCATCCACCGCCTTGTCGCCATAGCCATACCCAGCCTCTTCCTGCCCCGGCTCAGCAAATTAACAGGAAACGAATGCAGCAGGGTATGGATGACTTCGTTCAAAAGGCCAGACTTGGCCTACGCCTGCAGCCCATGGATAATGGAGCAGCCACCCTCTCACTGATTGCTGTCGTTGGTGGCCAAGCTCGCCAGGAGGTGATCAGGCTGCCGGCGACAGAGGTGGACTCCCCTACCAAGATCTTCACCATCTTGGAGGAGAACTGTGGAGAACAGCTTGACGTCAACACCGTGGCCACAGCATCTTTCACCAGGCAGCAGGGCCAGGACGAAACAATCTGGGGGTACGCCTCCCATCTCCAGTACCTCTGGATGAAGGTCAACCAGGCTGGAGATGGACTATAGCCAGCAACCATATTCTAGGAGGCCTTCACCTGTGGCCTTCGATCAGCTGTACGCCATAGAGATGTCTGGGACCATCCTGCCACCACCTTTGAAGCGGCAAAGAAGGAAGCCCAAAGGTGGATGCAGGAGAACAGTAATGCCTGCAACCCCGGCCTGGACAACACGATCTACGCTGCAACTATCGCCTCACTCCAGGCTCAGCTGGCGGCACTTACAGCCAAAGTCGTCAGCTTCAGACGCAGCCTTCACCAGTGGACCAGCTTCTGCATCCACCGAGGCAACAGCTGCAGGTCTACTGTTGTGTGGCTGGCCCTCAGTGCTCCAGAAGACATCCCAGGCGGAGGCCATGGAAGACTTCAGCTGCAAAAGCTGGGTTCCAACCCCAGTCCTCTGGCACTGTCAGCTGCCAGAATGCTGACAAGTCCCAGCGACACAGCTCAGTGGCACCCAGGTGAGAGGCAGAGTGCATTCTGCCCCAGCAGTCACCAGGGGAGCTGTACTGACTTCAGCAGGAGGACCCATCCGTCAGGCCAGTTCTGTCCTCCTGGCCAACAAAGCTGCAACTGGAGAGAACAGGGAACTGCAACCCCTGGCACAGCAGGATGGCCGTCTCATCTGCCAACAGGGGATACTGTACCGGCGGTTGGAGGCCCCAAAACTTGGGGCGTGTGAGCAGCTTCTGCTTCCCAGCTTGCACCACCCCAAGATCCTGTCATTGCTGCACTAGCGCCTGGGTCACCTGGGCTACCAGAGCGCTGCAGAGATGCTCCGGCCCCAGTTCTACAGCTGCAGGTCTGCAGTCTTCAGTATCTCTGGATGAATGTCAACCAGGCTGGAGATGGACTGATGCTGGCAACTGTACTCCGGGACGCCTTCACCTGGGGTCTCTGTCTAGCTGCACTCAGTATGGACATCGAGCATTTCATCCGGGACCGTTCTGCCACTATCTTTGGAACGGCAACGAGGGACGCCTATAGGTGGATGCAGGACGACATTAGTGCCAACGACCACATCCTGGATCACACGGCCGGCACGGCTACTGTCACCTCACTTCAAACTCCGGTGGTGATATTTACATCCGAAGTCGTCAACTTGAGGCAGAAGATGGGGCAGCCTTCACCAGTGGACCAGTTTCCACATCCACCAGGACAACAGCTGCAGGTCTGCAGTTGTGTGGCCTGGCCCTCAGCGCTCCAGACGACATCCCAGGCAGAGGCGACGGAAGACTGGCTGAAAAAGCTGGGGTCAAACCCCAGTCCCCTGCCACTGTCAGCTGCTAGAATGCTGACAAGTCCCAGCGACACAGCTCAGCGGCACCCAGGCGACAGGCAAAGTGCATTCTGCCCCAGCTGTCATTAGGACAGCTGTGCTGGCTTCAGCAGGAGGACCCATCCATGGGGCCAGTTCTCTCCTCCTGGCCAACAACTGGAGAGAGAACTGGGAACTGCAACTCCTGGTACAGTAACACGGCCAACTCATCTGCCAACAGGGGATGCTGTATCGACGGTTGGAGGCCCCAAAACTTGGGGCGTGTGAGCAGCTTCTGCTTCCCGGCTTGCACCGCCCCAAGGTCCTGTCACCGCTGCACTACCGTCGTGGTCCCCAGTGCTGCCAGCACACTGCAGAGATGTTCAGGTCCCGGGTCTACTGGCCAGGTATGTACCAGGATCTGGAGCAGCACCTGGCTGACTGCCAACCCTGCCGCAAGGCTGCCAGTGCTTTCCTGCCGTTTGACACTGTCGTCGTTGCTGCACTGTCTTCTCCTGGTTTAGTCTTTTTAACGTAAATAAAGGAAATTACATGTAACAGACTGGGCTCCGCCTGTGTATGTTCCTGGCCTGTGTGGGATCCACCACCTTCACCCCTTTTCCCTTTGTCTTTACCTCCTCCAGTTGGTCTTTCACAACAGCTAGTATGACTCACGACAACGGTAATGATAACTCGTGTGCATTGAAACAATGCTCATCCTGGGGAACATGCGGCTGATTTCAGGAAACAACTTCCCTCAATTACAGTTTTCAAGGCACTCGGTTGGATGTGGTCATAAGCACACGTGTAGCTTGATGTGGCCAGACCTGATAATTAATCTTTTCTTTCCTTTGGTCTTCACGGCATTTAAAGTGGTGAAAATGATTCGTTCCATGTCACAAGTTAGCGCTGTCTTCAAGTGTTCAAGTGAATAGTTTCGTTTTATATGCAGAGAATTAGTTTTCACGAAAAACAAACATAACCAGTTTAGCCTAATAATGACCGTCATTCACACTCCCTGGCGTAGTTAGCTATTCCTGGTCATGATCCAGGCCCCTTGAGGCAGTGGACTTCATCCTATTCCTTTCAACCTTCTCCTATCCCCCACTCTTCTCCCACAGTAACCCGCCACCTGACCCATTCTCGTCACACATTCAGTTTCAGCTTCAAGCTGAAGACCCAGCCGACCGCAGGGGTCCATATCGGGGTCGCTAAACATGTAAATATTGATTCTATACTTGCATATAATAAAACAAACGAACAACCCAGCCGATCAGTCACAGCCACCACCGCCACCACCACCACCACCAGCTCATTCCAATGAGGTTAAATTCGGCGTAAAACGGGATCTACTTTACACACACAACACACACACACACACACACACGCACACAGACACAGACAGACAGACACACACACACACACACACACACACACACACACACACACACACACACACACATCGATCATCTCACCGTCAGGTTTCCATATCTTGTGGCAGTACAAGTCGCATTCATGCGGCATTGCATTTGTACCGCACTGGTCTCTCCGAAGACGGCAATCCTGGCACCGCTGCTCGTTTTTATCGTTATTGCAGAACCGTTCTCCACGTTTACAGCAATCCTTGTAACACGGGAGATGACCCACGGGACACGGCCAGCCCGGCAGAGAACAAGGGCCATAACAAGAAGGCATTTTTTCCCTTTTTTGTCGACTGTAGTTTCCTTTTAACTCGGTTCTCTCTCCCTTTTCTTTCTTGTTTCTTGATTCCACTTCTGGGAGTTGATCGGTGACGTGGTCAGTCGTACTGGGGCTGATGGGAGAGAGAGAAGAAAAATCATGTTCTGATGAGGGAATATTCGCGCATGGTCGTGAATGACTTTCATTTATTGGGTGATTAAAAATACTCTGGAATTCGCTGCCTTTCCAAGTAAGCCATGCCCCTTCCTTCCCGACTTTCCAAGTCTGTTCCTAAAACTTACCTGTTTAAATGCGAGTTGCAGAATACCCACCTGAACAGTTACTGAATTGTTACATGCCACTTGCACAATTGCTCGTGTACGACTGAGCTGTTCACCATTCTGTACACTGTATGTGTCTGTGTATGTGATACAGTGTGCCAATATGTGGTATACGTGAGCGTTGGTACGTGCGTGCGTGCGTGCGTGCGCGTGCGCGCGCGCGTGTTTGTGTGTGTGCAGCGTATGTTTTAGATATAGATTTATTAAAACTTATAAAGCGCCATGTTGCCTATGTTGTTAGGATGGGCGCTGTAGAAATGGCCATTGTTATTATTATTATTATCATTATTATTAATTAATTATTCATGTTTGCTTCACTTCTTATCTCTTTTATTATTCCTTGATACTGTATTCATGATGATAAGCAACGTTCAATATCGAGAGTGTCTATGTCGTCTTCCTCGAAGAAACAATCTTTGCCCTCCCCCCTCCTCGTATGGTGCCCCTCCCACCGCTCTGCCCACAGCCTTATGACATATAGTCTCTCTCTCTCTCTCCTTCCCTCTCTCTCTCCTCTTTCTCACACACACACACACACACACACACACACACACACACACGTACAACACACACACACACAAACGCGCGCGCGCACAATACACACGCACACACACACACGAATGCATACTCGTAAATATACACGGTCCGCACACACGCGCTCATGACATGTACCTGAGACAAACTTTCCGTGCATCTTAAGTTCAAAGTTGTGGCACATGGGTTTCAAGAGTTGATTTTTCCTTGTTCATGAAATAATTTATTTAACCTTACCTATTCTGAGCTTGATCAACGCGTCCAAAAACAGATTTGTCTCTTCCTTACCTTGATGTAGCCAGTGCAGCCGAGGTTTCAGAACAGATGGCCATACAACAAACAGATGGCTATTTTACGAATCTGCCCAGGTT
>CM065714.1:15258015-15288015 GCA_033310375.1 Conus canariensis | reverse complement strand
TACGAATCTGTCCAGGTTTTCACGATGTGCACCAATTTCTGTTGGTCACCAACTACTATACTTTGTACAAACAAATTTAAACTCTCCTTTCACTTTTGTCATCCAGGGAAACTAACGTGGAATGAAGCGACTGAAGAAGGTCGCCGCTCTCTGCGGTTTATTCGTTGTCTGTCGGTTAATCTGCCACAGTCGCGGTCTACAAACAAGGTGCGGTCTAAGGGAGACAATTCGATAACAGGCAAATAAAAAAGGATTTGGCGGCCGTCGCGGGCTCGCGCTCGCGAACACTTCTGAACTCGGCAAAACGCCAAGTTAAGTGAGAGAACGAGTAAATGTGTGTTCTAGCTCATCCGCCCTCAACCAGTTTCGGGCGGTCGCCCTAGAACACACATTTACTCGTTCTCTGCTAAGTAAGACTTCAAAAAATGTTACAAACAAACATACTGTGTAGGATTATCTGTTTTTAATACTAATTTACAAAACTAGGAGGAGGAGGAGGAGGATGAGGAGGAGCAGGAGGAGGAGGAGGAGGAGGAGGAGGAGGAGGAAGCGCACTGTGATGAAGACAAGTGAACTCCATACAAACACATATACTGTGTACGATTATCTGTTTTTAATACTAATTTACAAAACTTTTCAGATTTCAGTTTTTGCTTAATCCTTTGTTTTTCTTGATAGTTTTCAATAACATCATTTTCACGCATACATTCATCAAATGCGTCTCTGTCTTTCATGTGAAATAAAACTACGGTCTTTAACTGTTCTCTAAAGTCTTTTAAAACTGAGTTATATTTTTGACATAAAATCCACACACTTATCCCAGCATGCCTTCCACTGAAAGCCAGTTTTGACAAAGTTTTTCTCTTTTTAACTATGTCTCTCTCTGCCGAACAGTCATCTATAATAAATAGTGTCTGTGTTCCCTCAAACAATCTATAAAAG
The DNA here is from genome assembly GCA_033310375.1 of Conus canariensis. Lineage (NCBI taxonomy): Eukaryota > Metazoa > Mollusca > Gastropoda > Neogastropoda > Conidae > Conus > Conus canariensis. The sequence continues at coordinate 15,287,073 of CM065714.1, read as the reverse complement.
TGTTCTAAGTTTATTGCTGGGATCAACTAAATATATGTCATCATCCGTCCATATAAACCTTCTATCGTGATATGCTTTGTTCCATTTAAGTGTCGGACAGAAAATTACAATATGATCAAAATTATAACGATAAACTGTTTGTAATAGGTCGAGGACATATATTGTTTTTCCACAACCAGTCTGTCCACAAATCAATGAACAATGAGGGGGTTTTGTCATAAAGTTTAACTGCTCCATAGTTTTAAAACAGAATTTAATCTAATCCAGTTATTATGTTTATCATACTCTCTGTCAAAACTTGTTCAGTATAATAAAAACCTATAAGGCCCAAATGTGTAAGATTAATCCAGTTCAGTTCTGTAAGATCGTTTCTATGTAGACTAATATCAATTTTGTTGCTTGTTGTTATGACCTTAATATCCTCACCATTGTAAAGAACAACGACAGTAACTTTAAGTTTGTCAACGTCTAAGTTTTGCCAGCTAATAAGAATTCCTTTCATAAGATTGTCACTGACGCCCAAAGCTCCATTCCTCGCCTCATCTTTTAAGACAGAAATTTCAAATATCATTGTGAACGTGTCTCCTAATTTTGTGCGTGGAATGAACTGTAATTTTGTAGAAGCTTTCTTTAAAACCGATTCTCTTCTGTGGAGGATGTACTGTTTGTTCCCAAACGGCTTTATTTCGATCTCTTTCCGACTGTTGTCCTCTGGCATAAGACTTACATGTAAAGGGCCAGAGTTCAATGCTTTTCTGAAACTTTTTTGACGGTCAAAAAATGTAAATGGGCTTAAGAATCCAAATTTTATGTCCATTCTAAATATGGTTCTAAGTGCCATTTGTTGTCAGTTTTTCGAACTATTTTATATTCATACTGACCCGCATTATTTGCTTCTAGATTGCGTAGTTGTTCTAGTTTAGGAAACTTTTTGTTGTCGCTAACCTCTTTGCGTTTATAATAACCATCTTTAGTATACTCAAAACCATACAAAGCGCCTATCTCACCGTTCTGTTCAAAGTCCTCAGTGTCTGCAAGGTCTTTTAGTTCTAAAGTTACACACCTCACAGGCGCTAATGTAACTCCCGATTCTTCTGGCCCACGTGACATTATTTTTAGTACAACTTATTATTTTATTTCTAAAACAATGTGCAGGTTATCACATTTCACGACTTTCCCTGTTTTATCTGTGATCTTTATATTAAATGATCTGACCCTCCCACAAGCTAATTTTTTAAACTGTAAATTAGAGAATTGTATAATTTCATAATCGCAATATGCAGCTTTCCCTGATGGAAGAACTCTTAAAACAGTTGAGGGCCTTCCATCATATAAGTTTTCATCAGTGCTCAGCTCGTCCAAATGAACATAGAGTAATGAATGTAATGCAAGTTCGAGCGGATTTTCCCCCTCATAAGTAGTTTTGTCTGATGTAACTCTAAAACTATGAATGTCTCGATTGTCAGTTGCAAAGCCTAACATTTTAGCTACCTCTCCATCAAAATAGTAACCTACTTCTTCTTCTTCAGGTTTGAATGTCAACATTATTTTCAAATTTGCATTGTTAAGTTTGAGAGTAATGTCGAAGTTACTCATTGCTTCTTTTAGCGAGCAAAACCCGTAATAACCATCAGGTATGGTTAACTGGCTAACTTTGTCTCCTCTTTTGTCAACTTTCAGAATCTTATTATTCTCCTTGGATTCAGTTATATTAAACCATACGACTTTGTAAAAAATTTCATGGAGTGCGACCCTTTGGGTTCCGCATTCGTTATCAATAGCATATTCTAAAAACGAAGGACTGTCTTGAGTTGTTATTGTTACAAACATTTTTTAATCGAAATAAAAATGAGTGCATTTAAATATACTAATGCAAAAATATTCTGTTGGACCGCGCTACAATCTTAAAAATATAACAACTGACACTCTTGACATTTCTGTGACTCAGTCTGACACCTTTCAAGTAAAGGTTAGTAATCCATTAAACAGATATCTTAACCCTCCTATTAAAAAAGACCACATCCCAAAAGTGTGGTTCAGTCATGCGATGCAGTTTTATCAGAACCAGTTAAACTTTGCTGTGTTTTGCGCATCAACTGGGTGTGGAGTGTCGTATGCCGATCATTTAAATCATCCTGATCCTTTGGTGAGGTCAGTGTATAGATTTCATTTCTATTACACCTTCAGACGTATTTTGTCTGAACTGCAAGCGCCATTACCAAATGACAAACCGTTTAATCCATTCAGCAACAGAATAGACATGAAGGCTTTTGAAAGGATCTGTAACGAATTCAATATTAATGTTAAGACAGACTTTAGACAAAAGTTGGACCGCAATCATGGTTTAGGCACCCCTTATTTTTGGGGCGTGCACAGAAAGTATAACTATGACTGGAATCCTCCTTACACATCTTTCTCTTCAGGCACAACTGTTCACCTCGGGTCCATAGAGCAAGAGCATAAAACAGCATGGACAACATTTATTTTAGACACTTCTAAGGGCCTAACTAGAGCGGGAATAGAACGAATAAACGACTCCATTCGTACTTATGTTTGGTGTTTGCTAGGTTCGCAAGCACAAGCAAGATCGAACATAACTGATCCTTCTACTGGCTTTGATGCACAAAAACAGTACTTGGCAAATTTAGAGGACGCCATAAATTCTGCAGTTGATTTGCCTTCAAGTATTAAAAGGTACCAAAGTGTTTTACAATACGCAAGATCGAAAGTAGACTTTGCTGTTGGCACTGGTTTATACATGCTGCCTTCTGACCTCAGACTCCAGATAGGAACAATAATAAACTACAATAATGAAATCCTTGTGGCGGGCAAAGAACAGAAAATCGGAAAAAACGACATAAATTCTGAGCCAGTAATATTACAAACAATAAACAAACAAGTTGACCCTCCAAGAATAAGTCATCCAATCCTCAAGATCCAAATCCCAAAGGCCGCTGAAGACGCGAACTCTGTTCACGATGACAAAAAAAATAATGACCATGAATATGAAAAGACAGCACTTCTTATTGGATTAACTGGCCTAGGATTACTCCTTCTTTATCTTACTGAAAATTAACCCAACTACTAAGACAACTAATGTCCATAAGTGCTCGGCCATAAAGCCAACTACTTTGCTTGCAGTAGACAAAAGCCAGCTAACGACACTCCCTAATATACCGGGGAAAGAGTCTATGGCCTTAGTGGCTAATTTTTTTTAATAAACCCGCAAGATGATCAAGTTGTTTTTTTTACCCATGATTTATCAGGCGGCGATGGAGGTAATGGCGGCGGAGGCACTGAACGTTGACCGCCACCGCCTGTAATAGCCAACACCAGTGTACTTATTGCAAATCCTAAGGCAGTTATAACACTTGCTAATGTGACGCCTTGCTCTCTAAACAGTGTTCTTATTCGTTCTGCTAACGTTGTGTCTTCATATAAAATTCTTTGGATAGTTTCTCTTATTCTGCTCACTTGAGTTCGTAATTGTTCTCGGTTAGTAGACAACACTTCTAGTCTTGCTGATCTCTCTTGTTCAAGATCATGTAGTCTTCGGGTTATTCTTTCTTTAACATCATGTCCTAAGTTGGAGTCGTCAGCCTCAACTAGTTTTTCTTTTTCTCTTTTTATATGCTCATCTAGTTCACCCAGTTTTGCTAAATTGTTTGTTAATTCACCTCTGATGCTTCTCAAAGCATGATCAAGGGCCGTTATTTCTCTCATAGGTAGCGGCGGATCGTTTATAGTTTTTAATGCTGTTTCTTCTGAAAAACTGGTTTCTGCTTGTATTATTTTGTCTGCTGTTGGGCTTAAATCTTTAAGTTCCATGTTTTGTATTTGGTTATCTGTTGGGAGTTCTTGTAGTGTGTTTTGAAGTTTAGCAACTGCCTCCCCGCCTAATTTTGGTTTAGTAATGCCAAGGCGATTTTGTTCGCTCACACTGAGCCTTTGTCTAATTGTACTCTTTTTTAAAAACTTTGATGAGTCTGGTTTAGTTGTAAGCTGAACAAGTTGTCCTTGGTCGTTTTTCACAAACAAATGGTCAGCTTTTACTTCAAAATCATTAGGGTCTAAAACTTCGGGGGGTTCTTGACCTAAACTTTGGTATAATGATCTGACCTTACTTTCTGTTAATTCACGCCGCAATGAGGGCAATGGATGTGTCGAAGGAGTCATTTCACTCATGTCGTCTGCAAGATCAAAAACATCAAAATCTTCATCTTCAATGCCCGCCATGTTTTTAAATAATTAACTTTTTATTTTGTTTTATAAAAAAATGTCACAAGCATATGGCTCAATTCTTGACCCGCATAGAAGACTGAAAGAGCCCTTTGGCGTGAAGGGAAATAAACAGAATATTATTGTTCCAAATAATCCATCTACTATTGATTCAGATCAAATTCTTACTGTTAAATTTCCAGACCTAGGAGCAGATGAAGTGATTGTGCCGGGATCTGCACGACTTACTTTCAAAATAGAACTCGAATCAGCAACAGACCCAAGCAGGACAGTTGTGCAGAATCTGGGACGGGCAATCGTTAAGAAAATTTCTATAAAACTTGAGGGGCAAGAAATATTTTCTTTACACAATGCAGACATATTTCTAATCTATTCTGATCTATGGCTAACCGAGAATGAAAGGGCCGATCTTGCGTTTCAAGGACTGGAAAATAACAAAGCACTAAAACACAGAATAGACGCCGAAGATGCTAAAGCCGGTAACAAGTATGAAGCTGTAAGTTATGCGTATGGAAATCGCTTTTCCATACCCTTGGATTTTGAGTTGTTAAGTGCGCATGCGCCATACTTTCAAGGAGCATTAAAAGACAGATTGTCATATGAACTAACTTTTAATGAATACAAACGTGTTATTAAATCTACAGACACTGAAGCAAAGTACAGCATTTTCGACACTCGTTAGAGTTTGACGTTGTTAGCAACCCTAACTTAGCAAGGCTGATGAGCAACAATATCAGTCAAAATTAGCATATATTACGAAAGAGTGATTCATCATACTAAATATCCTAAAAGCAGGGCAGACACTATATGGAACTTTAGTTTTAGTGCCACAGCAAGATCCCTTAAAGGTATTTTATTGCTGTGTGAAGATGAAGAACCATTCAAAAGACAAAGTGAAAAGTTTTATAATCCTAAAATAACGAAAGTACAATGTTCAATTGAGGGTAGTCCTAACCAAGTCTACGGTAGCGGGCTTAAACCTTATCAGCATTTTGATGAAATAAGAAAATTGTTTGGAGGCGGGAGGTGTAGAAATCCAACAGTAGACCTTGTGTCTAAAGATCTACACCTTCACAGTGTTAGACTTGATGATTATTTAACAACGAAATACGGTTTATGGATTGACCTAAGGTCGACAGAGGATAATCAGTTGCATGGGAGTGGGAGAACAGTTAAAGACGTAATAAACATTCAAATTGATAAAGAAAAAGATGGTGATAAACCACTTAATGTACATTTGTTTTTAATATATGATGCGCAGCTGAATATTCAAGATAACAGATTAAAAGATATCCAATACTAAAATTATTTTTTTTATTTTAAAAAGCATGTCTGTTCAGGTTTATTCCAAAAGTGCCCAAAGAGGACTTTCAAAATACAACAAAACCAAACGAAGGTATTCTGCTGCCTTTAATGCTGTTACATATGTTAATACTGGAACATCGACTATTAGTGCTCTATCAGCAGGAACAAGTGTAGGTCTCTTAGCAACAGGCGTAGGTGCGCCGGCAGCTTTACCTCTAGGCGGTTTGTCTTTAACTCTTGGCGTGTGTTCATTAGCTGTAAGTGCTGCCAGCAAAAAAAAAAAACAAACTAAACTCCAAAAGCACACAGCTATGGTTCAACTAATAACAGCTAAACTTAGTTCCTTCAAACTGTCAATAAATAAACGCACTAGTTGACTCAAACATCACGGATGAAGAATTTGGGCGTTTACAGGCTGATTTTGAGGACTACAAAAGACAGAAGTTTGATCTTCAAAGAAAGGCAAGGGTAACTTTTTCTCAACAACCAGACACCGACCAGATAAAAAAGGAATGTTTAAAAAAAGTAAACGAGACATTAAACTCTGTTCTAAACAGATCACATTAACAACGCCAAAGGGCGTTTATACTTTATGAGTCCAAGCACAAAAAGACCGTTGATATTGATTCTGACTAAGTATTTTTTTTAATTTAAATAAATATTCTGAGTTAGAAAAGAAACTCAACATGGCTAAGATATATGAAAGTCCTGACGCTTGGTTAGATGATTATTTAGAGGAAGAGCGTTTGTCAAGAGCTTTAAATGAAATTGATTTAGAAGTTATTGCTCCAACAAAAGTACAGGCAAGTGTTGCACATGCTATTTTCTCAAGTTCCAGGTAAACTAACAATAGACCCGCCAGTTAAAGTAAGGTTAACTGTTTTAATCGACTATATAACAATACATGATGAAAATCTAGAAGTCTGGGTCTCAACTAAACAGCAGACTATTCTTTCCTATAATGACTTTACACCTGGTTGGGCGGCCAACTGCTTACACAGTTTGATGTAGCCTCTGAGAAGCTAAAATGAGAGGCTCTGGTTGGTCAGAGGGTAAAGTCTTAGAGATCAGATTAAAACAGTCTAAGTATGAACCGATTGTAGGGTTATCTTACATTCCGCTACCCCCAGCATTGGTTGCAAAAAGAGCAGTTCTAAACATGAAGAATTCAGACAACAAATGTTTTATGTGGTGTGTTCTTGCAAGGCTGCATGTATTCCGCAAAAACGCAGAGAGAGTGTCTAACTATTATCCTTACATCAATGACTTAACTTTAGTGGAATATCCTTTCCTGTTAGCTTAGACAAAATTGATCAGTTTGAAGAACAGAATCGTCCAATAACTGTTAACGTATATACATGGTCTGAAGAAACGAACCTTCTGCCCATAAAGTGTCTAAGAATAGTCCGTCGATTGGTGAACCAGACAAAAATCATGTAGACTTACTCCTGATGTCTTCACTGGCAGGGCTACCGCATTACACATTGATACGAACAATGAGTAGATTATTGGCGTATACTACAAAAAATATGGCAAACAAGAATTCTGCAGAAAATGTTTAACAAGAATTCCATCTGTTCAAGTCGCGAGTGAACATAAGAAACATTGTATTAGTCCAGTTGATTGTAATACAGAACTAATTACGCCGAGAGAAGGCAGTAAAGTTTGTTTTAAGAACTGGAAACGGCTGCAAACGAGTCCGTATGTTGTTTACGCAGATTTCAAATCACTCATTGTTCCTTATGAAGGACCAACCCCACAGAAACTTCCAAAAACAGTTTTAATGAATAATCACCAGATTTGTTCATTTGCTTTCATCATTGTCAGGTCGGATGGCGCCCATTCAAAGCCAGAATTATACAGGGACCTCGTGCTGCAGAATACTTCTTAAAACGCATGCAGCAAGTGCGTAATGACTGTTCTAATAATCTGAATTTATCTGAAATCAAGATGACACCTGAAGACCAAGAACAGTATAAATCAGCCACACGTTGCTGGATTTGTGGTTTAGATCTAACACCAGGCGCAACGAATCCAACAGTAAGAGACCATGATCACATTAGTGGAAAGTTCAGAGGAGCCGCGCACAGTAAATGCAATCTTCAACTAAAGTTTGTACCAAAGACATGGAAGCTGCCTATATTCTTTCATAACTTGCGAGGTTACGACTCTCATCTTATATTGCAAGCAGTAACCAGCGCCTTTAGGGTATCATGTATTGCACAGTCATCAGAAAAGTACATGTGTTTCACTTTAAATAACCTGTCTTTTCATGACTCTATGCAACACCTGATGGGATCATTAGAGTCACTGGCTATGTCCTTAAAGTCCTGCCCAATAACAGAAGAATATTTTGACCCAACACTTGTTAGAAAGGGTGTTTATCTTTATGAGTACATGAACAGTTGGGAAAGGCTTGACGAAGACTTACTTCCTCCTAAAGGTGCTTTCTTTTCTAGTCTTAAAGGAAAGGACATCAGTGACGCCGACTATCAGCATGCTCAAGAAGCATGGCAGAAGTTAGAGTGTAAAACAATGGGAGACTATCATGACGCCTATTTGATGGCAGATGTATGTTTGTTGGCGGACGTCTTTGAAAATTATAGAAAGACCTGCATGAAACATTACAGTTTAGATCCTGCGCATTATATTTCTGCGCCCGGGATGAGTTGGGACGCTTTCTTAAAATTTACTGGAGTACAGATTGACCTGTTGTCTGACCTGCCAATGCTTCAGATGATTGAAAACGGATTGCGCGGAGGAATTAGTATGGCGTCGCACCATTACTGTAAAGCAAACAACAAGTACCTAGATGATTATGATCCTGATAAGAAGTCTAACTATCTTATGTATTTAGATGCAAACAATCTCTATGGATGGGCAATGGCGCAATCACTTCCATTACGTAACTTTAAAATGTATAGTGGCGTCTCTGCGGGAGACATTCCTAATTTTGTAGAACAGCTGCATACTCTTACAGCTGATCGTAAAAGAGTCTCATTCTAGAAGTTGACTTAGAATATCCTCATGAACTCCATGACCTGCATAATGACTATCCATTAGCAGCAGAAAGCCTAAAGATGACAAAAACAGAACCGCCTAAACTTGTGCCTAATCTTCGAGGCAAAAAAAAAAAAATGTATGTCATTACAGACTTCTACAATTTTATTTAAGGCATGGTTTAAAACTAACAGCTGTTCATCGTATAATTGCTTTTGACCAAGAACAGTTCATGAAACCATACATCATGAAGAACACTGATCTCAGAACTAAATCCACAGATGCTTCAGAAAAAGACTTTTTAAAGTTGATGAACAACAGCTGTTTTGGAAAGACTATGGAGAATCCGCACAAGCGCAAAGATGTCAGATTGGTCACCAGAGAGAATGACGCAATTAAGCTGACTTCAAAACCTAATTATCAGGACTTTAGAAGATTTCATGATCAGCTTTTTGGCATAATGATGAAGAAAAAGAAAGTCAAATTGGACAAACCTGTATTTATTGGGTTTACTGTTTTAGAATTATCAAAGCTTTTGATGTTAGAATTTCTTTATGACTACTTTAAACCCTTGTATCCAGAGTCCAGAGTACTTTACACAGATACAGACAGTTTTGTTATAGATATCCCTACTGAAGACATCTATAAAGACATGGAAATAGAAGTAGCTAAAGGGCATGCAGGATGGTATGATACATCTGATTATCCTAAAGATTCACCTTTGCATTCAACTGTTAATAAGAAGTCTTAAATAAATGTTAGCGAACGCCAGAGAACGTGACAAACGAGTCACAAGACGAAACACAACTAGTTTCGACCTCTTAGGTCTTCATCAGTGAGACATTAACGAATAAAACAATGAAAATTCACTTAGCTTTGATCGCTTCAGATCACTTGGTAGGGTTCAGCGCAAGGAAGAAGGCGTTGAATAATAAGAAGGTTTTAGAAGATAAAGATGAATTACTGGAGGGTGATCAAGGAGTTTATTGTTTAAGGTAAAAAATGTACAGTATTTATGTCAAGAAAAAACCATCAAAAAAGCAAAGGGAATATCTCGCAGTGTTGTGCAATCAAGCATATCACATGACAACTACAAGGAAGCATTGTTCAATAAAAAGACTTTTTATCATGACAACGTAAAACTACGATCTAATCTACATGAGATTAACACAACTGCTGTAACAAAGAAGTCGCTTGACCGCACCAACACAAAACGAGTATTTGTTAATCCAGAGTTTTCATATGCAATTGGGCACTGGAGAGCAGTATAATTATATATCTTCATGCGGGAGTTTATATTTTTCCCCAACTTTTATCATGAGCGCAACTATATCATCATTCAATTCAGCCAAATTATTACTCATTACTGCTAAATGTGCTCGAATTTTTTTTTTATCATTTCAAGATATTCTTTTTCCCAATCAAAATTTGGGGTTTGGGGTTGTAAGAGATTGTCTGGCTGTTCTAGCATAAGATGATCATTCGTCTTAAATATTTCTCTAATAACGCGATTATAATGAAATAATTCCCATTAATTCGAGCCTCTTCCTTTGCCATTCTTGCTTCCTTCTGTGCTTCCATTTTAGACTCAAATATATTTATGTACATCAGTTAAGCGGAACTGTGTCTGGCGGGATTATCTGCAGTTCTTCCTTCACAAAATATCTTTGAGGGGCTGGTCGTTTTGTTGTGTCAGTTTCTCGTAAATAATACACAGGCGGATTCATTTTTACAATTCGTTTTATTTCATATGGATCAACACTCCAAACTGGATCTGTTGCCCTGATGCGAGTGTCCCCTTCTGCTTCTCCTGGTAAATAAAGGTACCTTACTTTCAAACCAAATGGTAATAGTTTGCTGGATGAACTGGATGAAGACTCTTCAACAACACTTATTGTTTTTCGTTTGATTGCTTGTACTGGTTTTAGACCTGTTAATTTAAATTCTTCATTATTCATTGCGCGCAAAACTGAGGGCAGTCTTCTAACCCATTCTGTGTTACGAGAATTGTCAATCAGCTCTCTGTGATACTGGTAGGAGAAAAGTCTTTCAGATAACTGTTTGTTAAAGTTTTCAACCAAAGCCTGTGATCTGTGAACTCCTGGAATGCCTCTTTTAATGGTAACTCTATGTTTTAACAATAATTGATTCACTTGGCCCTTAAATTCTTTTCCATCATCGACTTGAATCATGCGAGGATAAGTTAAGGGACCTCGTTGATATATCAGTTGTATAGCAACAGCAACAGCAGAAGCACTCTTTTGTGTTAATGCTTCCGCATCTTTGTATCTTGAAGCTATGTCAATGACTGTAAGTGCATACTTAAATCTTTTTCGTCTAATCGTATCATGAGGGAAATAGAGAAGGTCCATTTGATGGGTGTCGTTTGGCGTTGTATTTACAAAGTGCGGTCTCTGTATTCGTTTAGGCGCTGGTAGATAAATTTGCCAAATCGCTTGTTTAGATAACCATTCCTTTGCTGTTTGTTCACTGACTCCCGCTGCTCGGCTTAGCTTTTTAATTGCCGTGATTCCCTTCCAATATCCTTTTGGCGAATAATAGATCTTGTTCATTTTTTATTCAGCCAATATTATGTGCAACAAAATACACAACGGTCATACCAAAGGCAATAAACAATATTTCTTGCATCTTTTGTTTTTCTGATGGTTGATAAAAGTCACTGAATTTTGGTGAGGGCAATGTCTCGATTGGTTTGCCTGTTACCAGATAATATTCTTTTATTGCCTGATCAACATCTTTAAATGTGTAAGCTGCATGTCCCTGTTCTTTAAGTTTGTCATTAATGAAACCTAACTGCTTAATTCTCTGCTTTTCATAAGCGTCTTGTGCTGCAGCTAGTTGCTCCATAGCTTTGGTATGTCTTTTTCTCTCGCCGTCATCACGTAGTTTACTAAATGCGTAATTACTTCCGCTAAAAGCAAGCGCATTAACCACTGCGCCACCTATCATCATCACGAGTGAAGCCATTTTTATAAATGTATTTTTTTTAATTTACATATTGATACTGTCTGGAATTATTCCTTGCTTAACTAGAAAATCTTTCGTAGCAAATGAAGCTGTAATAATAGCAATCAGTTTTGCTGAGTCTTCAAAGTCTAGTTTGCCAAGATCTGCCGGTTTTATTTTTAACAAGTTTTTACCAAGCATCGTGTATCCTACACTTAGGCCTCCAATAACAGCAGAATGGTATACAAGGTTGGTAACAGTTTTTTCAGTGCTCATTAAAAAAAAAAAAAAAAATCTAATAAAAAACATGAACAGCGACGATCTACTAAACATTCCTGAACTTGTGATTGCAAATGATCAAGTTGATGACCAAGCTATTATGCCTAAAAAGGAAAGGCTGTATTCTTTGGCGGCATGTGGAAAAACAAAACAGTACCTTGGAAATGAATTCAGCATAGAACAGATTCAACAGATGTCGCCGCAAGACATTCTAAAGTATCACAACAGGTATGAAGCGCAACTGGGGTCAAGAATGGTAAAAAGCGTCGGTCAAACAGTTCTTAGTTTGTACACTAAACTAGTTAGTAGATTTGCTCCCATTGATTCTGAACAAGATTTTATGTATGATTTAACACAGAATCCAGTTTTAACAAAGTCATTAGAGTCTCTAGGATGTGATCTATATTACAGATTTGGAACATTATTGTCGCCAGTAATCATGGGATTAATTACTTTTAATCATATAGATTTTACTTCCCTTAAAAATGACCGAGCCAGAAAAACAGCAGAATCAGAATCAGAAAATACTGATGGAGAAAGTGACCAGTAAAAAGCTTCCTCATCCTGGGCGTGTTGCAGCAGGAAAAAAATTAGCAGAGTGGAACAAACAAAAAAAATTAATGTTACAAGCACAAAATGTAACTCATAATGAAAAAGTGACACCACCAACGCCAACAGTGTTGCCACAGCCAGTTATTATGAAAACACCAGAACAAGAACAAGTTGATTTAATTCCAACAACACCAAAGTCGCCATGGAATATTGAACTTAAAACAGTTGTCATTTTTGGCGCCATTGCTGCTGGGGGCGGTTATTACGGTTATAAAATATATAAACAACGCCAGCAAAAACCAAAGCAGTCCAAAAAATTTCAGCCACTAAATACAGAAGCCGAACAAAAAAGCATGCCAGAACCACCAACAACAAAACATCATTTTGATACATTTCAGATGCAATAATAATTATAAATTGACTTAAATAAGAACTTGGTTGTACTTAGAGGATGACTTAGTTATGATCTTGAGCTGACTTGATTAAGAACTTGAGCTGACTTGAGTAAAAACTTAAAGGTCACTTGAGTAAGAACTCAAAGGTCACTTGATTAAAACTTAAAGGTCACTTGAGTAAGAACTTAAAGGTTACTTGATTAAAACTTAAGATGACTTAAGTAAGAACTTAAAGGTCACTTGATTAAGAACTTAGGATGACTTGAGTAAGAACTTAAGGTGACTTGAGTAAGAACTTAAAGGTCACTTGAGTAAGAACTTAAGGTGACTTGAGTAAGAACTTAAAGGGACTAAGACAACACAACGATAGTGTCAAAGTAAGTCAGCAGGCTAAGCTGCTTGTTTACCGGCTGTGTGTCTCTGACACTGGTAATATGAGAAAGGCAAATAACGGGGGTCCACATCCCTAATTGCAGGTGCTGACAGTAAGAACTTGTAAAGGGAGGAGGTAAGAGCGGGCTCGCGGCGCGCACATGACCAGGGTCGGTATGCAGATACCTCCGATACTTTAACAGTCCGATAGGATCTATCCCACCGAGATCTATCGGTGGACAGTTCATCCGATAGCTCAGCATGCATGGACATCCGACAGTGCCTCCAATAACTATCGGTTATCCGTGGCTGCTCTAAGAATAACTTGGCAGGGATTCCCCAACTTCCGCCCTCGCTGAGCATGCGTTCATCAGTTTAGCAGCAATTTTTTTTTTATTATTTTTTTTTTAAGGCATCAGTTGTCGGATCAATGGAGCACCTAAGGCGGTGATTTTTTTTTTTTTCTCCCTAAGGCCGAAATCCACCTCTTCATTTTTTGGTGCTTCACATTGTCCTCTTCATCTGCCAAAAAAACAAAAAGCGAAAAAAAAAAACATAAACAATTTCCACTTCTATCTCTTTTCTTTTCTTTTTTTCTTTTCTTTCTTTCCTCTTCCCCACTTTCTCCATTCAATCCCTTACACACCATTCATTGTCTGTATGTTTTCTCATAACACACCATGCATTGTCTGTATGTTTTCTCATAACACACCATGCATTGTCTGTATGTTTTCTCATAATACACCATGCATTGTCTGTATGTTTTCTCATAACACACCATGCATTGTCTGTATGTTTTCTCATAACACACCATGCATTGTCTGTATGTTTTCTCATAATACACCATGCATTGTCTGTATGTTTTCTCATAATTGGACACATTTTGCTGATTTTAGTGTTTTGGCGCTTGATACAAAGTGTCTGGGTTTGTTAGTGTTCTAATGTGTGGTGTACTGGCACTCTCACTCGAATAATATGCTGCTTATATAAAGAAAACAACATAAATGAAACAAAAGACTTCATCATTTTCTTTTCTTAGTTTTTCCAGGAGAGAGAGAGAAAGAAAGAGAGAGAGAGAGAGAGAGAGAGAGAGAGAGAAAGAGAGAGAGAGAGAGAAAGAAAGAGAGAGAGAGAGAGAGAAAGGGAGAGAGAGAGAGAGAGAGTGAGAGAAAGAAAGAAAGAAAGAGAGAGAGAGAGAGAGAGAGAGAGAGAGAAGAGAGAGAGAGAGAATGAGATCGACACAGAAAGACAGACAAATAGAGAGACAGGCAGACAGACAGACAGACAGAGGTGGGCATCGTAGATATGTATGTAAAATGTGTTAAAACCCGGCTCACTACTTAGCTTTTCTCCGATAAGGGCATCCTCCCCCCTTTTTTTCGCCTTCCTTTTTTCCTCTCCCTTCTTTTCTTCCTCCTTTCCTTCTTCTTCTTTTGTCAGCACTTTCCTACCATCCAGATCAGTTTAGCAGCAAATTGGCCGAGGGGAAGAGGGCGCGGAAACCGAATTTCACGGACACTGGGTCAAGCTGCCTTGCCGGTTGGACAGTTCAATTGTCTCTGCAACTGAATCTGTCAGCTGCAGAATGTCTTGTCGCCTGATTCTAAATTTCGAGTGCAGTTCGACATCATCTTTTCTGTCCAGTGGATGCAGTCTGTCTCGAAAAATACGTTCTCTTCGCAACATTCGACGTCTCCGCATTCTCAGAGCGACAAACGCGGCTGCCATCTTGTCAACATAGATATCGGACCGAAAGACAAGATATCAGAGGGAGGTACCACCTATAAACTTATAGGGGGGACAGGTCTCTATCGTGGCTTCCTGCATGAGAATTTTTCCGCATTATCGAGCCGACTACCGCAATTGGTTCGATAGACGATTTATCGGGCCTATCTGCATACCGCCCCAGGAACTTACATCCTGTTGGCTCGCTGCTAAACTAGGACGTTCACGTGTGAACGGCTATTTAGAGTAACAGTCAGCAAGGCTAGTTTCGACGCAGGACACGCCTCCCACCTATTTCACAAAGAGCAGTGCGAGGAGGTTGTGTTTGACTGTGCTCCTACTGACTACTGTGTTTGGCTGTGTTGTTATTTTAACAATGGCTAACAGGTTTACCGAAGAACAGGGTCGTGCTATTCAAGATCACAAGTTTTACTACACCTGCATTTTAGAGTATTTGTCAAAAAAGGAACTAGGCGAAGCCTGTTCTCTACCAGCAAAACCCAAAAGAAGCATTGCTTTTTTAGAAGGCAAAGCCAGTTGCAAGCCTGGTTGAGAAAAGAGGAGCACAGCGGTAAACTAGGTTAAACGACCCTATGTGATCGCTTGGCCTACAAAGCACAGCAGTAAGCTGGGCCAAACGACCCTATGTGATCGCTTGGCCTAGTTGCCAGCCCTAGTAAGAGAGTAAACTAGGTCAAACGACCCTATGTGATCACTTGGCCTACAAAGCAGAGCGGTAAACTAGATGAAAGACAGAGACGCATTTGATGAATGTATGCGTGAAAATGATGTTATTGAAAACGATCAAGAAAAACAAAGGATTAAGCAAAAACTGAAATCTGAAAAGTTTTGTAAATTAGTATTAAAAACAGATAATCCTACACAGTAGGATTGTAAAGAGTTCACTTGTCTTCATCACAGTGCGCTTCCTCCTCCTCCTCCTCCTGCTCCTCCTCCTCCTAGTTTTGTAAATTAGTATTAAAAACAGATAATCCTACACAGTATGTTTGTTTGTAACATTTTTTGAAGTCTTACTTAGCAGAGAACGAGTAAATGTGTGTTCTAGGGCGACCGCCCGAAACTGGTTGAGGGCGGTTGAGCTAGAACACACATTTACTCGTTCTCTTAAGTGGCTCCCCGCCCTCCCCCTTCTTTTTTCCTTCTTTTTCTTCCTCCTTTTCTATTTACCATTTTTCTCGTTTTCACACCTTTAGTTTTTCTTTCTTTTTTTGTCTTTTTTGTCTTTCTTTTTTATTTTTATTTTTTAGTGCAGTAGCCTACATACATAGTTAAACACAGCTCCAAATCTCTTGCCAGTTGCAAGAATGTCTGTTGTGTTCAGTTAATCGCGCAGCCCAAAAGACATGCCTGACCATCGATACAACTCTAAAAATTTCCTTTTAAACTGAATATTCTTTACACCTATTTATTTATTCATCTATTTATTTAATCGTCCATTCATTTATTAATGTATCGATTTATTTATTTATTCATTCGTTTATTTGCATACTAATCATTATTTTCTTTGCTACATTTTTCTGTATAACAATGCATTCAGTAGACAGAATTCGAATGATTTTAGATGTACACTTTGATGGGTTTTTTTTCTAAGCCCCCTCGCCCCTCCCCCCACCCCTCTCCCTCTTCTCTTCGGTCCCCTCCCCCATCTTCCTTTGCCCTGCATCCCGTCCGTTGACAACCTCCCAACCAACGTGGTCCCCCTAAATCTGTGATATGATGACGGATTAATCATTTGCCTGCAGTTGATACTCGGGAGATCCACGAAAAGGCTATGCTGCAAAGTTCTTAGCTGTTGTCAGCACTGACATGACCGACAATGCTTGGATTATTGAACAGCCGAGCTGACCACTCAGATTGTTGACACCATTTTGACCTCCCCTTGTATCCTTCCATGGATTTTCAAGCATACCTCAAAGATTCCCTCCAGTAGTTACCACTCGTAACATAACAGTATTTTCTTTTTTCGCAGCCTGTTTTCTTTCTGTGATTTCTTCTCATGTAACTTTTCTACCCTTCCCTGGCTGCCTCGGGGTGCCATTGGATTCTGCTTCAGAACCCTCGGTGCTAAGATTCCACAGAATGTCATGACAATAATACTTTATCAATGGAAAGCTTAAAAGGCCGACTGCGCCGCCCAGAAAAGCAGCTGTTGTCACACTGGGGAAACCCAACACAGATAAAATCAGTTGTTTCACACCGGGAAATCCGGCACAGATAACGAGTAGTGTGTGTGTGTGTGTGTGTGTGTGTGTGTGTGTGTGTGTGTGTGTGTGAGCAGACGAAAGGTTTCTGGGCAAATGACACTAATAATTTTGTTTTCAGTACTGGTGACGATGGTTCCCCATAAGCTGCAAGTGAAAGATTTCTTGCGTGAATACTAACGCTCACAGTTTCACTCCTACTTCTTCGTTATGACTTCTATCCTTCAATTTTTCTTTACCCTACATTTCTTTGGTAAATCGTTGTTTAGATGACGGAAAATCTGCACCTGCTCCAAGAATGGTTTCACAAATGCGGGGTTGCCACATCAGCACCTGCATTCTTCCCCTCAACCTTCCCCCTCATCCCGCCCCAGCCCACGTCCACCACCCAAGCCCACCCTTCCGCCACCCTAATACACAGTTGACAACATATGGGGTCAGCCCATCCAGGACAGGCTGATCTCACCACAGTTACATACACATTGTCACTCCCATTGGGGCACATCCCAGCACATACCACATGTACAACCAATAACACAGTTCCGCTTTCACATTCCACCTTCCCCATTTGTCTCTGGTACAAACATACATTAAAAGTATCATCAGTTACTTCCAATAAGTAAGACATGATTTCAAATCAAATTTGGTCCTTAAAATGTGTTTTTAAAATTCTTTTGACACGATTGAAAGTTACGGGCCCATGGTTGAGAAAAGCCCCCCCCCCCCCCTCCCCATTATTCACCTCAATGGTAACATTTTAGCGGAGAAAACTGAGTCCGTTCGGAGAATTTGTTTTCATTTTAGTTATCCAAAAGTGTTCCCTATTAAGGCGATGTTGACGGCAGTTAGTTCTCTGTTTTTCTATTGCAATGCACCGGAGATTAGACAGGGAGTGGTATGGCAGATTGAAATGTTTGGTCATCAGAGATCCAGTGTTAACTTTGATTGATCGAGGTAGAATCTTTGTGAGAATATTTGGTTTCTCCAATGTACTGTGAGTTCGGGCATTTAGAACCGAATAGTAAATATATACTGTTTGATGTTTCACATAACATGTGGGTGCTGATGCTTAACGTTTCGGAGAAAATCCCCTAGAGATCTGTTGTCCAAGGATTGGCGGGTCAGAAATGGCCTACTGCAATCTCCTAGACGTATGTGAGTGTGACAGATATTCCTGGAACCAAGCTTTAAGGGGAGGGTTGTTAGGATTGTGATAATAAACGGCACCCGTTGTGTGCTGGTTGTGTGCTGGTTGTGTGCTGTGTTTTTGTCTGTACTGTAAAGTTTGATGGCGTGGAATGTTGTCGCCCCGTTTCAGGGCCTGTTGGATGCAGAGTGGAGGATAGGCTCTTTTTTGTTGTTGTAAATATTGGGTCACTTCAGTGCAGCGAACCCGGAAGTCGTCTTCCAAGGAGCAAATAGGTCTCAGTCTTAGGAATTGGTTGAAGGATATATTCTGCCTACAGTGTTGTGGATGTGGTGACCGGTAATGCAAATAAATGTGTGAGTTTGGTGTAGTTTTGGTGTATGGATCTGTTTGCAGCAGGTCACCCTTAAGCTTAATCAGTACATCCAGAAAAGCTATTTCTCGTTTGGATAAGTTTAACGTAAACTTGATTGTCTCATGGATAGAATCAAGTCATGAAATTGTCCAATTCTTCATGTGTTCCTCCCCATGAAACAAAAATGTCATCTGAAATCGTTTCCATTGATCAACAGAGATCTGTGCTGGGCTATTATCCAATATTTTCTCTTCCAGCCAGCTCATTAAAAGGTTGGCCACCACCGGTGCCATAGGTGTTCCCATGGCGGTGCCCTATGTTTGCTTAAAATATTTTGTTCTCAAACTGGAAGGCATTGTTGGCTAATATGTGGTGTAAAGCTTCAGTAATTATACTCTCTGGAGGGATGCTATTCAAAGAGTGACCAGGCAGGTAATATTGAACTGCTTCTAATTATGTTAGTGTAAAGGCTATTGATGTCAATCGTAACCAGTGTTATGTTCTGCATTGGGCCATTTCTAACATTCCACTCCTGAATGATGTTTAACCTACGCGTGGTATCTTTAACATAAGAGGGAAGTTCTTGAACAAAATCTTGGGAGCCACCTATCTATAAGTCTGGATATTTTCTCTGTAGGGCCATTCAGTCCTGAAATCATTGGTCTGCCAGGGGACTTTCTAGACGTTTATGAATATACTATAATCTAAAGTGATGGACCGAAAAGTGAATTAAAAATTTTTTTTTTATATGTATCCAGTTTTCGGAAACAATCTGGTTCTAGTCTTGTGATGCATGTGGAACTGACAAAACTATCATAATATAAGCAGCTATCCACCAGTGTTACAGGTCTAATGCCTGCAAGAAAACTAAGAAAATATTTGCTATAAAAGCTATTAAAAAAACAAATAAGCTCCCTTATGCAGCTAGTGAAGAGTTTTCATATCTGTAACATATTTTCTTAATTTTATGTTCCCAGTTTCTCCATCTTCAAATCCCCCCCCCCCCCCCCCCTCCTTAAGTCCAAATCTTTGCCAAGTCATTACTATGAAGATAGTTCAGTTGTTGGCCTGCGCTTGTTTTTTCCCCCACTATTAGATTGTTTGTCTATGTATTTGTCTGACTTTATTCAAGTTTAAAAGGCTGTGCCAGTCTTGAATAAAAGTTACTCTGTGTTAGGTTTTCTTATGGGAGCAAAAACTACCCAACTTGTTTACTGTTTATCGTTTACTGTTCCCTGCCTCATTTCATTTCCGATTTTGTTTTGATTAAATTGAGGTTATTTGTATTTGTTTCTGTCCGTCTGTGTGTTTGTCTTTTGATCTCCCTTGCATCTTTGGGTGGATCCTCAAGCGTAGGCTCAAAGATTGTCCCCTACATTTTATACTATTTGCATAATGTCTTCAGTTTTTCAGCAACTTTTTTCCTCCCCACACTTTCGTTTGGTTTCATTTACTACTCTTCGCTGGCTGCTTTGGGGGTGCTATTGGATTCTTTTTTGCACCCTTGGTGGTGAGAACACCACAGTATTATGGACTGTGGTGTGTCTCTATTTGACGCCAGGAGCGCAGACACAACCAGCCGTGTCTCCCTGATGAGTCCGACTCAGCAGACGAAAGGCCTTGGAGCAGGCAATACAAATATATGTGCCTTCAAAAGGGATTGCGATGGTTCCCTTATGCAGCTAGTGAAGAGTTTTCATATCTGTAACATATTTTCTTAATTTCATGTTCCCAGTTTCTCCATCTTCAAATCCCCCCCCTCCTTAAGTCCAAATCTTTGCCAAGTCATTAATATGAAGATAGTTCAGTTGTTGGCCTGCGCTTGTTTTTTCCCCCACTATTAGATTGTTCGTCTATGTATTTGTCTGACTTTATTCAAGTTTAAAAGACTGTGCCAGTCTTGAATAAAAGTTACTCTGTGTTAGGTTTTCTTATGGGAGCAAAAACTACCCAACTTGTTTACTGTTTATTTAAAAAACGAAAACCCTGGTTTCCTTCAGCTTTTGTTTCACCCCCTCACACAGCTGCTCTCTCTCTCTCTGTGTCGTAGCCACGAAACTACGATCCTCATGTAGCTAGTGCATAAACTACGAATCAATAATCCACTCACGATGTCATTACATTAAGTCGCCAAATTCTTCACTAGCCTCAAACATTCATTCTGAACTCAGATTTTTGTCCTCTTACCTCGCTTTTCTGCTGTAATGTAAGCTCAGTTTTTGTTTACGGTTCCTTCCAATCTCAAAATGACGATACACACCAGACCGGCGGAAGTCGAAGGGAGTGCTATCAACGTGTGTTGCTGTAAATAGCACTGACGAAATGCCGTTTATGTCGTAAGAGAGAGAACTCGTATGTTTGTAAGATAATGCACGATTTGTCTCCCTTTAATCATCGTTGACTCTCTCTCCTGATGTGAACAGCAAGACCTCTTTGATGTCCATATAATATTGTGCACCACTATATATATATATATATAAATATAAAATAAACTAATAAATTCCAAGGATAAATACCGAGCACCATTCCAGCAACTTACAGAGCAGCTTGGTGTTGCAATGACTGCAAGGAATATTCAGTTATAAACAAAGCTCGCTCTTATGTCTTAGATTCTGCAGTGGTAGATAATTCTGCCTAACTAACAGTATGTGCTTGAGTGGGTGAATGGGGAAAAATAAAATAAATGCTTCTCAAAATGAGCCTTCAGCTAGCTTATAGTCTTCAAGGGGGAGACAATCTCCAATGGGGAGGAAACTCACTAACATATAACTCCTGGTCAGATACCGATATTTCGAAACCTGATTGTTTCTCCTCAGTATATATATACTACGCACAAAAAGTTAAGGATCGGTATGTGAAAACAGGTGCGTAAT
This sequence comes from Conus canariensis, assembly GCA_033310375.1. Lineage (NCBI taxonomy): Eukaryota > Metazoa > Mollusca > Gastropoda > Neogastropoda > Conidae > Conus > Conus canariensis. Next base: position 15,265,642 of record CM065714.1, on the reverse strand, counting down.
AAACTCAGTTCGCTACTGTTATTTATTTCTTAGTCCAGCCAAATTGTCATGAATTCTTGTTCAGCTGTAAGTGGGCGATGTTGTGTTAGTACGAAAATTGCACGGGATTCTCTACTACTGAGCTGGGCCGCAAACGGAAAAGCGGAAACTTGCGAAAAATGACCTTGTTTTGGACCGTTCTGCCTGAACACATTGCACTTGCCAGATGGAAAAACCATTATGCACGTGCAAGCACTGCTGTTTATGTGTGAGATGCTGTTGCTCGCTTGGCTATATAAGAAGACATTCCACCAGTAGTAGGCCTGATCTGACAATGCCTCCACGACGAAAATTAAGCGAGTTGGATAGGGGACGAGCTGTTGCATGGTTCCAAGATGGTGTTCCCAAGCGAGAAGTGGCCAGGCGACTTCATGTGTCCATCTCGGTCATTGTCCGACTGATTCAACGCTTCACAGCCACTGGGATTGTCCATGACAGATGCAGATCTGGTCGACCGAAGAAGACAACCCCACGTGACGATCGTCTCATTGAACGACAAGCCCTGCAGACAAGAACAGCCTCTTCCAGCATAATTCAAAGGCAGTTCAGGGTGGCTACTAACATCAACATCCGCCAGCAGACCATACGGAACCGCCTACATGGGTTTAATCTCCGTTCTCGTCGCCCAGCAGTACGGCCACGCTTAACTCCAGCCCATAGGGCAGCACGCCGCGCCTTCTGCGCACGTCACGTGAGGTGGACACGTCAGCAATGGTCCCAGGTCCTGTTCAGTGATGAATCACGCTTCACATTTCACGACAACGACGGCCGACTGAGGGTCTGGAGGCGCCCAGGGCAACGCTTTACTGACGCCACTGTCCAAGAAAAGGTGGCCTTTGGTGGAGGTTCTGTAATGGTCTGGGGGGCCTTCAGCCTTCACCACAGAACACCCTTGTATCATGTACAGGGTAACCTGACTGGCATCTGATACCGGGATGAGATCCTTCGACCGCTGGCTGTGCCTACACTGCAGCAGATGGGACCGAGGGCTGTCTACCAGGATGACAATGCTCGCCCCCACAGGGCAAGGGTGGTCAACGACTTCCTGCAGCAGTCTGGAGTCAACAGAATGGAGTGGCCAGCATGCAGTCCCGATCTCAACCCGATTGAGAACCTCTGGGATGAGCTGGATCGCAAAGTGAGGAGCCACCCCCCTCCCAGGGATGCCCAACACCTCTACCAGATGCTGCAGGCTGAGTGGCAGGCGCTTCCACAGAGGATCTTCACCAACCTGGTCAACTCGATGAGGACTCGCTGCGTCGAGTGCCAGAACAGCCATGGTGGTTACACGCATTACTGAGCTTTTGGGAGCATCAGTATGCCCTGTCTTGTGATTTCAATGACTTTGGGAAATCAAATTTGGATACGTACCCACTTTAATCAAATGTACACACCAAACGATTGCTCGAGATTGAAGGCAATTGTGTATCATTATCACTAAAGAATGGAATTAAATGTTGGCCAAACTTCAACGCATTGACTTTCTTATTTTGACAGTTATGAATGTTTGTGAAAGTGATCCTTAACTTTTTGTGCGTAGCTTATATGTATGTACGCATACTTGAATATTACGACTCCCACACGAGCATCAAACGCTTGCACACAGTATGCTGAAATCCTTGAATCTGAATTATTACACACCCATCCTCTCATTCAGTCCCCCCCCCCCACCCCACCCACACACACACGCACACACTGAGTAATTGTTCAAGACTGGCGATTTCTGTCCTGTGTATTTGACTTTCATTTTCTTTTTCTTTTATCTTAAGCTCAATCCCACTGGAATTAGTAAATAAGAAATCAGTCGAGTCATCTTCTCCAATACAGAATACACCTCAGCTATGTTTCATTTATTTATTTATTTATTTGATTATTATAAAAATGTATTTTCTAAATATACTTCTGTATTATGCTTTTATTACTTTAACATTCACTATCGTTGTTAGCAGTATCATTCAGTAATACTATTGCTAGTATTGATACTACCACCACTAGCATTGACATCACCATCGCTTTCGCCTCTGGGACTGTTGCCACGGCAACTCTGCTGTTTAAGAATCCTCTAACCCACGCTCCGTTCTCCCATACCCATACGTATTGACACCGAGATTGGTAGTAATCTTGTCTTTTTTTTTCTCTCTTCTCAATATTTTGACCATTATTAGTATTCCTATCAGTAATATTATTATCATCATTACGACTTTGACTCACACACTATTTCCCTTCCAACAGCCTCGTTCTCATTCAACGCCTTCTTCCTTGCGCTGAACTCTGAAGCGATCTGAAGCGATCAAAGCTAAGTGAATTTCGTTGTTTTATTCGTTTGTTTCTCACCTGAGGAAGACCTAAGAGGTCGAAACGCGTTGTGTTTTGTCTTGTGACTCGTTTGTCCACGTTTCTCTGGGCGGTTCGCTAACATTTATTTAAGATTAGTGCAAGGCTGAATAAACAGGACACATTTCATTATGGAACACATTTCATTATGGAAATGAAAAAGTTGATGTTGTCACCAGCTTCAAATATTTAGGGTAGATTGTAATCGAATGGGTTCTTTTGCTAAATGTAAGAAAACACTTTTGATAAGGCGCCATTAGCCAAGTTTAAATTGATACAAACGGCAAGAACAAAGGATTTACCTATTCATGTTATTTTAGATTTATTTGATAAAATGATTGTTCCAGTATTATTATATGGTTGTGAAATATGGGGATACAAAATTTTAAATAGCATTGATAAATTTCAGCTAAAATTTTTAAAATAGATATTTCGCTTAAAAAAGTACAATGACAAACATGATTTATGGTGAAACAGGACGTTACCCTTTATCTATTACAGTCTTTGTCCGAATGATTCGATTTTGGGCTAGTTTGGTTCAATCTCCTGTTGAAAAAAAGTCGGTTAGGTTCTACTCTTTCATCTTGTATTTGCACAATAGCGCAGTAACTGTGTCTCCCTGGGTAACATGCATTAAAAACATACTTGTACAATCTGGTTTTGACTGTGTTTGGAGCAATCAATCTTTTACAGACGCCAAAACATTATGTAGGAATGTTAAAGATAGTTTGCAATGGTCTTTTTGTCAAACATGGCAACATGACATTGAAACTAGGAGTAAATGTTGTTGTTTTTTTTTTCTACAAAATTTATGAATTTGATTTTAAGGAGGAGAAATATATTTCGAGCTTGCCAGATGTTTATATTTACACTCTTATCAAATTCAAATGTTCTAATCATAAATTACCAATTGAAGTAGATCGTCGATTTGCTATTCTAAAAGAAGAAAGGTTATGTAATAAATGTGACATGTCTGCAATAGGTGATGAATTTCATTTTACCATGGAATGTTCATCATATGTTACTTTGCGCAACATGTATTTGTCAAAAAGATTTCTCTCCCCAAAATCTGTCTATAATTTTTGTCAAATGATGTCTTCTACTAATCGAAAACAAATGTTTCTATTGTCAAAGTATATCATATTATCTCAAGTGTTGTAAATTGTTGGTCTATGTCAGCACTGACTAGCAATTCATGTTTTATTTTGGCTTGTTTGTTTTCCCTTTCCTGTTATTGCTTTAAACACACCCTTCCTCCATACCCCAAAAGGGACAAAAGGAAAAAAATATTGTAGTGTGTGTGTGTGTGTGTGTGTGTGTGTGCGTGTGTGTGTGTGTGTGTGTGTGTGTGTGTGTGTGTGTGTGTGTGTGTGTGTGTACATCATGTAAAGTGTGTGTGTGTGTACATCATGTACATTTTGATGGATGGATGCATATATGTTTGGATGTAGGTATGTATCATGTACGTAAGGCTAGCGGTATACAAGGTGTGTATGTACACTTGTATGAGTGTACATGTATTAAGTATGAGTCACATATGTCTGTACGATGAACTCACACACACACACACACACACACACACACACACACACACACACACACACACACACACACACACACACACACACACCCCACTTAAAATATCAGTACTTAAGACCAAAGGTCATTCAGAGAACTTACAAAACCCATGACTTTGGAGACTACCACAAAACTATTTGTGATTCTTTTCAAAATGTATTTTCAATCCAAATGTTCCAATAGTAAAAGGAAAATGTTAACAAACGCTATGGCTACTTCCCCCCCCTCCCCCCCCTTAACTTAACGTTTAGACCTCTGAGCATAGTCTTACACTATCGTTGATAAATCAGTTATCCTTACACAAGTTACATATCGGTCTGTCATTTGAATTAAGCAGTCACCATGGCTTGTTTTAAAAAATGATTAAATACCTGGCCATTTCCGTTTCGCTTTGGATCACTATCATCTGTTTTCCAGTTCAGTTATTCTATCCTTACGTAATTATGCCTTGTACTGCCACTGAGCGTGGACAAAGAGGAATTATTGATAGTAATAATGACTGCCTGCATGGCTAAAGCAGAATGATGATATAGATAGATCAACCAGCAGCCGGTTTGTCGATTTTTCCACTGTCAGGGGAAGTAACTCGTACCAATTTTTAAGAGACGACGTGTGCCGCGGTTGTCTCTCTTACACCAGCAAAACGTCGTGTTTTCTTTTTGCCTCTGTCCGCCCCCCCCCCCCCCTTCCCCCCAGCTTTTCGCCGTGTGTGTGTGTGTGTGTGTGTGTGTGTGTGTGTGTGTGTGTGTGCGTGTGTGTGTGTGTGCGTGTGTGTGTGTGTGTGTGTGTGTGTGTGTGTGTGTGTGTGTGTGTGAGAGAGAGAGAGAGAGAGAGAGAGAGAGAGAGAGAGAGAGAGAGAGAGAGAGAGAGAAGAGACTCGAGACTCAAGACTCAAGATATTTTATTCATATTAGGCCTCAGCTCATCATGAAGGGGAATGTGAACATGTAACTGAGTGAAGATATATAACAGATTCAAAATACACGTTAACGATGATATAAATGTGTTCATGCACCTTTCCAGAAGTCACAACATCTCTCATTTTAAATCCTTTATACAAAAACAAAGAAAGATTACGCACATCTTCAGGTTTGGTCGATGACATTAACAAACTCAGTTTAAACAGTGAAGGATGTCTATGATATTTAGGCTTAATTAACGTTTCGCGTATACGTTTAAGAGCTGGGCAACAGAGAACAAAATGCACCTCACTTTCTTCGCTTTCAGTACATAAGGGACAAATCAAATCGTTGAATATAGACGTTTTGTATCGGTAGCGATGTAATGCCAGCTTAGAAATCCTGAGCTTAAATCTAGTCGTAATATATTTTAGGTGCCTGTCAATATCTAAATGTAAATAAGGTTTTAAACTGTGGTCACTGCAAAAAGCTCTATACAAGCTGAATCTAGCACTAATTTGGATATGATCGGACCAAGTTTGCCACCTACAGTCAATCATCCTTTGCTTGAAACAACGTATAAAGCCATGAACATTTCCGACGCCTTGACTTGCCCAAACAAATCCAAATCCATATTTAAACAAACATAAGCGAACATTTGTTACCCAATTTTTTCTTACCTTTTGCATCAAGGTCAAATAACATATCATAAGCTTTGCGTGGAATCCTGTGATTCTCCATTTGTATCAGCTTAAGCCAGTAGCGAATACACTTGGATGGCGATTTGTTTCACCGTAAACAAGGTCATTGGGTGTTCGCCTGTCTACTCCTAAAATTTCTTCAAAGCAAATAAATGGACTGATTCACAATGAACAACAGCATTGTCTAGGTCCCATAATTCAGAACCATACTGCACAACTGGCTGTATCTGAGAATCAAACAATTTCATAAATAAATTAAAAGAGTTGTTATCTAAAATGTATAACCCTTCGCACGCACACACGCAAACACACACACACGCGTGCGCAAAGAGAGAGAGAGAGAGAGAGAGAGAGAGAGAGAGAGAGAGAGAGAGAGAGAGAGAGAGAGAGAGAGAGAGACTTCAGATTCATTTGTTTGTCATAAATCCCATCCAATTCTTTCTTAGGTTCAGTGCCCTGTAACTTTGCCCATTCTTTTCCCACGTGTGCCCCCCCCCTCCCCCCTTCAACCTCCCACTTCGCTCGTCTTCCCCACCTTTATTCTTTTGTTCGGATTTGTTTTACTTTCTTTTTGTCTGTTTATCTATCTGTCTTTTTCTGTCTGACTATCTTTTTATTTGTGTGAAGGTTTTCGTTTTGTTTTTGCAGTGCTATGCCTCGTGTGGTTAATAGTGAGCAGAACCTGTTTGTTTGGGGTCAAGGGTTAAAGGGACATAGATAGTTTGGTTTGTACATTTGATCCCATAGTAAACCGTCCTGACAACCCCCAGGCTCCCCCCCCCCCCTCCATCCCCGCCTACCTCCCACCCCACTGCCTCTTTGTCTCTGCCTCGGTTGTCTCTCTTACACCAAAGGAAAACGTCGTCTGTTTTCTTTTTGTCTCTCTGTCTCTGCCTCTGTCTCTGTCTCTCTCCCCCCGCATCCCCCCCCCCCGGCTTTTCGCCGGTATGTGTGTGTGTGTGTGTGTGTGTGTGCTTGCGTGCGCGCGCGCGCGCGCGTGTGTGTGTGTGTGTGTGTGTTCAGATTAATTTGTTTGTCATTAATTAGGTTCAGTGCCCAGTAACTTCGTCTATCCTTTCCCCACATGCCCCACTCCCCCCCCCCCCCCCCCCCCCCCCCCCCGCCCAACTTCGTTATCTCCCCCACCTTTATTCCTTTGTTTGGATTTGCAGTCTGTTATCTATCTGTCTTTTTCTGTCTGACTGTCTGTCTTTTCGTCGGTCTGTTTTTTTCTTCTTCTTCTTCTTTTTGACTTACGATTGCACGCCATGCCTCGTGCATTTAATGGTGAGCAGAACCTGTTTGTTTGGGGTCTGGGGCTAAGGGACATAGGACAGTTTTATTTGTACATTCGATCCCATAGTAAGCCGTCCTGTCAACCCCTAAGCTCCCCCTTTCCCCAGCTTAACCCCCCCCCCCCCCCCCCCAACTGCCTGTTTATTCTTAGAGCAAAAAGTACATGGTTTGCTCTCTCTCTTTCTCTCTCTCTCTTCTTTCTTTCGCTCTCTCTCTCTCTCTCTCTCTCTCTCTCTCTCTCTCTCTCTCAATTTCATTAGACCAAAGGTCATCCAGTGACCTTACAGAACGCATCACTTTGGAGACTGGCACAAAACTACATGTGATACCCATCAAAACATATTTTCGCTCCAAAATGTTCAAATAGTAAGAAGACAATATTAACAAACGCTACAGCTACAATATATTAAAAAAAAATCTTTAGACCTCTGAGCATAGTCTTATACTATAGGTGATAAATCAGTTATCCTTAATCAAGTTACGTATCGATTTGTCTTTGAATGAAGCAGTCATCATACTTGTTCTCAAAGATGATTACCTTGCCAGTTCCGTTTTGCGCAGGCTCACTGTCAACTCTGCTTCCCAGTTCAGTTGTTTTATCCGTAATATCCCTTGTAGCGCTACTGAGCTTGGACAAGTGGAAGATCACTAACAGTAATGATGGCCGACCGCCCGGTTAAAGCGGAATCCACCTTAGCTATAAATAGATCAAACTGTAACCGGTTCAGCGATTTCTGTTCTTTCTCAGTTGGAAGTAACTCGTGCCTCTTTTAAGGGACG
>CM065714.1:15253015-15255515 GCA_033310375.1 Conus canariensis | reverse complement strand
AATACACGTTAACGATGATATAAATGTGTTCATGCACCTTTCCAGAAGTCACAACATCTCTCATTTTAAATCCTTTATACAAAAACAAAGAAAGATTACGCACATCTTCAGGTTTGGTCGATGACATTAACAAACTCAGTTTAAACAGTGAAGGATGTCTATGATATTTAGGCTTAATTAACGTTTCGCGTATACGTTTAAGAGCTGGGCAACAGAGAACAAAATGCACCTCACTTTCTTCGCTTTCAGTACATAAGGGACAAATCAAATCGTTGAACATAGACGTTTTGTATCGGTAGCGATGTAATGCCAGCTTAGAAATCCTGAGCTTAAATCTAGTCGTAATATATTTTAGGTGCCTGTCAATATCTAAATGTAAATAAGGTTTTAAACTGTGGTCACTGCAAAAAGCTCTATACAAGCTGAATCTAGCACTAATTTGGATATGATCGGACCAAGTTTGCCACCTACAGTCAATCATCCTTTGCTTGAAACAACGTATAAAGCCATGAACATTTCCGACGCCTTGACTTGCCCAAACAAATCCAAATCCATATTTAAACAAACATAAGCGAACATTTGTTACCCATTTTTTTCTTACCTTTTGCATCAAGGTCAAATAACATATCATAAGCTTTGCGTGGAATCCTGTGATTCTCCATTTGTATCAGCTTAAGCCAGTAGCGAATACACTTGGATGGCGATTTGTTTCACCGTAAACAAGGTCATTGGGTGTTCGCCTGTCTACTCCTAAAATTTCTTCAAAGCAAATAAATGGACTGATTCACAATGAACAACAGCATTGTCTAGGTCCCATAATTCAGAACCATACTGCACAACTGGCTGTATCTGAGAATCAAACAATTTCATAAATAAATTAAAAGAGTTGTTATCTAAAATGTATAACCCTTCGCACGCACACACGCAAACACACACACACGCGTGCGCAAAGAGAGAGAGAGAGAGAGAGAGAGAGAGAGAGAGAGAGAGAGAGAGAGAGAGAGAGAGAGAGAGAGAGAGACTTCAGATTCATTTGTTTGTCATAAATCCCATCCAATTCTTTCTTAGGTTCAGTGCCCTGTAACTTTGCCCATTCTTTTCCCACGTGTGCCCCCCCCCCTTCCCCCCTTCAACCTCCCACTTCGCTCGTCTTCCCCACCTTTAATCTTTTGTTCGGATTTGTTTTACTTTCTTTTTGTCTGTTTATCTATCTGTCTTTTTCTGTCTGACTATCTTTTTATTTGTGTGAAGGTTTTCGTTTTGTTTTTGCAGTGCTATGCCTCGTGTGGTTAATAGTGAGCAGAACCTGTTTGTTTGGGGTCAAGGGTTAAAGGGACATAGATAGTTTGGTTTGTACATTTGATCCCATAGTAAACCGTCCTGACAACCCCCAGGCTCCCCCCCCCCCCTCCATCCCCGCCTACCTCCCACCCCACTGCCTCTTTGTCTCTGCCTCGGTTGTCTCTCTTACACCAAAGGAAAACGTCGTCTGTTTTCTTTTTGTCTCTCTGTCTCTGCCTCTGTCTCTGTCTCTCTCCCCCCGCATCCCCCCCCCCCCCCCGGCTTTTCGCCGGTATGTGTGTGTGTGTGTGTGTGTGTGTGCTTGCGTGCGCGCGCGCGCGCGCGTGTGTGTGTGTGTGTGTGTGTTCAGATTAATTTGTTTGTCATTAATTAGGTTCAGTGCCCAGTAACTTCGTCTATCCTTTCCCCACATGCCCCACTCCCCCCCCCCCCCCCCCCCCCCCCCGCGCCCAACTTCGTTTATCTCCCCCACCTTTATTCCTTTGTTTGGATTTGCAGTCTGTTATCTATCTGTCTTTTTCTGTCTGACTGTCTGTCTTTTCGTCGGTCTGTTTTTCTTCTTCTTCTTCTTCTTTTTGACTTACGATTGCACGCCATGCCTCGTGCATTTAATGGTGAGCAGAACCTGTTTGTTTGGGGTCTGGGGCTAAGGGACATAGGACAGTTTTATTTGTACATTCGATCCCATAGTAAGCCGTCCTGTCAACCCCTAAGCTCCCCCTTTCCCCAGCTTAACCCCCCCCCCCCCAACTGCCTGTTTATTCTTAGAGCAAAAAGTACATGGTTTGCTCTCTCTCTTTCTCTCTCTCTCTTTCTTTCTTTCGCTCTCTCTCTCTCTCTCAATTTTATTAGACCAAAGGTCATCCAGTGACCTTACAGAACGCATCACTTTGGAGACTGGCACAAAACTACATGTGATACCCATCAAAACATATTTTCGCTCCAAAATGTTCAAATAGTAAGAAGACAATATTAACAAACGCTACAGCTACAATATATTAAAAAAAAATCTTTAGACCTCTGAGCATAGTCTTATACTATAGGTGATAAATCAGTTATCCTTAATCAAGTTACGTATCGATTTGTCTTTGAATGAAGCAGTCATCATACTTGTTCTCAAAGATGATTACCTTGCCAGTTCCGTTTTGCGCAGGCTCACTGTCAACTCTGCTTCCCAGTTCAGTTGTTTTATCCGTAA
>CM065714.1:15215515-15248015 GCA_033310375.1 Conus canariensis | reverse complement strand
GTGATTTCTTTTAAGTCATGCTCTGTTTTTTTTTTCTTCAGTCTTTCCTACCAGTTTTATATATATCATCCAATTACTTACAGTTTCTATGGCTTGCTTGTTTTTCATTGTAGCATACGCAATGTTTTTTTCCTCGAATTCTGTCACCAGAAAGTTTACAAGCAATTTGTCTGATCTTCTAATGCCTTTTCTTGTTCGGTTATCATCCCTTGTCGATAGTAAGAAATTACATGGTTCGATTTAGTATTTGGATTGGTCGGAAATCGTTCAGAGCAGGACAGCAAGACAAACAAATGTATTTCATCTGAGAGAGAGAGAGAGAGAGAGAGAGAGAGAGAGAGAGAGAGAGAGAGAGAGAGAGAGAGGTTGGATGTATAGGAAACTGTGTTCAGGTGGAGGTGGGTGTGGGTGTGAAGGAAAATTGGTAAAAGACATAGAATGGTAGCTGAGCTAGAAGGCTATCCTGGGTAGCAAAGAAATACGAGGGCTAATTAGATAGAAAAAAAAGCCCGCCTAGTACACCTTGACCAAAAGTCAGAAAAGAAAGCATGTACTTGAAGACACTCCTCTTGCGACTATGAATGAAAACTTTAAATATCACCTCATGTTTGCTATTTGGTTTTAGCTGTTAATGGTAGTTCTTTCTCAGACCTATGTAACATATTTATTGAGGTTCCATATTCAAATCTACTAACGCACATTTTGGGAACGATGATTGGTTAGTTAATATACTCTATGTCCTGTTTGGTTAACTCCTCCTTTCTCTGGAAGCCACAACGAGGTGATTGATGAATTTGCCAAGAGTGCCACACAGAAAGAGTTGAGCCCTCACACTGATCTGAAATCCAAAACACAAGCTTATGTCAAAGACCTCTGGCAAGAGGAATGGAACTTGCAGACGGATAACAAATTGTACAAAATCCGTCCAAACCTGAAAGAGTTTATACCACGTTCACGAGGCGGCCGCAAAGAAGAAACGGTTTTGTGCCGTTTGCATGCAGGCCACTCATTTTACACCCATTCTTATCTTTTAAAAGGTGAAGAAGCACTGTGGTGGATTCCTTGTCATGTGGGCCTACCACTCACAGTGAAACATGTTCTTTTAGAGTGTTGGGACTGGCATGATGTGAGACATAAAAACTTTACAGCAGACTCCATGAAAACCTTGTTCAGAGATGTCCCACCTGATGTGATCTTTGAATTTCTGAAAGAGATTAACATTTTTCATTTAAGCTAAGATTTCACGGAAGAAAGATTTTTTAACGAAGGTTCCGGTGTGCTTTTAGAAGGTGTAATTTTAAAGAGTTGTGTGATTGTTTTTGTTTCAATGACTTGTGAGTTGACTTTGATGCGGTGACAGCCCCTGATATGACTTTGCGGTCGGCTGGGCTATAAGCAACATTACTTACTTACTCTGGAAGCCAAGCCAAGTGTCTGAAACAGTATGCTTTACCCTGGCATTGAGAGCTATATTTACCTTGCCGTCCACAGGCTTCCATAATTCCTTTACCCTTTGACATTATAAAAGCAGAAGGTACATTTGTTCGTCTGTGCCATTCCAGTGTAATTCAACACAATATCAATAAGATTTCTATTATGGGATTTTCCATTGACGTTGTCTTAGCCTCGACTCTTTTGTCGCAGTCCGGACAGTATGCCGGTGCACGTGCCACGTTGTCAGCGTAATATTGAATTTATTGATCACAAAGTTTACACAGCACGGTTCAGGAAAGGATTTGTTAACTAAATGTAATCTGAAGCTTCTTACTGTTTGTGTTATCTTCTTGTTACTGTAGTTTATTTCCGTTTTCTGTAAAAACGTTACTGGCAGGAGTTTTGTTTGCCCTAAATTAACGCAATGCAGATTTAGCCGCAATGTATTCTAACAGCAGCAAGGGTAGGTCCATGTCTTAATTTCGACCTTGAATAGACACTATATTGTTATCACCTCGCATCAGATCACTCACATGTACAATACTCTTTTGCGCCCAGTGTTTGAAAAATGAAACATTATTTGATCTGCAGTTGATTTGTTGATCCATAAAACGAATTTCAATGGATTTTCTACTTTTGTTTCTGTGTTGTTGCTACTCCATGCATGCAAGGCTTCTCTCCAAAAAGAATTAAATTGTATATTTTCAGTCTTAAACTGTTTCCAGGGTACGTTTGCTTTCAGACATACAATTTTTTTTCCCAGAGTGTAAAAATGGTGTCGCTGGAATATAAGACCACACATCAGATTTCCCAGCGTAATAAAGCTGGTTCACCCAGTGCATTTGAAAAGACTGCTGCATTATTTTGACGTTAGGCATTTGTAAACCCCCCCCCCCCATTCCCCTTGTCAAATTCACTTTAAGCTCACTTCTACAGTTTCAAATGCCTTTTTGTTTGTAGTTTTTTTCCGTTATAACAAAACACCAACAGTATTCATAATTGTATCAGACAGACAAAAAGCTTTCATTATGTATGTCAAATATGGGATAATATAGTTACTTATTACATTCATATTTTGCTAAGATAACCTAAGTTTCTTTTCTGCCACAGTCCTGTGATTCTTTATATGACGTCAAGGCGTTTTTCCCAATTTTCTGAGCAAGACGTCCTACAGTTAAAAATAATCCTTGAAATTCTAAGCCTCTGGCATGTGTCTTGGTATCTTGAACTCGAACCAATCCACTTTCCTACTGTCTTGTTTCTATTTATATCAAGTCCTTATATGTGCGAAAAGAGAGTAAATATATCCCTGTCTTGCAGAAACAAAGTAATGTCATCAGCATGTAAAATAATTGTTTAAATCGTGGAATGTTTGGTCTTGCTTTCAGTTAAGCGCCTTTCAATTGTCCATTTTCACATATTGTGATAGCTAACAGCCCAATACCAGGTATAAAGTCAGTGGAGAGAAACAACAACCTTATCTAATACATCTTCCTGTATTAAATTCTTCGCTGCTCCGACCGTAGTATCCCAAAAAACAGCGTGCATTTTTTCATCTAAACCTTTTCTTATGAAGTAAATGTCTCCCCTAGCCCGAATTTTGTGAAAGTATCTATCACATGATCCTTTGAAATTAAATCAAAAGCACGCTTTAGATCCACAACAACTAGAGCTTCTAGCAGTTCATTTATGCTGAAACTGCTCAACATCATCATCAATCCATCTGAGAACTGTCGCTATGCTTCTTCCCTTCATAAAACAGACATGGTGTTCATCGATCAATTGACGCATCTGACATTCTTTTCGCTCGGCATGTAGTTAGTAATTTGTTACACGATGTAACTGACCTTTCCGTCAGGCATTTTGCTGGTAATTTGTACGCTGTGGTCAGTTATGCGAATGATACCCAACTATTCATATCTTCTCTTCTCAAATCTTTTTCTCCATCTATTAAAGTTATAACACCTGTCGACTGCGAATATGGCGAGCCACTATTTTCTTCAAAACTATCATTGAATGGACTGACTGCCACATCATATATTTTTGACCAGAAGCAGTTGAAAAAGTCTACCGTCAAACCATCCTTATCTTACTCGCGCTGATCCATTATCTAACAGTTTCAACGCTGATTTTGCCTCTTCCACGAAAATCATTCCCTCACAGCTTTCTCGCGTTTCTTCATATCAAGTAGGAATGTTAAAATTCTCAAAGAAAATGTCAATGCTTTCTGATAAATTTTCACGACAAGCGCTTCTGCTATATTGTCCCCCCCCCCCCCCCCCCCAAAAAAAAAAAAAAAAAAAGTTCTTTCTGTGCTTTTTACATTTCATTCTGATTGCATATGACTAGTCCGTCCTCAAGCTGTGGTACACTCATTATTTTGGCATTTGCAATACTTTTTCTTTTCTAGATTTAAAAAGAAATTTGATTTTTTTTCGCCCTCATTAATGTATTTTATTCTGGCTGTTGTCATTGCGCTGCTTCGTATTCTTAGCCTTTCATACAATTCTTTTCTTGCCCTTCAACATTGTCCGTATCTTGGCTGAGCTTTAAACCACATTCGTTTAACTGGTCGAATGGATGAATTTGTTCGTTTTTTTCTTTTATCTACACTGTGCTTGCTGTATTCTATTTTTCATCCTTTGTACTTCACTTCATTACTTTCCATCTAAATTGAGCATCAAACTCCATAAAGTCGTGAATTGACTTTCAGTTACACCACTACTGCAGCACAAAATGTGAATCTTTCAATCGTACATTGTGGAACGTCCAGTAACGTGGTCCTCTCTTTCTATATCCGAACATTTTATCTCCACATACACATAAATATGGTCAGAGTAAGACACAGCAATGTAAAGTCAGAACATTATCAATACGCCCTGTGACAACACCATTTTTTTTTTTACCATGAAAATTCCTGAATATTTGGATCAAATATTCTCCATGTGTCATTCGAGACACACTAATTCTTAAGGTCACTAAACATATTTACTGCCTCTTTTGGATGTTGTTGCCCACTAATAATACCTAGCGTATTATCTAGTACACAGTTAAAATCACCGCACACCACAATTCGTTCCTCTTTTACTTCTAGAAGTTCCTTTTGCAGTTTTTGAAAGAAATAACGTTTGTCTCCCATGTATTTTGGGGTATAATTATTATATATAACAATCGGAACCTTGTCAGTTTCTATTTGTATACTTGTCATTTTGGCTTTTTTTGTGGATAGAGCTGTGACTTTAATAATGATGAAAATAACGATACCTTGCTTACCTTCGCAGTATAGTAATTCCCCTCCCCGGTCCATTTGCCATATATCATGTGCATTTTCAGTTATGTAGGCTTTCTGCAAACAAATAACGTCTAAACAATCAGAACAAAACTTTTCTTTCCCCCTCATTTTTCAATCTACATACATTTAACGAAACACACTTTAGACATATCATGATCGAAAACAGTAAACGTTATTCGAGGGAGGACAACCAGGTCGAATCCAGGTCAGAGCAGGTCCTTCCACGCACAGCACGAGGATCATTGCCTAATGCTGGTCAGTTCTACGTCAGAAAGGTCGCCTGTGGACTCCTCTGGCTCCACATCACCCGACCGTCCAGCTGAGCGAGCTTGTGTGTTGGTCCCTTGAACCGGACTGTCTTGGTCACGCCGTCGTTTGAGGCTGTCTTTGTCACGCCGTCGTTTGAGGCTGTCTTTGTCATGCTGTCGTTGGGGGGGGGGGGGGGGGGGGAAGGGGGGAGGACTCGCTTCAGAGCGGCTACTGCTCTGCGCACTCCTAACAAAAGAGGAGTCACTTAATCGACTTTTACCGGCTGGCGCGCCCTCTACTGTTCTTTCCTGTTTCCCTCTCTCTGTTTTTAGTAACCGTGTTGCCCACTTTTTTTGTTTTTATTTTGCTCTACAGTAACGCCTGACTTTTAAAAAATTCATTTAATGTTTTTTTTTTTTTTAAAGATTACTTCTCTGATTGTGATTTTGCTGTGATGAACGGGAATCTGTCATCATTACCAGCCAGAGTGCACGTGGGCTTCCCCTTTTTGTGATCTGTCTGTTTGCATACCATACAAACAGTGCGATTTGTGCATGAAGAACGGTGGTGACCTTTCTTCAGGCAGTTGGAGCATACTAGGTTCTTATGCGTTGACTTCTGCTCTTTGTGCTACATGTTTGCCTAAAAGATGCTCGCTTTGGAAGAGCGGTCAAGTGGTTTATGTGGCACCGAAAGAAAAACAAAACGGCGCTGTCTTGGAATCTGGTCATTTTATTGTCCTGGTCCGTAGAGAACTAGTAAATGGGCATTATGGCTCACCCACCTCCGCCAGCTCCAACCGGCTGAAGCCGGTTTCGCTGTTGCTCCGCCGGCTTACCCATAATGCCCATTTACTAGTTCTCTAATAGTAAACACTTTACAAACATACATAATGTGTAGGATTATCTGTTTTTAATACTAATTTACTAAACTTTTGAGACTTAAGTTTTTGCTTAATCCTTCGTTTTTCTTGATCGTTTTCAATAACATCATTTTCTTTCATACATTCATCAAATGCGTCTCTATCTTTCATGTGGAATAAAACCACCGTCTTTAATTGCTCTCTAAAGTCTTTTAAAACTGAGTTATATTTTTGACATAAAATCCACACACTTATCCCAGCATGTCTTCCACTGAAAGCCAGTTTTGACAAAGCGTTTCTTTTTTTGACTATATCCTTTTCTGCTGAACAATCATCTATAATAAATAATGTCTGAGTTCCTTCAAACTGTCTAAAAAAATGTTCTAAGCACACGCTAAGTTTATTGCTAGGATCAACTAAGTAGATTTCATCATCTGTCCATATAAACCTTCTGTCGTGATATGCTTTGTTCCATTTAAGTGTTGGGCAGAAAATTACTATATGATCAAAATTATAACGATAAACTGTTTGTAATAGGTCGAGGACAAATATTGTTTTTCCACAACCAGTCTGTCCACAAATCAATGAACAATGAGGGGTTTTTGTCATAAAGTTTAACATCGGCATTGACACCATAGTTTTATAACAGAATTTAATTTACACCAGTTAGTGTTGTTATCATACTCTCTGTCAAAACTTGTTCAGTATAATAAAACCCTATAAGGTCCAAATGTGTAAGATTAATCCAACTCAGTTCTGTAAGATTGCTTCTATTTAGACCAATATTGATTTTGTCGCTGGTTGTAATGATCTTAATATCCTCACCATCGTAACGAACGACGACAGTAACTTTAAGATTGTCAACGTCTAAGTTTTGCCAGCTAATAATAATTCCTTTTATAAGGATGTCACTGACGCCAGAAGCTCCATTCCTCTCCTCATCTTTTAAGACAGAAATTTTAAATATCATTGTGAACGTGTCTCCTAATTTTGTGCGTGGAAAGAACTGTACTTTTGTAGTAGCTTCCTTCAAAACTGATTCTCTTCTGTGGAGGATGTACTGTTTGCTCCCAAACTTCTTTATTTCGATCTCTTTTCGACTGTTGTCCTCTGGCATAAGACTTACATGTAAAGGGCCAGAGTTCAATGCTTTTCTGAAACTTTTTTGACGGTCAAAAAATGTAAATGGACTTAAGAATTCAAATTTTATGTCCCATTCTAAATATGGTTCTAAGTGCCATTTGCTGTCAGTTTTTCGAACTATTTTATATTCATACTGACCCGCATTATTTGCTTCTACATTGCGTAGTTGTTCTAGTTTAGGAAACCTTTTGTTGTCGCCAACCTCTTTGCGCTTATAATAACCATCTTTAGTGTACTCAAAACCATACAAAGTGCCTATCTCACCGTTCTGTTCAAAGTCCTCAACGTCTGCAAGGTCTTTTAATTCTAAAGTTACACACCTCTCAGGCACTAATGTAACTCCTGATTCTTCTGGCCCACGTGACATTTTTTAAAACAACGTATTATTTTATTTCTAAAACAATGTGCAGGTTATCACATTTCACGACTTTCCCTGTTTTATCTGTGATCTTTATATTAAATGATCTGACACTCCCACAAGCTAATCTTTTAAACTGTAAATTAGGAAATTGTATAATTTCATAATCGCAATATGCAGCTTTCCCTGATGGAAGAGCTCTTAAAACAGTTGAGGGCCTTCCATCAAAAAAGTTTTCATCAGTGCTCAGCTCGTCCAAATGAACATAGAGTAATGAATGTAATGCAAGATCGAGCGGATATTCTCCCTCATAAGTAGTTTTGTCTGATGTAACTCTAAAACTATGAATGCCTCGATTGTCAGTTGCAAAGCCTAACATTTTAGCTAGCTCTCCATCAAAATAGTAACCTACTTCTTCTTCAGGTTTGAATGCCAACATTATTTTTAAATTTGCATTGTTAAGTTTGAGAGTAATGTCGAAGTTACTCATTGCTTCTTTTAGCGAGCAAAACCCGTAATAACCATCAGGTATGGTTAACTGGCTAACTAAGTTTCCTCTTTTGTCAAATTTTTTAATCTTATTATTTTCTTTGGATTCAGTTATATTAAACCATACGACTTTGTAGAATATTTCATGGAGTGCAACCCTTTGGGTTCCGCATTCATTATCAATAGCATATTCTAAAAACGAAGGACTGTCTTGAGTTGTTATTGTTACAAACATTTTTAAAACAATTTAAAAATGAGTGCATTCAAATATACTAATGCAAAATATTCTGTTGGGCCGCACTACAGTCCTAAAGATATAACAACTGATACCCTCGACATTTCTGTGACTCAGTCTGACGCCTTTCAAGTAAAGGTTAGTACTCCATTGAACAGATATCTTAACCCTCCTATTAAAAAAGACCACATCCCGAAAGTGTGGTTCAGTCATCCGATGCAGTTTTATCAGAACCAGTTAAACTTTGTTGTGTTTTGTGCATCAACTGGGTGTGGAGTGTCGTATGCTGATCATTTAAATCATCCTGATCCTTTGGTGAGGTCAGTGTATAGATTTCATTTTTATTACACCTTCAGACGTATTTTGTCTGAACTGCAATCACCATTACCAAATGACAAAACGTTTAATCCATTCAGCAACAGAATAGATTACAAGGCTTTTGAAAGGATCTGTAACGAATTTGATATTGACCCAAAGACAGACTTTAGACAAAAGTTGGATCTTAATCATGGTTTAGGCACCCTTTATTTTTGGGGCGTGCACAGAAAGTATAACTATGATTGGAATCCTCCTTACACATCTTTCTCTTCAGGCACAACTGTTCACCTCGGGTCCATAGAGCAAGAGCATAAAACAGCGTGGACAACATTTATTTTAGACACTTCTAAGGGCCTAACTAGAGCGGGAATAGAACGAATAAACGACTCCATTCGTACTTATGTTTGGTGTTTGCTAGGTTCGCAAGCACAGGCAAGATCTAACATAACTGATCCTTCTACTGGCTTTGATGCACAAAAACAGTACTTGGCAAATTTAGAGGACGCCATTAATTCTGCAATTGATTTGCCTTCAAGTATTAAAAGGTACCAAAATGTTTTACAATTTGCAAGATCGAAAGTAGACTTTGCTGTCGGCACTGGTTTATACATGCTGCCTTCTGACCTCAGACTTCAGATAGGAACAATAATAAACTATAATAATGAAATCCTTGTTGCAGGAAATGAACAGAAGGTTGGACAAAACGACATAAATTCTGAGCCAGTAATATTACAAACAATAAAAAAACACCCCCCAAGAATAAGTCATCGAATCCCCAAGGCCCAAAGCCCAAAGGCCATTGAAGACGCGCGTGATGACCATGAATATGAAAAGACGGCACTTGTTATTGGATTAACTGCCCTAGGATTACTTGGTCTTTATCTTACTAAAGAGTAACCCAACTATTAAGACAACTAATGTCCATAAGTGCTCAGCCATAAAGCCAACTACTTTACTTGCGGCAGACAAAAGCCAGCTAACGATCCCTCCTATTATACCAGGCAAAGAATCTATTGCTTTACTGGCTAATTTTTTTAGTAAGTTTGCAAGGTGATCGAGTTGTTTTTTTACCCATGATTTATCTGACGACGGAGTTGGCGGCACTGCTCCCCCACCACCGCCGCCTGTAATAGCCATCACCAGTGTACTTATTGCAAATCCTAAGGCTGTTATAACACTTGCTAATGTGACACCTTGCTCTCTAAACAGTGTTTTTATTCGTTCTGCTAGCGTCGTGTCTTCATATAAAATTCTTTGGATAGTTTCTCTTATTCTGCTCACTTGAGTTCGTAATTGTTCTCGGTTGGTAGACAGCACTTCTAGTCTTGCTGATCTCTCTTGTTCAAGATCTTTTAGTCTTTGTGTTATTGTTTCTTTAACACCAGGCCCTAAGTTGTGGTCATCAGCCTCAACTAGTTTTTCTTTTTCTTTTTTTATATGCTCATCTAGTTCACCCAGTTTTGCTAAATTGTTTGTTAATTCGCCTCTGATGCTTCTCAAAGCATGATTAAGGGCCGTTATTTCTCTCATAGGTAGCGGCGGATCGTGCATAGTTTTCAATGCTGTTTCTTCTGAAAAACTGGTTTCTGCTTCTATTGCTTGTATTATTTCGTCTGCTGTTTGATTTAAATCTTTAAGTTCTGTGTTTTGCATTTGGTTATCTGTTGGGAGTTCTTGTAGTGTGTTTTGAAGTTTAGCAGCTGCTTCCCTATCTAATTTTGGTTTAATGCCAAGGCGATTTTGTTCGCTCACACTGAGCCTTTGTCTAATTGTACTCTTTTTTAAAAACTTTGATGAGTCTGGTTTAGTTGTAAGCTGAACAGGTTGTCCTTGCTCGTTTTTAAAAAAACAAATGGTCATCTTTTGTTTCAAAATCATTAGGGTCTATAAATTCGGGAGGTTCTTGGCCTAAACTTTGATAAAATGATTTGACCTTACTTTCTGTTAATTCACGCCGCAATGATTGTAATGGATGTGTCAAAGGAGTCATTTCACTCATGTCGTCTCCAGGATCAGTAACATCATAATCTTCATCTTCAATGCCTGCCATGGTTTTAAATAATTAACTTTTTATTTTGTTTTATAAAAAAAATGTCACAAGCATATGGTTCATTTCTTGACCCGCATAGAAGCCTGAAAAAGCCCTTTGGCGTGAAGGGAAATAAACAGAATATTATTGTTCCAAATAATCCATCTACTATTGATTCAGATCAAATTCTTACTGTTAAATTTCCAGACCTAGGAGCTGATGAAGTAATTGTGCCGGGATCTGCACGGCTTACTTTCAAAATAGAACTTGATTCAGCAACAGACGCAAACAGGACAGTTGTACAGAATCTGGGACGGGCAATCGTTAAGAAAATTTCTATAAAACTTGAGGGGCAAGAAATATTTTCTTTACACAATGCAGACATATTTCTAATCTATTGTGATCTATGGCTAACCGCGAATGAAAGGGCTGACCTCGCGTTTCAAGGAATCGAAAGTGATGAAGCACTAAAACACAGAATAGACGCCGAAGATGCTAAAGACGGTAACAAGCCCGAAGCTGTAAATTTTGCGTATGGAAATCGCTTTTCCATCCCCTTGGATTTTGAGTTATTAAGCGCGCATGCGCCATACTTTCAAGGAGCATTAAAAGACAGATTGTCATATGAACTAACTTTTAATGAATACAAACGGGTCATTAAATCTACAGACACTGATTCTAAGTACAGCATTTTCGACATCTCGTTAGAGTTTGACATTGTTAGCAACCCTAACTTAGCAAGGCTGATTGAGCAACAATATCAGTCACGATTAGCAATATTTTACGAAAGAGTGATTCATCATACTACATATCCTAAAACGCAGGGCAGACACTATATGGAATTTTAGTTTTAGTGCCGCAGCAAGATCCCTTAAAGGTATTTTATTGCTGTGTGAAGATGAAGAACCATACCAAAGACAAAGTGAAAAGTTTATCAATCCTAAAATCACGAAAGTACAATGTTCAATTGAGGGTAGTCCTAACCAAGTCTACGGTAGCGGGCTTAAACCTTATCATCATTTTGATGAAATAAGAAAATATTTTGGAGGCGTGAGGTGTAGAAATCCAACAGTAGACCTTGTGTCTAAAGATCTACACCTTCACAATGTTAGACTTGATGATTATTTAACAACGAAATACGGTTTATGGATTGACCTAAGGTCGA
The DNA here is from genome assembly GCA_033310375.1 of Conus canariensis. NCBI lineage: Eukaryota > Metazoa > Mollusca > Gastropoda > Neogastropoda > Conidae > Conus > Conus canariensis. The sequence goes on along the minus strand of CM065714.1, from coordinate 15,236,441 downwards.
CAGAGGATAATCAGTTGCATGGAAGTGGGAGAACAGTTAAAGACGTAATAAACATTCAAATTGATAAAGAAAAAGAGAGTGATAAACCACTTAATGTATATTTGTTTTTGATATATGATGCGCAGCTGAATATTCAAGATAACAGATTAAAAGATATCCAATACTAAATTATTTTTATTTTTAAAAAAAGCATGTCTGTTCAGGTTTATCCAAAAGTGCCCAAAGAAGAGAACCCTGTTGCTGTAGACATAAAAACTTTCAGATTAACAAACATAACACAAATGCAAACCCAACTAGAGCAGGACCTTTCAAAATACAGTAAAACCAAACGAAGGTATTCTGCTGTCTTTAATGCTGTTACATATGTTAATACTGGAGCATCGATCACTAGTGCTCTATCAGCAGGAACAAGTGTAGGTCTCTTAGCAACAGGCATAGGCGCACCGGCAGCTTTACCTCTAGGTGGTTTGTCTTTAACTCTTGGCCTGTGTTCATTGGCTGTAAGTGCTGTCAGCAAAAAAAATAAAAGCTAAATTCCAAAAGCACACAGCTATGGTTCAACTAATAACAGCTAAACTTAGTTCCTTCAAACTGACAATAAATAAAGCACTTGCCGACTCGAACATCACGGATGAAGAATTTAGTCGCCTACAGGCTGATTTTGAGGACTACAAAAGACAAAAGTTTGATCTTCAAAGAAAGGCAAGGGCAACTTTTTCTCAACAACCAGACACCGACCAGATAAAAAAGGAATGTTTAAAAAAAGTAAACGAAACACTTAAACTCTGTTCTAAACAGCTCACATTAACAACACCAAAGGGCGTTTATACTTTAGTTTATGAGTCCAAGCACAAAAAGGCCGTTGATATTGATTCTGATTAAGACGACTTTGGAGTCGATGTATTTTTTTTTAATTTAAATAAATATGTTGAGTTAGAAAAGAAGCTCAACATGGATAAGATATATGACAGTTTTGACTCTTGGTTAGATGCAATGGAAGAGGAAGAGCGTTTGTCAAAAGCTTTAAATGAGGTCGTTTTAGAAGTTATTGATCCAACAAACGTACAGGCAAGCGTTGTACATGCTATTTCTCAAGTTCCAAGTAAACTAACAATAAACCCTCCAGTTAAAGTAAGGGTAGTTGTTTTAATCGACTATATAACAATAAATGAAGAAAATCTAGAAGTCTGGGTCTCAACTAAACAGCAGACTATTCTTTCTTATAATGATTTAACGCCTGATTGGGCAGAACAACTTCTTACTCAGTTTAACGATGCTTCTGAAGCAGCAAAAATGAGAGGTTCTGGTTGGTCAGAGGGTAAAGTATTAGAGATTAGATTAAAACAGGCTAAATACGAGCCAATTATAGGAAAGTCTTACATTCCACTGCCTCCAACATTAGTTGCAAAGAGAGCAGTTCTGAACATAAAGAATTTAGACGACAAATGTTTTATGTGGTGCGTTCTTGCTAGGCTGCATCACGTTGCCAAAAATGCAGAGAGAGTATCTAACTATTTACAGTGGGCCAATGATCTTAACTTTAACGGCCTTGAATTTCCTATGGCTGTAGACAAAATTGATCAGTTTGAAGAACAGAATCCACCAATAACGGTTAACGTATACACATGGTCTGAAGAAACCAACCTTCTGCCCATTAGAGTGTCTAAGAACAGCCCATCAATAGGCGAACCAACCAAACATCATGTAGACTTACTCCTGATGTCCAGCCATTCAGGATTGCATTACACGCTGATACGCACAATGAGTAGATTACTAGTGCATACTACAAAACACCATAACAAACAAGAATTTTGTAGAAAATGTTTAACAAGAATTCCATCCGTTCAAGCTGCGAGTGAACATGTAAAACATTGTCTTAGTCCAGTTGACTGCAATACAGAACTAATTATGCTAAGAGAAGGCAGTAAGGTTAGTTTTAAGAATTACAAAAAACTCCAGAGGTCTCCATACGTTGTTTACGCAGACTTTGAATCGCTTATTGTTCCTTATGAAGGGCCAACCCCGCAGAAACTTCCAAAAACAGTTTTAATGAGTAATCATCAGATTTGTTCGTTTGCTTTCATCATTGTCAGGTCGGATGGCGCCCATTCAGAGCCAGAATTATATAGAGGACCTAATGCGGCTAGTAGATTTTTACAGCGCATGCAGCAAGTGCGTAATGCTTATTCTAATAATCTGAATTTATCTGAAATCATGATGACGCCCGAAGACCAAGAACAGTATGAATCAGCCACTCACTGTTGGATTTGTGGTTTAGAGCTAACACCTAAAAGTTTAAACCCAACAGTAAGAGATCATGACCACATTAGCGGAGAATTTAGAGGAGCAGCACATAACAATTGCAATCTTCAACTAAAGTTTGATCCTAGGACTTGGAGACTTCCTATATTCTTTCATAACTTGCGAGGTTACGACTCTCATCTTATATTGCAAGCAGTAACTAGCGATTTCAGGGTGTCATGCATTGCGCAGTCATCAGAAAAGTACATGTGTTTCACTTTAAATAATTTATCTTTTTATGACTCTATGCAACACCTGATGGGTTCATTAGAGTCACTAGCAGGATCCTTAAAGTCCTGCCCAATAACAGAACACTATTTTGACCCAACTCTTGTTAGAAAAGGCGTTTATCCTTATGAGTACATGAACAGCTGGGAAAGGTTTGACGAAGATACACTTCCGCCTAAAGGCGCGTTCTTTTCTAGTCTTAGAGGAAAGGACATCAGTGATTCTGATTACCAGCATGCTCAAGATGCGTGGCAGAAGTTAGAGTGTAAAACGATGGGAGACTATCATGATTCCTATTTAATGGGGATACCTGTTTGTTGGCGGACGTCTTTGAAAATTACAGAAAGACCTGCATGAAACATTACAGCTTGGATCCCGCACATTATATTTCTGCGCCTGGGATGAGCTGGGACGCTTTCTTAAAATTTACAGGAATACAGATTGATTTATTGTCTGACCTGCCAATGCTTCAGATGATTGAAAACGGATTGCGTGGCGGAATTAGTATGGCGTCTCACCATTACTGTAAAGCAAACAACAAATACCTAGACAACTATGATCCAAGTAAAAGGTCTAACTATCTCATGTATTTAGATGCAAACAATCTGTATGGTTGGGCTATGAGTCAATCACTTCCATTACGTAACTTTAAAATGTACACAGGAGGTGTAAAAGACATTCAAAAGTTTTTAAAATGGCTACCTACTCTAGAAGCTGATCGTAAAAGAGGTCTCATTCTAGAAGTTGATTTAGAATATCCTCATGAACTTCATGATTACCATAATGACTATCCATTAGCGGCAGAAACCCTAAAAGTGTCAATGACAGAACCGCCTAAACTTGTGCCTAATCTTCGTGACAAAAAAAATTATGTCTGTCATTACAGACTTCTTCAATTTTATTTAAGACATGGTTTGAAGTTGACAGCTGTTCATTGTATAATTGCTTTTGATCAAGAACAGTTCATGAAACCATACATCATGAAGAACACTGATCTCAGAACTAAATCCGCAGATGCTTCAGAAAAAGACTTTTTCAAGTTGATGAACAACAGCTGTTTTGGAAAGACTATGGAAAATCCGCACAAGCGCAAAGATGTTAGATTGGTCACCAGAGAAAACGATGCAATTAAGCTAACTTCTAAACCTAATTATCAGGACTTCAGAAGATTTCATGACCAGCTTTTTGGAATAATGATGAAAAAAAAGAAAGTCAAATTGGACAAACCTGTTTTTATTGGGTTTACTGTTTTAGAGCTGTCGAAGCTTTTGATGTTAGAATTTCTTTACGACTACTTTAAACCCTTGTATCCAGAGTCCAGAGTTCTGTACACAGATACAGATTCCTTTGTAATTGACATCCCTACTGAAGATTTTTACAAAGACATGGAATTAGAAGTGGCTAAAGGGCATGCTGGATGGTACGACACATCTGATTACCCTAAAGATTCGCCTTTGCATTCAGATATTAACAAGAAGGTTTTAGGTAAGATGAAGGATGAATTATCTGGAGGTGTGATCAAGGAGTTTGTTGGTTTGAGGTCGAAAATGTACAGTCTTTCAAGCCAAACAAAAGTTGTTAAAAAAGCAAAGGGAATATCTCGCAGTGTTGTGCAGTCAAGCATATCCCATGACAACTATAAAGAAGCATTGTTTGACAATAAGACTTTTCATCATGACAACGTAAAACTACGATCTAATCTACATGAGATCAACACAACTGTTGTAACAAAGAAGTCATTAGATAGAACAAACACAAAACGTGTGTTTGTTAATCCAGAGTTTTCATATGCAATTGGCCATTGGAAAACAGCATAATTACATACTTTCCGCGGGTTTATATTTTTCCTCAAATGTATCTAAAAGCTCAATCATATCAATATCCAATTCAGACAAAATTTTTCTCATGTTTGCTTGATGTGCACGAATTTTTTTTATTTTTTCAAGATATTCTTTATCCGTTATTCTGATAATCAAAATTTGGGATCGTAGGCGATCAGGATGCGTTGCCGTGTACCGATGAATCCACTTAATTGTTCCCTTAATAGCTGAACACGTATCATATGATTCTTGTATTAATTCTAAGGTCTCTTTTTTTATCATCATTTTAGTTTCATGTAAGATTTCTTCCTTTTGAGCTTCCATTTTAAACTCAAATATATTTACGTAAATTAATTAAGCGGAACTGTGTCTGGAGGGATTATCTGCAGTTCTTCCTTCACAAAAGATCTTCGGGGGCTGGTCGTTTTGTTGTGTCAGTTTCTCGTAAATAATACACGGGCGGATTCATTTTCACAATTTTTTTTATCTCATATGGATCAACACTCCAAACTGGATCTGTTGCCCTGATGCGAGTGTCCCCTTCCGCTTCTCCCGGCGAATAAAGGTATCTCACTTTTAAACCAAATGGTAATAGTTTGCTTGATGAAGACTCTCCTTCAACAACATTTATTGTTTGTTTTCTGATTGCTTGTACTGGTTTTAGACCTTTAAATTCTTCATTATTCATTGCGCGCAAAACTGAGGGCAGTCTTTTTAACCCATTCTGTGTTGCGAGAATTGTCAATCAGCTCTCTGTGATACTGGTAGGAGAAAAGTCTTTCAGATAACTGTTTGTTAAAGTTTTCAACCAACCCCTGTGATCTGTGAACACCCGGAATGCCTCTTTTAATGGTAACTCTATGTTTTAACAATAATTGATTCACTTGTCCTTTAAATTCTTTTCCATCATCGACTTGAATCATGCGAGGATAAGTTAACGGGCCTCGTTGATATATCAGTTTGTAAAGCAACAGCAACAGCAGAAGCACTCTTTTGTGTTAATGGTTCCGCATCTTTGTATCTTGAAGCTATATCAATGACTGTAAGTGCGTACTTAAATCTTTTTCGTCTAATCGTATCATGGGTAAATATAAAAGATCCATTTGATGGGTGTCGTTTGGAGTTATATTCACAAAGTGTGGTCTTTGTATTTGTTTAGGCACAGGTAAATAAATTTGCCAAATCGCTTGTTTAGATAACCATTCTTTTGCTGTTTGTTCACTGACTCCAGCTGCTTGGCTTAGCTTTTTAATTGCTGTTATTCCCTTCCAATATCCTTTTGGCGAATAATAGATCTTGTTCATTTTTTATTCAGCCAATATTATGTGCAACAAAATACACAACGGTCATGCCAAAGGCAATAAACAATATTTCTTGCATCTTTTGTTTTTCTGATGGTTGATAAAAATCGCTGAATTTTGGTGGAGGCAATGTCTCGATTGGCTTGCCTGTTACAAGATAATATTCTTTTATTGCTTGATCAACATCTTTAAATGTGTAAGCTGCATGTCCCTGTTCTTTCAGTTCATCGTTAATAAAATCTAACTGCTCAATTCTCTGCTTTTCATACGCAGCTTGTGCTGCAGCTAGTTGCTCCATAGCTTTGTTATGCCTTTTTCTCTCGCCGTCATCCCGTAGTTTACTAAATGCGTAATTACTTCCGCTAAAAGCAAGCGCATTAACCACAGCGCCGCCAATCATCATTACGAGTGAAGCCATTTTTATAAATGTATTTTTTTAATTTTACATATTGATACTGTCTGGAATTATTCCTTGCTTAACTAAAAAATCTTTCGTAGCAAATGAAGCTGTAATAACAGCAATCAGCTTTGCTGAGTCTTCAAAGTCTAGTTTGCCAAGATCTGCTGGTTTTATTTTTAACAAGTTTTTACCAAGCATCGTGTATCCTACACTTAGGCCTCCAATAACAGCAGAATGGTATACAAGGTTAGTAATAGTTTTTTCGGCGCTCATTTTTAAAAAATAAAATAATTATAATTAATAAAAACATGAACAGCGATGATCTACTAAACGTTCCTGAACTTATGATTACAAATGATCAAGTTGATGACCAAGCTATTATGCGCCAAAAGGAAAGGCTGTATTCTTTGGCGGCGTGTGGAAAAACAAAACAGTACCTTGGAAATGAATTCAGCATAGAACAGATACAACAGATGTCGACGCAAGACATTGTAAAGTATCACAACAGGTATGAAGCGCAACTGGGGTCAAGAATGGTAAAAAGTGTTGGGCAAACGGTTCTTAGTTTGTACACTAAACTAGTTGGTAGATTTGCTCCCATTGATTCTGAACAAGATTTTATGTATGATTTAACACAGGATCCCGTTTTAACAAAGTCATTAGAGTCTCTAGGATGTGATCTGTATTACAGATTTGGAACATTGTTATCGCCATTAATCATGGGATTAATTACTTTTAATCATATAGATTTTGTTTCCCTTCAAAATGACCGAGCCAGAAAATCAGCAGAAAACATTGATGGAGAAAGTGACCAGTAAAAAGCCTCCTCATCCTGGGCGTGTTGCAGCAGGCAAAAAATTAGCAGAGTGGAACAAACAAAAAAAATTAATGTTGCAATCACAGAATGTAACTCATAATGAAAACATAACACCGCCAATGCCAACAGTTGTTTCAATGCCAGCTGTAAATACACAAGTTGATTCAAGGCCTGCAACAACACCAAAGTCTTCATGGAATATTGAATTTAAAACAGTTGCCATTTTTGGCGTCATTGCTGCTGGGGGTGGTTATTACGTTTATAAAACATATAAAGAAAGACAGCAAAAACCAAAGCAGCCCAAAAAATCACAGCCACTAAATACAAAATCTGACCAAAAAAGAATACCAGATCCACCAACAACAAAATCTCATTTTGATCCATTTGATATGCAGTAATATTTCAAGAACTTAATAAATAATTATAAGTGGCTTGAATAAGAACTTGATAACGACTTGATGACAACTTGATAAAAACTTAAATAACTTGATAAGAACTTGATGACGACTTGATAAAAACTTAATGACGACTTGATAAGAACTTAATGACGACTTGATGACGACTTGTTAAGAACTTGAATAAGTACTTGAATAAGTACTTGAATAAGAACTTGTTAAGAACTTGATGATGACTTGTTAAAAACTTGATGTTGACTTGTTAAGAACTTGAATAAAAACTTGTTAAGAACTTAAATAAGAACTTGAATAAGAACGTGATGCCGACTTGAATAAGAACCTAGAACGACTTAATGACGATTTTTTTTCACAATTAATTGTTACATTCTTTTCCGGGGAGACAACTCCTCTTTATGTAGTACTCTAGGCCAGACATGTCTGGCCCCGGCTTACCCAACTGCATAATTGCCGAGTCGAAGCGTCGCACTGTTTGCTGGTTCGTGTCAAGTTACACATAAAGGCGCCGGGCCGCCACGCGGCATTGTATAAATTTAGCCGGCTAAATTCCCCACCGGCGTCGTTTAGTACAGGCGTTAGACGTCATTGTATAAATTTAGGTGGCTAAATTCCCCACCTCAAAATAATCTTTTCCCAATTTTATGTATTAAAAGCAGCATTTTTATATTTAAATCTAAAAGCATTTAAAACAAATATTTATTAAAAAGTAGTGACTAAAAAGTAAGGTAAGATGCACTTTGTTATTTAGCTTTTGGTGTTGTTTTAACAACTTTAAAAACAACTTTACTCTAGGCAAATAAAAACAACTTTACAAGTAGACACCATGTAATTGTAAAGCGTTTGTTTGTGTACAGTATATATATAAATCTTGAAGTTAACAACATTGGGGATATGCCTGCAGTAGTTTTAAATACTTGGTTGTCATGGCATTGAAAAGTCTAAATTTGCCCTCTTCCCTGCCCTCTAGTGACTCTTCCCATTTCGTGTTTCGTTTGTCTGGGTCACTGGCGCGGCTATAAACGCCCGTAAACCACATGTGTTGTGTTGTCTGGGTCACTGGCGCGGCTATAAACGCCCGTAAACCACATGTGTTGTGTTGTCTGGGTCACTGGCGCGGCTATAAACGCCCGTAAACCCAAATCTGGAAGAGTCACTAAAAAGGGGGTAAGGGGACTGCCCCAAATTAGAAAAATAGTAAGCAGGCAAACAAGTATAAAAGTATACTACTGTTGGAGGCATATTCCCAAAACCCTTCACATCTGGCCGTGTTATATGTGACCCTCTGGGTCTGGCTTGGGGCCCTAGGGCGCCATAGGGTCTCAAGTGAGATCCAGAGGTGATCAGTAATGCGGCCAGATGTGAAGAGTTTTGCAAAAATTTATTTTACATTTGATGAATGTATGAAAGAAAATGATGTTATTGAAAACGATCAAGAAAAACGAAGGATTAAGCAAAAACTTAAGTCTCAAAAGTTTAGTAAATTAGTATTAAAAACAGATAGCCCCCCTGATCAGCTAAACGCCTCAAATGCTGTCACTGCCAGACACTCCCCCAACAGCCATGCAAACGGCAGGTGCTGCGGGAATAGAGCTGAGGTCCGATGCGTGAGGCATATCACGATTCCGCACGAAAGTGGGAAGAGTCCGCGACTTAAAAAAAATCAACAGAGAAAGTGAAGTAGTACTTATTAATTTTCATCCTTTCGCGATTACCGAGCCTACAAACCGATGCTTGGACAAGACTAGTTGCAGCCTACAAACCGATGGCTTGGACAAGATTAGTTGCAGCCTACAAACCGATGGCTTGGACAAGATTAGTTGCAGCCTACAAACCGATGCTTAGACAAGACTAGTTGCAGCCTACAAACTGATGGCTTGGACAAGACTCGTCGCAGCCTACAAACCGATGGCTTGGACAAGACTGGTTGCAGCCTACAAACCGATGGCTTGGACAAGACTGGTTGCAGCCTACAAACCGATGGCTTGGACAAGACTGGTTGCAGCCTACAAACCGATGGCTTGGACAAGACTGGTTGCAGTTGTCTAAAGGGTAACGAACTGGAGTCAGAGCGACGAGTTAAACCCGGTTTAAACTACAGTTTGAAGTGGAAAACGACTTCACTATGGCAAACACTACAGTCCGTGCACTCAGCCCAGGGCAGCGCCAAAAAACGCGACCGCTCAGCTCCAGCGTCGCGATCGAAGTCATGAATATGATTAAAACAGCCTGTATGGGTGTTCATTACAGTGTTCCAGTCGCCTACCGCAATGGTGTTACTGTCATTTTTGACCGTTTCTTTACATGTCTCGTAAAATTTTGGATTTGATTCATTTAGCCATACATGTTTACCAAAAGTATTTCTTTTTTTTTTTTTTCAAATTCAGTGAACGAAATCAGTATGTAGTTATCATTAAAAAAAAAAATCTCGATTCACATTTTCGATCTTGAATTCAAAGTTACATGAAAGCAAAACAGCAACTGTATTCCAATTTGAGGAAAGGAAACAAAGAGAAACATAGCCTCATTCTGAACTGATACATTTTCCCAATTTGTACGAAAAATGGGCATCCTGTAGGCGTAACATATCGAATATTTTTTTTCTGTATTAAGAAGGTGTACAAAATTAACGTCTGACGAGCGCCACCTGGTATAATTGTTTTCTTTTGTGCCTTTTAAGTACGACATTCTTTCCAAAAGAAACTGATAAGATTTTGTTCATACACAGTTCTGTAAATACCTACAGACGAAAAAGAAGAAGAAGAAGAAGAAGAAGAAGAAGAAGAAGAAGAAGAAGTAATAGAAGAAGAAAGAAGAAGAAGAAGAAGGAAAGCACGGAAAAAAATCAATGTTAACTTTCATCCAACGATCGTGGAAAGAAGGAATGCAGATCGAAAAGAAAAGAAAAACTTGGTTCAGGAACAAGATAGAAACAATTGATGTTCACATGGGTTGGTCCGGCCACTTAAGAAAAAAAACGCTCAAAAGGAAGGGAAAACAAACAAACACACAGATTGAGTCTGTCCGTCTGGTGCACCCCCCCCCCCCTTCTCCCCAGCCTTCCCCACCCTCATGTCCAAACCCTTCTTGGAAATCATACATTATAAAAAAAATGTGAAGGAGCACGCTAGCACTTAGACTAGCATCACAGAGATATATACACACACGCACGAACAAGCAAGAGTGCGCGCGCACGCATACACGCACGCGCGCGCGCACACACACACACACACACACACACACACACAAGCACGCGCCTCGCAGAGAGAGAGAGAGAGAGAGAGAGAGAGAGAGAGAGAGAGAGAGAGAGATGTCACGAAATTAGGTAAAATAGAGTTCACATGAGCTTGAAAAATAATACACGTGAATTTAAAGCGACATCAGCTAGTAATAATAACAATGATAATAATGACAATATCCCCGCTTTGCAATGATCATATAGTTGAAACACCATGGAAGAGAATAGCGAGTAACAACAATGCCCCCATCCCCCCCCCCCCCTCCGTCCCAGCCCGCCTATGCTGCTCAGTTAACATGATTTGAACTTCTGTGCCGTTGGCACACGATCTTAGTGTTTCACTCATTTCGCGCAATGTGCGAGCATGTACATATGTTTAGAAAGGAATGCGAAGCGTGTCCATACTTGGGCATGCTCTCCCCACATTTCCTTTTTTGGAAGGGAATGGCGGAGAGTGGGCGGGGTGCGTGAGCACATATTGTCCCGGCGTGTGAGTAGAGATGATGAAATAAGCCAAACGCGATACTGTAGACCAACTGCTGCAGCGGATCGGGTGTAAGTGAAGAGATTTAGCCCAGCACACACACGCACGCACGCACGCACACGCACACACACATACACACACACGCACGTACGCGTGTACACACACACACACACACACACACACACACACAAAACACACACAGACACAGCGTACACACACACACACACACACACACACACACAACACACACACACACACGAGCGTCCACACACACACACACACACACACACACACACACACACACCACACACACACACACACACACACACCACACAGACACGAGCGTACACACAGACTCGAGCGTATACACACATACACAGATGCCACACACACACACACACACACACACACACACACATACACACACACGTACGCGCGCGCACGCACGCACGCACGCGCATACACGCACGCGCACGCATGCACCACGCACACGCACGCACACACACACACACACACACACACACACACAACACACACACACACACCACGCACGTACACATACAAACCTTCATCCCCCATCTTCCCGACCAAACGCACAGGCCAACTAATAAAACCTACTGGCATTATAGTTTTCTTGGCATTCTAGAGCTTTTCCTACGTGTCATGCAACTGAAACTAACACTGACCTTCAAATGAAGAGGCCCCTGAACGGGGGGGGGGGGGGGGGGAGACAAGAAAAGATGAAGTGATCCCCGTGTCACCTATGTGATATCGGTGTCAGCTATGTGATATCAATGTCAGCTATGTGATATCAGTGTCAGCTATGTGAAATCAGTGTCAGCTGTGTGATTTCAATGTCAGCTATGTGATATCCGTGTCAGCTATGTGATATCAGTGTCAGCTATTTGATATCAGTGTCAGCTATGTCAAATCAGTGTCAGCTATGTGATATGTCAGCCATGTGATATCAGTGTCCGCTATGTGATATTAATGTGAGCTATGTGAAATCAGTGTCAGCTATGTGAAATCTGTATCAGCTATGTGATATCAGTGTCAGCTATTTGATATCAGTGTCAGCTATGTGATATCAGTGTCAGCTATGTGATATTAATGTGAGCTATGTGAAATCAGTGTCAGCTATGTGATATCAGTGTCAGCTATGTGATATCAGTGTCAGCCATGTGATGTCAATATCAGCTATGTGATATAGGTGTCAGCTATGTGATATCCATGTCAGCTATGTGATATAGGTGTCAGCTATGTGATATCCATGTCAGCTATGTGATATAGGTGTCAGCTATGTGATATCAGTGTCAGCCATGTGATGTCAGTGTCAGCTATGTGATATCCATGTCAGCTATGTGATATCAGTGTCAGCTATGTGATATCAGTGTCAGCCATGTGATGTCAGTGTCAGCTATGTGATATCAGTGTCAGCTATGTGATATCAATGTCAGCTATGTGATAACCATGTCAGCTATGTGATATCAGTGTCAGCTATGTGATATCAGTGTCAGCTATGTGATACCCATGTCAGCTATGTGATATCCATGTCAGCTATGTGATATCAGTGTCAGCTATGTGATATCCATGTCAGCTATGTGATATCAGTGTCAGCTATGTGATATCAGTGTCAGCTATGTAAAGTATGAACCCAGCGAGAACAGAAAATAAACAGATGAGGGAGTTATTCCTGGCAAAATTTAAACGAGGGAAGATGCTTGGATTTACGTAGGCAGAGAGAATGGAAAGAATCGATGATGCAGGTGGGAAAGAAAACCAGGATGGGGTGGATGGACTGGGGAACGGGGGGCGGGGGGGGGGGGAGTGCAATATAAGTAAGTCCCACATGATTCTATTCTGAAAAAGAAAGTGTTTCCTTTGAGATCCACCGTGACAGAAATACGAGCGACATCTTCATAAACACTAACATTGAGTTTTACTTTTCTACATATTATAAGCACAGTGATCAGTCGAGATGAACATTCAACAAGAAACAGACCACCCACCCACCCACACCCACCCACCCGCCCACCCACCCACTCACACACCTTCTCCTCCCAACATCCTACTCCACCCAATAACAGCATCGGTCAAATAAAAAACATTGAAAGGAATACTATATACTTTTATGCTGATCGTATACTTAAAAGGATAGTAAAAAATAAAGCAAAAAGAAATAGATCACACACACACACACACACACACACACACACACACACACACACACACACACACACACACACACACACACAATGCGCGCGCACAACACACACACACACACACACACACACACACACACACACACACACACACACACACACACCACGCACGCACGCACGCGTAGCGTTTACAGTATTTTAATACTTATGGCTAACGACGTGGCTAGCTGCTATATGAGTTCTCATTAGGAAATTCCAGTGACAGACTCATGAACGACAATGTTGTTTGCTATTAGAATTACACCACGCCATTTCAGTGACAGACTCATGAACGACAATGTTGTTGCTGTCTGAATAGTCTGCACAGCTTTTCAGTGACAAGCACATTAAGAACGGTGTTCATGTTGTCTGTGTGTTGGCCATGGGTGGGAAGCACGTATTATCGTACTCGACATTGGTGCAGTCAATCTGTCGTAGCTGTCGTGGTGTCAGTGATAGTGTGTGTGTGTGTGTGTATGTGTGTGTGTGTGTGTGTGTGTGTGTGTGTGTGTGTGTGTGTGTGTGTGTGTGTATCTAAAATATTTGGTCTTGACAATTCTGTGCGTTGTGGTCATTTTCTGGTGCTAGTTGTGTGATACATATCCCCTCCCTCAGCCCCCATCCTACGTCATTGCCATTCTGTCTGTGCTGTAGTCTTTGTTCAGCTAGTTGTGTGATACATACCTCCCCCCTCCATCCCTTCTCCCAGCCCCTCATCCTTTTCATTGCCATTCTGTCTGTGCTGTAGTCTTGAAAAGTTAGTTGTGACACATATCTTCTCCCCCCTCCCCCTCCGTCACCTCTCCATCGTTCTTATTTTTGGTCATTTGATTCTGTCTGTGTTGAGGTCTTTGTTAAGCTTGTTGTCTGATACATACCTTATCTACCCCCCCCCCCCCCCTCCCCCAACCCCTTGTTTTAGTTCCTTATCCTTTCTCATTGCATTCTGTCTGTGTTGGGTCTTTGTACAGAGAGCTGTGTGATGTCTCCTTCTTCCCTCGCTCCCCCCCCCCCTCCATTTTTTTTCTTTGTCTTTGCCATTCTGTCTGTGTTGTGGTCTTTGTAGAGTAAGTTGTGTGAGACATCCTTCTCCCCCCCTCCCCTCCATCATTTTCTGTTCTTTGTTCTTTGTCATTGCCATTCTGTCTGTGTTGTTGTCTTTGTACAGATAGTTGTGTCATACACCTTCTCCCCCAACCCTACCCTCCATCATTTTCCGCATTTTTTTCTTTGTCATTGCCATTCTGTCTGTGTTGTTGTCTTTCTACAGATAGTTGTGTGATACCTCCTTCTTCTTCCCCTCCCCTCCATCATTTTCTATTTTTTTTCTTTGTCATTGCCATTGTGTCTATGTTGTGGTCTTTGTACAGATAATTGTTGATACCTCCGTCTTCCCCCCCTCCCCTCAATCGTTTTTTTTTCTTTGTCATTGCCATTCTGTCTGTGTTGTTGTCTTTAAACAGATAGTTGTGTGATATCTCCTCCGTCCCCCTTCCCCTCCGTCTTTGTCTATTTTTTTTCTTTGTCATTGCCCATTCTGTCTGTGTTGTGGCCTTTGTAAACTAAGTTGTGTGACACCTCCTTCTCCCTCCTCCTCCCTTCCATCATTTTTTTTCTTTGTCATTGCCATTGTGTCTGTGTTGTGGTCTTTAAACAGATAGTTGTGTGATATCTCCTCCGTCCCCCTTCCCCTCCGTCTTTGTCTATTTGTTTTCTTTGTCATTGCCAATTCTGTCTGTGTTTGTGCCTTTGTAAACTAAGTTGTGTGACACCTCCTTCTCCCTCCTCCTCCCCTCCATCACTTTCTATTTTTTTCTTTGTCATTGCCAATTCTGTCTGTGTTGTGGCCTTTGTAAACTAAGTTGTGTGATACCTCCTTCTCCCTCCTCCCCCCTCCATCACTTTCTATTTTTTTCTTTGTCATTGCCAATTCTGTCTGTGTTGTGGCCTTTGTAAACTAAGTTGTGTGACACCTCCTTCTCCCTCCTCCTCCCCTCCATCATTTTCTATTTTTTTCTTTGTCATTGCCATTCTGTCTGTGTTGTGGCCTTTGTAAACTAAGTTGTGTGACACCTCCTTCTCCCTCCCCTCCCCTCCATCACTTTCTATTTTTTCTTTGTCATTGCCAATTCTGTCTGTGTTGTGGCCTTTGTAAACTAAGTTGTGTGACACCTCCTCTCCCTCCCCCCCCCCCCCGCTCCCCTCCATCATGTTCTATATTTCTCCTTTGTCATTGCCATTCTGTCTGTGTTGTCGTCTTTTTACAGATAGTTGTGTGATGCCTCCTTCTTGACCCCCCCCCCCGGCTCCCCTCCATCATGTTCTATATTTCTCCTTTGTCATTGCCAATTCTGTCTGTGTTGTCATCTTTTTACAGATAGTTGTGTGATACCTCCTTCTTCCCCCTCCCCTCCATCATTGTCAGTTTTTCTTTCTTTTTCATTGCCATTCTGTCTGTGTTGTGGTCTTTGTAGAGTATTTGTGTGATACCTCCTTCTTCTTCCCCTCCCATCCATCATTTTCTTTTTTTCTCTTTGTCCTTGCCACTGTGTCTATGTTGTGGTCTTTGTACAGATAATTGTGTGATACCTCCGTCTTCCCCCCCTCCCCTCAATCGTTTTTTTTTCTTTGTCATTGCCAATTCTGTCTGTGTTGTTGTCTTTGTAGTGTAAGTTGTGTGACACCTCCTTCTCCCTCCTCCTCCCCTCCATCACTTTCTATTTTTTTTCTTTGTCATTGTCATTGTGTCTATGTTGTGGTCTTTGTACAGATAATTGCGTGATACCTCCATCTCCCGCCCTCCCCTCCCCTCCCCTTAATCATTTTTTCTTTGTCATTGCCATTCTGTCTGTGTTGTTGTCTTCGTAGTGTAAGTTGTGTGATACCTCCTTCTTCCCCCTCCATCATTTTCTTTTTTGTTTCCATTGTCATTGCCATTCTCTCTCTGTGTTGCTGTCTTTGTAGAGTAAATTCTGTCATACCTCCTTCTCCCTCCCCCCTCCCCTACATCACTTTCTTTTTTTTCTTTGTCATTGCCATTCTGTCTGTGTTGTTGTCTTTGTAGTATAAGTTGTGTGACACCTCCTTCTCCCTCCCCCTCCCTTCCATCATTTTTTCCCTTTGTCATTGCCATTGTGTCTGTGTTGTGGTCTTTAAACAGATAGTTGTGTGATACCTCCTTCCCCCTTCACCTTCATCTTTGTCTATTTTTTTTCTTTGTCATTGCCATTCTGTCTGTGTTATGGCCTTTGTAAACTAAGTTGTGTGATACCCCCTTCTCCCTCCCCCTCCCCTCCATCACTTTCTATTTTTTTCTTTGTCATTGCCATTCTGTCTGTGTTATGGCCTTTGTAAACTAAGTTGTGTGACACCTCCTTCTCCCTCCTCCTCCCCTCCATCACTTTCTATTTTTTTCTTTGTCATTGCCAATTCTGTCTGTGTTGTGGCCTTTGTAAACTAAGTTGTGTGACACGTCCTTCTCCCTCCTCCTCCCCTCCATCACTTTCTATTTTTTTCTTTGTCATTGCCATTCTGTCCGTGTTATGGCGTTTGTAAACTAAGTTGTGTGATACCTTCTTCTCCCTCCCCCTCCCCTCCATCATTTTCTATTTTTGTTCTTTGTCATTGCCATTGTGTCTGTGTTGTGATCTTGGTAGAGATAGTTGTGTGATACCTCCTTCTTCCCCCCCCCCCCCTCCATCATTTTGTTTTTCTTTCTTTGCCATTGCCATTGTGTCTGTTTGTTGTCTTTAAACAGATAGTTGTGTGATACCTCCTTCTCCCTCCCCCTCCCCTCCATCATTTTTTTTTCTTTCTTTGCCATTGCCATTGTGTCTGTTGTCTTTAAACAGATAGTTGTGTGACACCTCCTTCTCCCTCCCCCATCCCCTACATCATTTTCTATTTTTTTGTCTTGGCCATTCTGTCAGTATTGTTGTCTTTTTACAGAGAGCTGTGTGACACCTCATTCTCTCTCTCTCTCTCTCTCTCTCTCTCTCTCTCTCTCTCTCTCTCTCTCTCTCTCCCCCCCCCCCCGCTCCCTCATTTTCTTTTTTTCTTCTTTGTCATTGCCATTTTGTCTGTGTTGTTGTCTTTGTAGTATAAGGTTGTGTGATACCTTCTTCTCCCCCCCCCTCCCCTCCATCATTTTCCATATTTTTTCTTTGTCATTGCCATTCTGTCTGTGTTGTGGTCTTTGTACAGATAGTTGTGTGATACCTCCTTCCCTCTCCCCTCCATCATGTTCTATTTTTTCCCCTTTTTCATTGCCATTCTGTCTGTGTTGTGGTCTTTGTACAGACAGATGTGTCATGCCTCCTTCTCCCCCTCTCCCCTTCATCATGTTCTATTTTTTTCCTTTGTCATTGCCATTCTGTCTTCTGTGTTGTGGTGTTTGTACAGATAGTTGTGTGATGCCTCCTTCTTGCCCCCCTCCCGCCCCCCCCCCCCCGGCTCCCCTCCATCATGTTCTATATTTCTCCTTTGTCATTGCCAATTTCTGTCTGTGTTGTCGTCTTTTTCCAGATAGTTGTGTGATACCTCCTTCTTCCCCCTCCCCTCCATCATTGTCAGTTTTTGTTTCTTTTTCATTGCCATTGTGTCTGTGTTGTGGTCTTTAAACAGATAGTTGTGTGATATCTCTCCGTCCCCTTCCCCTCCATCTTTGTCTATTTTTTCTTTGTCATTGCCATTGTGTCTGTGTTGTGGTCTTTAAACAGATAGTTGTGTGATACCTCCTTCCCCCTTCCCCTCCATCTTTGTCTATTTTTTCTTTGTCATTGCCATTCTGTCTGTGTTGGCCTTTGTAAACTAAGTTGTGTGATACCCCCTTCTCCCTCCTCCTCCCCTCCATCATTTTCTTTTTTTTTTCTTTGTCATTGCCATTGTTCTGTGTTGTGATCTTGGTACAGATAGTTATGTGATACCTCCTTCTCCCTCCCCCCTCCCCTCCATCATTTTCTATTTTTTTCTTTGTCGTTGCCATTGTGTCTTTGTGTGTGATCTTGGTACAGATAGTTGTGTGATACCTCCTTCTTCCCCCTCCCCTCCATCATTTTGTTTTTTTTCTTGCCATTGCCATTGTGTCTGTTTGTTGTCTTTAAACAGATAGTTGTGTGATACCTCCTTCTCCCTCCCCCTCCCCTCCATCATTTTGTTTTTCTTTCTTGCCATTGCCATTGTGTCTGTTGTCTTTAAACAGATAGTTGTGTGACATCCTTCTCCCTCCCCCATCCCCTACATCATTTTCTATTTTTTTGTCTTGGCCATTCTGTCAGTATTGTTGTCTTTTTACAGAGAGCTGTGTGACACCTCATTCTCTCTCTCTCTCTCTCTCTCTCTCTCTCTCTCTCTCTCTCTCTCTCTCCCCCCCCCCCCCCGCTCCCTCATTTTCCTTCTTTTCTTCTTTGTCATTGCCATTTTGTCTGTGTTGTTGTCTTTAAACGATAGTGTGTATATCTCCCTCCCCCCCCCCTCCTCTTTTTTTCTTTTTCTTTGCCTTTGCCTTTCTGTCTGTGTATGGCATTTGTAACTAAGTTGCTTGACTCCCTCCTCTCCTCCCCTCCCCTCCATCCTTTCTTTTTCTTTGTCATTGCCTCTGTCTGTGTTGTGACTTTGTAACCTGTTTTGACCCCTCCTCTCCCTCCTCCTTCCTCCTCCTTTCTATTTGTCTTTTGTCTTTGTCGTATTGTTGAACTGTCTTCACCCCTCCCCCCTCCCCTCCCTCATCTTTTTTTTCTTTGTCTTGCTATTGTCTGCTTTTGCTTTGTGTGGCCTTTGTAAACTCTCTGTCCCCCCTCCCCCTCCTCTCCCCTTTTTTTTCTTTCTTGCATTCTCTGTCTGTGTTGTGGCCTTTGTAATAAGTTGTGTACCACCTTCTCTCCCCCCCTCCCCTCCATCATTTCTTTTTTTTCTTTGTCATTGTCCATTGTGTCTGTGTTGTGTCTTTGTAAGTAAGTGTGTGAACCTCCTTCCCCCCCCCTCCCTCCTCACCCTTTCTTTTTTTCTTTGTCATTGCTATTCTGCTGTGTTGTGTCTTTGTAAGTAGTATGTGAACCTCCTTCTTCCCCCCCCCATCTTTTCTTTTTTTTTTCATTGTCATTGCCTTCTCTGTTGTGTCTTTATGAATTCTGTGATACTCCTCTCATCCCCCCTCCCTCTCCTTCCTTTTTCTTTGTCATTGCCATTCTGTCTTGTTTTTCTTTGTATTCCAATTGTGTGATCACCTCTTCTCCCACCTTCCTTTACCTCTTTTTTCCCCTTTGTCATTGCCCATTGTGTCTTTGTGTTTGTCTTAACAATGTTGTTATACCTCTCTTCCCCTCCCTCCATCTTTGTCTATTTTTTTTCTTTGTCTTCCTTCCTGTGTTGGCCTCTCTAACAAGTTGTGTATACCCCTCTTCTCCTTCTCTCTCCTCTCACATTCTATTTTTTCTTGTCTTGCTTTGTTGGTATGATTGGTAATATCTGTGATCCCCCCTCCCCTCCCTTTCCTTTTCCCCCTCGCCATCATTTGTCTTTTTTCTTTTATCCAGTAGTTGTGTGATACTCCTCTGTCAACTCCTGTCTCAATCTCTTCTTTCCCCCCCCCCCCTCCTCTCATTCCTGTTTTTTTTTGTCTTGTGTGTTTGACTTGTGTGTCCTCCTCCCCCCCCCCCTCATCATTTTTTTTCTTTGCATTGCCATTTGTCTGTTTGTTTACAGTATTGTGTGTCCTCCTTCCCCCCCCCCCCTCATTTTTTCTTTGCATTGCATTTGTCTGTTGTCTTACAGAAGTTTGTGATACCTCCCCCCCCTCCCCTCCATCTTTTTTTTTTTTTCATTGCATTTGTCTGTTGTCTTTAGATATTGTGTGATACCTCTTCTCCCCTCCCTCCATCATTTTTTTTTTCTTTGCATGCCATGTGTCTGTTGTCTTAAATTGTGACCCCTCTCCCCCCTCCCCTCATCGTTTTTTTTTTGTCTTGCCATTCTGTCTGTTTTGTCTTTTATAAGTGTTGATACCTCCTTCTTCCCCTCCATCATTTCTTTTTTTTTGTCATTGCATTCTCTGTGTTTGTCTTTGTAGATAATTTGTGATCCTCCTTCCCCCCCCTCCCTCATCATTCTTTTTTCTTTGTCATTGCCTTCTGTCTGTGTTGTCTTAAGATAGTTGTGATACCTCCTTCCCCTCCCCTCCATCATTCATTTTTTTTTTCTTGCCATTCTGTCTGTGTTTTGTCTTTGAGAAGTTGTTGCCTCCTTCCCCTCCCTTCATCATTTTTTCTTGTCATTGCCATTTCTGTGTTGTGTTTAACAATAGTTTGTGATATCCTCGTCCCCCCCCTCCTCTGTCTATTTTTTCTTTCTTGCCATCTGCTGTGTTGGCCTTTTAATAGTTGTTGACCTCCTTCTTCCCCTCCCCTCCATCATTTCATTTTTTTCTTCATTGCATTCTGTCTGTGTTGTGCCTTTGTATAAGTTGTGTGAACCTCCTTCTCCTCCCCTCCCCTCCATCATTTCTTTTTTTCTTTGCTGCATTGTGTCATGTTGTGCTTTGTACAATAATTGTGTGATACCTCCCCCCCCTCCCTAATATTTTCTTTGTCATTGCATTCTGTCGTGTTGTTGTCTTTGTAGTAGTTGTGTAACCCTTCCCCCTCCACATTCTTTTTTCTGTCATTGCATTCTCTGTGTTTGCTTTGTAGTAATTGTGATACCTCCTCTCCCCCTCCTCTCTTCTTTTTTC
>CM065714.1:15200515-15210515 GCA_033310375.1 Conus canariensis | reverse complement strand
TCGGCGAAGGTCATCCCAGAGGCTTTTCAAAAACCTGTGAACTTGCAATCCTGTGTTTCCGACTTCACTCAATGCACAAAACGGCTTTGATAAGTGTAAACTTAAAAAATAATTTGTTTTACCCTGTGACCTTTACATTGACCTAATGGATAAAACGGTAAAATATGTGAAGAAAATAATGTCAATAAAGAGAACTGTGTATTAAAACGGATTATTGAAATGGGCCTATAGGATACCAGACAAAAACAGCCCTCTTGGGCGATGTACTGAACTTTAATGGAGATTCCAATAGTAAGTTAACATTTTTTTTTTTTTTGCGTTTATATAAGTTTGGTTCAGTTCAGTCAAAGGTCAGATGAAGGGTTGCCATGGCCATTGTGATCGCAGATTCATTTGACTTTGTGAACGTGAACGAGGCTCAAAATGGTAGTTCGCTTGCAAATACATAATTGAATTCATTTGTCAGGCAGCGTAACAAAGCTCTAACAAAGTTCCCCCATTGTAGTCATCCCTACTCCTCCTCTCGTTTGTAAAAAAAAAACAACAACAAAAAACACCAAAACAAAACAAAACAAACAAACAAAAAAAGAAAAAAAAAGAAGAAACAAACTGGAAATACAAAACCTAGCAGGAAAGCAGCAATCTGAAAATGAGTTACAGCAAGCAAATAAAACAGTGCACACAGAAAGCAGACCGATTCTTTCATAACTTCAACCAGGCGAATACAACAACGAAACGAAAAGGCCACTCATGAAATCACAGTCACAAGGCAAACAGTGCGACAGACACACAGACAGACCTAGAAAACAAGCATCTGTTGGGAATGTCAGAGATGGAATCAGTGTTCAAGAACAACAACAACATCAAGGACGACTCGAGTAAATGTAACAGTATGAATAGAAAGTAAGCCAGCTGTAGGAAAGACACATAAGCAATCGGTATCAAAATTGACCAAGAACACAAGATGACGACTATCAGATTCCCAGTATGCTTAAATAAATCACTGCGAAGATTTCAGACAAGCTTAACTCAAATGGACTGTGCTACAAATGATGACGCAACAACAGAAACATCCACTAAAGCCAACTCAAATGGAATCTACTAGTATTAAAAAAAAACAACTTGGACGAGGATACAGCAACACAAATATCAAGCACACTATCAGGCAAGCTTTCTGCGGCGTGGTGGGCATGTGGTCTACATTACGCCTCCAGCATGGGGGCCGATGGCATCAGGGGCCTGGAGACGTTCACTGCGGCTTCCTCCTGTTGGGGAGGCACTGGTCGGTTTGAGCCTTCTCCGCAGGCAGTGGAGAAGCAGGACCTGAACTTCAACATGAAGCCTGTTTTTTCAGGTGCTGTCACGAGAGAAATGGATCATTCAGGCGGTGCCCATGTCCTTTGTTTTCTGGTCTAGTTTTAGACATAATGCATGCACGGGCCTGTGGTGTCATGGTTTTACACACACACACACACACGCACGCACGCACGCACACACGCACGCACGCACGCACGCACGCACACAACACACACACACACACACACACACACACACACACACACCACACACAAGCACGTAAGTTCACACACACACACACACGCACACAAAGTAAACAGTACCATTTGATGATGGTCATTGACATAAGTGAAATAATGTTGGTATTAACACAGTAATAGTTGTTGGACAGAAATGGAAATGATCAATGAGAAAAGAGTTGACATGTCCATAAACACACACACACACACACACACACACACACACACACACACACACACACACACACACACACAAATAGACCCTGCTGTTCTACTACCCTCCAACCCATTTCTTTTCTCCCCTACTATGTTTAGCCGCTATTAATACTACAACTATCATCGTCATATTATCACCAAAAGGAACAGTATTCCTCCTCTTATCATTTAAATATTTTCATCATCGTTACTATCATCACTATCATTGCTGTTGTTATCATTATCATTATTATCATCATTATCATTTTAACTCCCATGGTCCCCTTCTCAACGGCCTCGTTTTCATCCACACCCATTTTGCGCCGAATATACGGAGATAGGTGGTTGCTCGTTCTTCGTTTTCATTGTCCTAAACGTTGTTTGGGTTTGCCTGAAGAAGACCCAAGACGTCGAAATGCCTCATGTTTTTTTCCTATAATCTGTTTGTCTGTATTGTCTTACGAAACTAATACCCTTTCTTTTCAAAATTTGCTTCAATTTCCGCCTTCAGTCATCTTGGTTTGAAACTGAATAAAGAAAGACAAAGGTGAAAAATAAAGACTACGTTTAAATGACCCTTTCTGTGATTAAGCTATTTCAGTGTCGAATCCACTTCGCCGCTGATTTAAAGAGAAGAGAAGAAGAAGAAGAAGAAGAAGAAGAAGAAGAAGAAGAAGAAGATGATAACGACAATGATAGTGGTGATATGGAGTCAGAACAGAAATTTCATCTATTTCCGATGCTCGCATGCATTTCACGCGTCATAAATAGTAACACATTCTGACTGGTTCTTTGATTTGTGCGCTGTTGCACTGCCCAGAGAACGGGTCTGGGAACCGACATGTAGCTGATCTTTATCCCTAAAGATTTTCAGTTTACACCAAAACATTTGTTGTTGTTTGTTTTCTTGTTTATGTTTTTTTTTTAAACACAGACTTGAAACTGTAAACTTGTGATCGTGAAGTTACTGATCAACGTATAATCATTTCACAGACTTGATACCTTAAATTTGTGATTGTGATGTTACTGATAAACGTATAAGCATTTCACAGACTTGATACTGTAAATTTGTGATCGTGATGTTACTGATCAACGTATAATCAACGTTTTATTACAGTTTCTGATTTATTTCTCTGTTGATACGAACGCCAGTGACACTGTTGATTAACAACGGATTTACAACTTCAACGATATACTGATGGCCATGAACGAATTTATCCCTTTTACGCTACATTGAATACTGTTCATTTTGACTAAAATCATGAATTAGAACAGTTACTAAACTTTCATGAATATAGATCTAATGAGGCGACCGCAGGCGGAAATCTAAACTAATTTGAAAAATTATTGCTAAAGCTCTGCCCAAAAAACGTTGACAAACGTATCGCAACGCCCATCTTGCGCCGAATCGGATGAAGATAAGTGATTGCTCGTTCATTTTCGTTGTCCTGAGTGGTTTGTATCTGGCCTGAAGAAGACCTAATAGGTCGAAACGCGTCGTGTTTTGTCTTGTGATTCGTTTGTCAGCGTTTTCTGGGCCGAGATTTAGCAATAATTTTTCAAAATGTTTTTATGAATATGAAAATAAATATATGACAGCATTATTCACTTCACACGCAAGAATATTTTAAAGAGGAAAGATCGAATAAGAACTTCACTTACTTGCAGTGCCGCCGTTTTCGAGGCTGGATGACGGCTTTGGTCGCAGACATCGAAACACCGTGAAGGCTACTACTGCCGCTATTATGCCGACAGAGAAAAGCGCACCGATGATCCATAGTGTCCGCTTCAAGCGCAGTATCTCTCCTGACAGATTCAGAAAAGAACCACATGCATTCAAAGCTTGTATACTGCCTAGGCTGAACAGAGGACCACACATACGTAACTGTGATGTTATGGGTCGGGTCACCACACACGCACAATTTGCAACTTTCTTTTTAAACAAACTAGACCCTCACCACAGCATCTTAACTGCGTATGATAACTAGCACTATCCGACTCCACAACAAACTCAGATAAATATATAATTTATTCTATAATTTCATAAATAACACAACCACAATATGACAACAGTTCACATCTTTATCGACATATTAAGAACACCTTTCACATACACATTTCCATATACAGTAGAATTTCCCTTTGTAACCCCTCTAAATGAGTCTTTCTCCACAACCAACATTCTTGGATGGATAATTTTTCTCAAACTGTCATACCTATTCTTAAATGACATTTCCTTTCAGCACAAAGAAAACCTACATTCATCAGATACACCCTCTTAATGGAACCATGACCTGAAAGTTCGGTGAATCCCTAAGTTATCTTTCCACAAGTTTCACACCAACATACCCAGTCTCCTCTTGGACACTTTCACTCTTGACAGTCTCACCCTTTCTACACGTTCACCTCCAGTCATCAGTTCTTCTTCTTCTTCTTCTTCTTCTCCTCCTTCTTCTTCTTCTTCTTCGTCTTTGTCCTCTTCCTCTTCAACTTCTTCTTCTTCCCCTTCTCCTTATTCGCCTTCTCCTTCTCTTTCTTCTTGTTCTTCTGTTCCTTTTTCCCTTTTTGTGAACTTGTCGACAATATTCTTCTTCTTTTTTTATCTTCATGTTCCTGACCTCTTTTCCTCTAGTCAACTTCATTTTCATTTGAGACATTTTTTCCAAAACAACCTTCCTCTTAGAGGTCCTATTCCCACCTGACACACTAACATTATCTGTGAGAACAGAGGTCATCCCACTACCAGCACAAAGTACAAGAAGCCCCAATTACCTGTAGTCACACACACACACACACACACACACACACACACACACACACACACACACACACCACACACACATGCATGCATATAGACTTCAAGCTTTAATCAGTTGAAAAAATCTACTCATCCACACAAAAACTAGTCCAAATTCTAAAGGCCCACTTTGGCTAAAAAGAAAATTAAATATTGAACAGTAAAAAACCACCAACACCCAAATAAACATATTGCAAATTTTCGGTTCATTTGTAAAACCTTTGTCAAGCATAAAAACCAAGGGCCCACTCTAGAAAATTAAATATACAGTAAAACTCACAACCCCATGACATCATGACACTCACTTCCTGGAGTTAAAATTGTTTGGAAGAAGGCCAGAAAATTTTTAGAGAAAACCAGAAACCAATTTCAGAATTCACATCAAAACTTTGAATTAATTTTCCCCACCAATCACACGATCAAAGATCATAGTCAGTTGTATTAAATACAAAAAAAAATTAGTTATCATCGTCAATAGATGAAATTCATTACCGTATATTCACACAGCTGCAGATTTGCAGAACTATATAAAGAAGAATTCTTGCCATCAGGGTCAAAGACAACACTATTACTGTTTTATGAAAATAAGCATTGAACACAATCAAGATATCTCAGATTCAAAATCACCATGTGAAGCATGAAGTGGTAAAATCAGGCACGACCAAAACAGCACATAAGCAAATCACGACTCTTGAAATAAAGAAGTAAATCACGTTAGGCATGACCGACATGGTCACACAATCAACTCCCGACACTCTTACAGCTACTCAGAGTATATCTGTTCATAGTCATTGTTATACTATCAGCATATTATTCAAACATTTGGGAACTTCAAGCATCGTAACTTTGCTTAGGGTCAAAAATTAATGTCAAGTAAACTACATCCATATCTCGCAAAGTCCATATCAGGCAAACGTCCAATTTAAAATGAAATAACTAAAAGATAGGAAGTGCAGTTAAGGTTGAATACAATATGCAGCAATATACAACTTTTCGTCGAAAAACATTCACGTCTGATGCAACATTGCATGGCCCCAAAAACATTAGCCCTGAATACCTCTAAGTAAGACTTACCAAACTTAATCCTGAACACAGCTTAACAGCATAAATCCAAACATCTAAAAAAAGTGATGTATTGTTCAGTACCCAGTAAACCATCAATGTAGTACTGCAACAAATCAAGACAGGACTTCAAAAATCCAAAGAACCGACGTTAGGAATTTAAAGTCACTAGTACTACCAACTTACAGCGGCTTCATCTATCTGAATCACCACTTCGAAATAGCAAAACGATCTAATTCTTTACACATACACATACACATACAATACCAACTTTAAATTGTACGTCCCAAATAAAAGAAATGAACGAATAATGTGAACGAAGAAAAATCACATGGAGGAATATAAACAAATGTCAGGTATACAGAATCAATGGAAACTGAACGTATAGATTTCACACAAGTCCATGCCGCCACCAAAAGACAGACGTTTACAGGAAATAAACCAGCAGGATAATATCAAGGGCACATCCACTCTCGGGAAAGCAGATCTGCCATGGTATTATCAGTACCAGGGATAGGCTCAACAGTGAAATTCAGCTCTTGGATAGCTAAGGACCAGCGCAATACCAACTGTTCTTGTATTTGGAAGGTCTGAAGAAAGTCAACGGTCTGTGGTCCGTTTGGAGGATGAAAGGGATACCAGAAACAGAGAGCGTGCAAATTTCTCACATCCCCAGAGTATGGCTAAGCATTCTGGCTCGAATACTTCTGTTGAGTGGGAGAGAGCTTCTTACTGGCAAACTGAACGGGATGGAGCGATCCCTTCTTCCTCTGCTAGAGCACAGCGTCCATACCCACACTACTGGCGTCCGTACGCAAGCTGAAATCAATGTTCTATGAAGATGCAGAGAATAATGTGGAACGGCTTTGGGACACGCTGCATTACAAATGGAAGCATTCAACATCGGCATATTTCTGACAGGCCTCCAACAACTCCACTAGTCGTCGTGGTGCAGCGGTTAATGTCTCAGACTTGGAGACTGGGAGGTCTTGGGTTCGATTCCCAGAGAGAGTTATTTGTGGAATTTTTCAGCCCCGGTCAGCTCCTGACCAGAGTTAAGTGTGTTATGGACTCAAGACGGGAAGACTGGAACCACACAGGTGAGTTTTATCCACTGAATGGATGCCTCTGTAGTAGTCGCTCATATTTCGTCACCAACACTGCAGGTATTTGTGTCTCCTGGGCCTGGTTGTCGCGGGATGTATCATGACAGGCACTGCAGTGGGGATGGAAAGGGAGACACTATGTGCGCTTTCTATTTTCCTTTCCACGGGGTAGCAGAACAGTTTATGTTGAAGCATTAACTCACATGCAGGCGAGCACTATAACAAAGGCTATGAACAAAGGCTATGAACAAAGGCTCGGCGCGCGCACCACAGGTTTCAACCACTGTTGTGAAATGCACATTGTTTATGAATCTGCTGGGCTTTGCCAACGGTCATAATTATGTCAAGACTCGTTGAAAACACGTGACTGTGTGGTTGTTAGCAGTATTACATGTGTGTGACATTTTTTTGAATGCTTTGTCAGGCTAATTATTGTAATCGTAGTTGATCTGGACTGACAGCGATGCTGTTGGTGTCGTCATCATCATCGTCATCATAACCATTACCGTCGCCAACATTATACACAGTTTATATTAACGTTATCATTGTCATCATCATTCTTGAGTTTGAAGTTGTTGACGAGTAGCAGGGACGCCCCATTTGATCTGAACCACTAGTATCTGACTAGTCTTTAACCACTCTAGCTTTAGCCGTAGCAAGTCAAATGTTCCACGTTCGAATCCTGCTGCACCCAAAGTTAAAAAAAAAAGAAATTTCTACTGTCCATCTAAATACGTTGTTGTTCTGGCGGTATCACTGTGGTGTTTTATAGATCCTCGCTCCCCAACTCCACTTGTTTGATTTAAAAAAAATTGTTCTTGAAGTTTGGCAATGGAATCTAAAAAGCAAATTAAACTTGAAAAGAATTCTAGGCTAGTGTCTTCCACCTGAACAATCTAAGCATCTATCTATCTATCTATCTGTATACCTGTCTGTCTACTTGTATATGTATGTGTCTGCCTGTCTGTCTATCTATCTATCCATCTACCTATCTGCGAGTCTGTCTACCAATCCACATTCGTTGTTGAAAATACTTCTACCCCCCCCCCCCCCCCCCCATTTACTTGCTTTATTCTCTTGGCCCGGCCAGAGGGGTGGATGTACAAAAAAAGCAGTTATGCTTGTTCCGTTACCCTCAATAGGGGAATTTCGTTCGTTGGTTGTTTCCTTCGCTTATCCCCGTTTCCGCCGCCTACTCACTTATTTTGGCGTGCACGTTAGCCGTGAATGTCATCTGGCCTAAAAACTTCTGCGTTCCTTGTGAATGGTCGATCAGTGTGTGTGTGTGTGTGTGTGTGTGTGTGTGTGTGTGTGTGTGTGTGTGTGTGTGCATGTGTGTGTGTGTGTGTGTGGGGGTGGTGAGAGTGGGGGTGGGTTCTTACCTGATAATTTCTCCACCTCTGCCTCCGCCTCCTCCCGTTTTTCACCTGTTGGGACGATCAAGGACGTTTACTCACAGAATCTGATTTTTCAAATGCATGATTCTCTCTCTCTCTCTCTCTCTCTCTCTCTCTCTCTCTCTCTCTCTCTCTCTCTCCTCTCCCCCCCGAATGCACAGAGCCCCATTCTCTTTCATGAAAACCTGACCTCTACACAAGCTGTCAGCCTACAGTATAATGGCATTTACGTTCAAAGTCCATACAATTATATTACCTCCATATCCTTACCGAGTTTGTTCAAAACGCAACAAAAGTTACACTTCTACTAGATCATATTTTACCACAGGCAGGCACTGACTGATACAAATCAAGCCTGGCATATTCTTCCTGTGCCCATAGGGGCGTGTTGGTCTTTCAGTCTGTCAGATCGAACACACGGAAATCGTTACCAAAGGAATGAATAACGACAGCTTGCTTAGCATTTCTAAACTGCTCTGTCTGTCTGTCTCACTCACAGACTTAATTTTCAGAATATGCATACAGGCGTCTGAACCGTATATCTGTGTGTGCCATTGTGTGTGTTGTGTGTGTGTGTGTGTGTGTGTGTGTGTGTGTGTGAGTGCGCGTGCGTGCGTGCGTGTGTGTGTGTGTGTGTGTGTGTGTGTTGTGCGCGCGCGCGCGCGCGCGTGCGTGCGTGCGTGTGTGTGTTTGTGTGTGTGTATGTGTGTGTGTGTGTGTGTATGCACGCGCGCGTGCGTGCGTGTGTGCGTGTGTGGTGTGTGTGTGTGTGTGTGTGTGTGTGCGTGCGTGTATTGTGTGAGCGCGCGCGCACCTTTTTGTGCCTCTGTGTGTGTGCGTGTGTGTGTGTGTGCGCGTGCACGCGCACTTTTTTCTGCTTCTGTGTGTCGGTGTGCGCGCGCGCGCGTGTGTGTGTGTGTGTGCGCGCGCGCGCATGTGCGTGTGTGTGTGTGCGTGCGTGCGTACGTGCGTGCGTGCGCGCGTGTGTGTGTGCTTCCGTGTGTGTGAGTACCTTTGTGTGTTCCTCTGTGTGTGTGTGTGTGCGTGTGTGTGTGTGTGTGTGTGTGTGTGTGTGAGGAGAGAGAGAGAGGAGGAGAGAGAGAGAGAGAGAGAGAGAGAGAGAGAGAGAGCGTCTCTTACTTTCGCAAAGAATTTCACACGTAGGATACCGTTTCCGGAAAGTAACGCGATCTTCCTCGCACCATTGTCGGTATATTGCCGTGCAGTTTCGGCACCCTTTTTCAAGCGCCGAGTCACTGCAGAATTGCAGGTGTCCGCATATTTCGTAGTGTCCCTTTAAGTTGAGACATTGGTTTTCCGACGCGGCAGCGCCAAAGATAAGAAATATCACGATAATAAGCTTTTCCATGGCTTTTTTTGGCAGCTGAAAGAAAACAAAACATCATAAAAATGGGTGTACATACATCCACACACGCACGCATGCACGCATACTCTCACACAAACAGACTTACAGACAGACACGCACGTGTGCAGGCACGCACGCACTATGCACGCGCGCGGGCACGCACGCACATACACACACATACACACACACACGCACGCACATACACACACACACACGCGCGCATGCACGCACACGCACACACACACACACACACACACACACACAGAATTCAGTCCTTGAGCCCCTCGCCCTGGACTGGAGAATAATAAATTCACAAGCACTTGTTGCGCAAAGCAACGTGCTGGAGAAAGGCTCTACGAAAATTAACAAAGCGGAAATTCAGACAGACATCTCTAGACAGTTTGTCCTAACTTGATCTACTCCAGTAATTTCAGCAGATCAGACTTGTTTGCTCTCAGAAATAATTACATAATGAAACCATCGATCTTACGGACTGACAATTTTGCGGCTGAAAATTCGACTCGATTTTCAGTACATTTCGG
>CM065714.1:15173015-15195515 GCA_033310375.1 Conus canariensis | reverse complement strand
ACAAACACACGACCGCCAACTCAACGGTTAGGTTTACCCGCCCTCTCACCGATCACCCTAGTGAGAGAGAGAGAGGGGTCTGCTATGCCAGCGCCTATGACGCTTTTAGTACACTAACTAAGATTTCTGGTCAATGCACACACCAACAAAACATGAAAAAACACAAAGAAACTCACTGCTACTTGACACTGGCTCGGTTAAGCGGCAATCAGTTAGCTATTCACGAGCGGTCACACACGATGCTTCTCGTCTGGTTTCCGTCGGTAAAAAGAAAGATCTAGAACATGATCCGGTGTAACGATCCATTTTAACTCCCCTCCACTTTTTAACTCCCCGCGAGTTAGAATTAGCATGTGCCAATTTTAACTCCCCGGGAGTTAAAACAAACCACGCCAGAACCCCCCCCCTCCCCCCTGTTTTAGATTAACTCCCCACCCCCAAAAATTCAGTTTTATGTGTTAGTCAAGATATGAGAAATAAACATTTCATATACACCCCCTCCCTCCCTCCCTCCCTCCCCCTCTCTCTGTCTGTCTGCCTGTCTGTCTGTCTGTCTGTCTCCCTCTCCCCCCCCCCCAACTTTCTTTCAGTCTCTCGCTCACTCTCTCACTCTCCTTGCTTGTCTGTCTGCCTTTTTGCTTGTCTGTCTGTTTGTTCTCTTTAATCTCTCTCCCTCTCTCTTTGCCAATAAAGCGTGGCTTTCCAGGGGGGGGGGGGGGGGGGGGGGGGTATGCCTCACCACCGCTCTCATTGCACTCTTCCACGGTCTTATGTTTCCACTGTTTAGCCAGGAAAACCTAGTCAGGACTGCGAGATAATAATGCCGACCTGACCTCCGTGTCAAGAGAGAGAGAGAGAGAGAGAGAGGGGCACAACATGTCCATTGATTTCTTTGCTAAACTCCATGGGAAAAAGGGCACAGTTACAGGGGGATGGGGGGATGGATGGGTGGGTGGGTGGTGAGCTCATGAAAGACCCTTGATGACGTACGATTGAGATCAGCAGTACAGACTTCTGAGAGTGCTGGCTGAGTCATACTCGAGACTCCTCCCCCCCCCACCTTCTCTCTCTCTCGGCTCTGCTCTCGCTGTTTTTTTTTATTATTTTTTTTTTAGGGCGTGCTCTTAAAACAACACCAATCAACAAACCAACCAAACAAAAAAATCTCGGAGGTTTTTCAATTTTTCTTCTCTTTGAAACATTAGTTCTCTCTGTCTGTCTGTCTGTCTGTCTGTCTCTCTCGCTCTCTCTCTGTCTCTGTCTCTGGGGCTGAGTTCAAGATCACGCAGCAGGCAGGACGCGAATTTGGTGCTCCCTAAAATTTTTGTACATTTTTGTTAATTAATCAGGATTAACGAACTCTGCAGTGATACAAGATGAACGCCGAATTGTGTGCAGGTTCTGTCGACATTAATATGCAAAAATTACTGCAAAATCAAAAAGAACAATTTGAAAAAGCTTTGGATTTCCGATTTGAAACAATGACTCAGCAGATTTCAGTCGGCTTGGACAGAGCCGTGCGAGAGTTAAAAATTGAACTGCATGAGCTGCGTGCTAAAACTTCGAGCTTAGAAGCAACTGTGACAAGTGCCACTCAGGAAACACACCGGACAAAGCAAATTGTGTCACAACTTGAAAACAAAATGGTACGAACAACAGGTGCGTTGTCTGACAAAATTGAAAAGCTTGAAATGTACTCTAGGCGGGACAATTTGAAGTTTTTCAATGTTCAGCCTAAGTCCAGCAGTGAGTCATATGATGAGTGTGTGACAGTGATTGTCCAGGTGCTACAAGGGACTGTGCCAGACAAAGTGTGGTGCCGGGATGACATCATCAGAGCACACCGTCTTGGACGCAGCAACGACAACAACCGACCCCCGCCGATGATCGTGAAGTTTGCGCGATGGGCTGATAAGATGGCGGTGCTTACCGAGGCAAAGAAGCACTGCGGAAGAAAAATGTGACGGTTGCCGCCGATCTGACAGACAGACAAAGAGAAACGCTACAAGAATACCGACAACAAGGTATGCACGCCTACTACAAGGGTAACAGACTGGTGGTGGAGGAACAGAGGCGACGTCCCGGTAACCGCTGGCAGACGGCACCAGAACACCACGCCGGCAGCGCTCAGCGATACGACTCCCGCATCAACACACGGTTCGATGAAGGCGACCACATCACCCGTAGCGAACATTACTACGACAGGCAGAGGTCTGGTAGTGAAAGGCTGGAACCATACCGTGGGTCGTGGTATAGGCCTACCAACAGTGACTGTGATCCGAGGGTCTATTATGGGGAGTGTGGAGGTGGGGGTGAGGACAATAACGGGAGCGGGGCACGGGACTGGAACTATGGCCAACCATACTACAGCTACCGGTCCATGTATCACTTTCCATCCCTGCCACCAGCACCGGACACTCGCAATTTGGTCAGTGTTCAACTTTCCAGTATTCATACCCCCAGATGGACAGTACAGGTAACACAACATGTCAGCGAGACACAAAGTCATGCAAAGGTGTCAGACAATGCAAGGGAGACGGGGGAGGGGGGGGGGATCATGGTTCAGTTGATATTATGAAAAACAAATTGTCACAGCCATACTGTGTGTCAGATTGGGTTTCTGACAGTGAACGGGGAACGGATGGAAATTCTGATCCTAACACTTTGAAAGAGGATCACTTGTGTCAGTTGGACAGTGTGGCAGACTCTGTGTTTGGTGGGGGTAGGGGAGTGGACGGAAATCCTGCCGGAAATGACATTTTTTAACAAAGATACTTTGAAAGTGACATACACTGACGGACAACATCAGTCGTCTGACAATGACCCGTCCATAACCATGATCACAGTGGCTGACGACACCAGGAGTGACGATGACTTACAGAATGACACACAGATCAACACTGAGACCACTGAGCATGAAAAACAGTCGCAGTCCTTAAAACAAATCCTAAAAAAGACACCCCAGACAGTCATGGCGAGACAGTGGACAGAGAGAACACTGGCCTAGAACGGCCAACGAGTTCGACAAAGTTAGTTGACACAAACATACATGTTGTGACCGAGGATGTGATACAGACGCTACAAAAAACGACAGACAGTGAACGAAATGACAAAGGCTCTACTACAACAACCCAAACGGGGCGATTGACGCGAACCTCGAAACAAAATAATACAAAAGACAGAACAACCCGGCTAAGGAGTGCTTCATGCACAAATGCTGCTTTAAAACGCCAGACAACACTTCGAGAGGTCACAGCTCAAAGTGGAAAACAAGATGACTTATAGGGATTCGGCCAGGCTCATGTCATGCGAGACATTCGATTTATGACATATAATACCGAAGGTCTTTATCGGGTTTATGATCCTGAGCTCTGATCTTACATTGCTGAGTTTGATTTCTGTCTCCTAGTTGAAACATTTGCTACTAGATCCCCTGACCATTTGTTCCCCAACCACCAGACGTTTGTCATACCAGGCATTAGACTGTCAGATGGTGTCACATCCAGACTGTCGGGGGGACTTGCGCTGCTAGTGAAAAAAGAGCTGCCCAAATATATTGAAAAAATCGATGTTTTTTTTTTTTTTTTTTTCCCACCACTTTCCCCCGCCTTTTTTTTTTTTTTTTTTTTTTTGCTTTTTGTTCTGATTTTTTTCTTTTCTTCTTTTTTGTTTACTTTTTTTTTTTTTTTTTTTTTTTTGGCGGTCTCTTTTCTTTTTCCTCTTTTTTGTTACAACACCTAAACGCCTACCATCTATCATGCTTACACACAAACGCCTGTTTACGCGCGCGTTCCACACTTTCATTCACGCCCAGTTCCAAGTGTTTTTGATTTTTCTATCGTTGGACAATGCTTCTTTCTCATTTAATGTATACTATGGTACAATGATGTCTGGGTGTTTCAGTGCACTAGTGTATGTTGTAATGAGTTCGCTTGCTTGGTTCTTTCATTCTCACTTAATTCACCCCGGGTATGCGATTTATACCTGACGAAGTTGTTGTAGAAAGAGTAAAGTAGCAGAAGGAGCAAAAGCGACCAGGATGGACTGAGGGAATCAAGAAGCAGCGAGAGAGAGAGAGAGAGAGAGAGAGAGAGGAGAGAGAGAGAGAGGAGAGAAGAAAACAGTTCACAGTCTTAGTCTTTTTCAGTCTCCATATTCCCCAAAAGGGGTGCGCCCTTTCACAAACGAAATCGAAAGAGTGGAAGGGCGCACAGAGGAATGGAGAGCGAAAAAAAAAAAGTGTTAATCTCGCTACTCCCTTCTTTAAAAAAGAAAGGTAAACTAAAGAAGTAGCGAAGATGATACCATGAAAAGAACTACGCAGCAGTGCATCACAATTACCCCACAGCATTTCGTGATAATACTCGAAAGGAAACCAACCAGTTGAGAAAGCATGAACGATATCGCGAAAAGGATCGCGCACGTCCATTCCTGCGTGAATAAATCTAGAAGACGAGAGGGATAAATATCTACCGAGAAACTGTAATCATTGAAAATAAAGTTATCTCGACAGATATTTGTTACGGAGTAGCATATGGGCTTCAAATATTGTATAAATAGATGTCGTTGCCTGCGTTTTTTTAAAAATACTTATACACATTTTCCCTATTAAGATTATGTGATTAATTTGATTCAGCGTAGCTTTTCTTATGGTCTTGTCGGTGACACCAAACATTACTTTTAAGACATCGATCTTCATATGAACTTCAAGATTAATTAGAATATAATTCTCAATCTTTCTCCAAAATAACAAGACGGAAGGACATTCGTAGAAAAAATGTTCTATCACGTCGACTATATCTTTACAGTATGAACATTTGTTATCTTCTCTAACTTTCATCTTGAACAACATAATGTTAGTTGGATATATGTTATGCACAATTTTCCAGTGTAAAAGACGGAGTCTAGTTTCTTTTGTTGCTTGTATGGCAATAGTCCATATCTGTTGAGTGACATCAAAGTTAAATAATCTTTTCCAGAAGCCAACCGCACATGGCTGAGTGTACTTATTTTCAATTATTTGTTTTCGAAATCCTCTTATGCTTAACACGCTTTTACCACAGAATGTGGGGAAGTTGAGGGAACCTCGGTCATGAGCGAGTCGTTGATCAAGGTGAACACGCACAAACCTGCCCACCGCACTGCACACAACATTATACTCCAGCAGGCGACTTGCTGAATTCCCCAATATACCAACTATTTCATCAAAAGACTTTAGTTCGTTGTTGATGGTTAGCATATCTTCCACGCATAATATATTTCTCTTAATCCATTGTTTAAAAAAGAGAACATTGCCTTGATATTTTATGGTACTGTTATTCCAAATTACCCTAGACACTGGTACTTGTAAATGATTATTGTTATCTAACCAAGTGCATAGCACCGAGTTCCAAAAATGTGATTTGATAAGTTCCAGTCCTTTAAATTGCTTACTTTTTATGGTTGCATAGAAGCAAATACACTTTTCACCAAATTCTAAGAAATTGTTTCTTGCTATACGCCACCACTTATTATTTGTGCCATTATCTGTGTCATCTTTCTCCCCATTGTAACAAACATGCATTTTGAAATTCTTTTAGATCTATCATCTTAATCCCCCCCATATCCGTTTCGTGACACAACACTGTTCTTTTTACTTTTTCAAACGCTTTCTTGTTGCAGTCCTTTTTTCTCCATACAAATCTATATAATAATCTATTGATCTCATTAATTACATAATCTGGTACAACTATCGCTTGCATTATGTAAACCCACTGCGAGATTAAAAATGTTTTTACGATACTTACTTTGCCCATAATACTCAAATTTCTTTTCTCCCATGTAGAAATCAACCGTCTGCAATTTTCAATTCTACCCACCCAGTTCTCTTCCAGTTTAGATGCACCTGTGCTGTTACTAAAGTATATACCTAATATCTTTATTTTACTTTTTAATATGAAATCCATAACATTTTGTCTACAATTTATTTTGCTACCTAACCACATTGCTTCCGATTTATTTCTGTTTATTGTCAAACCTGATATGAACGAAAAGCTTTCAAATAATCCAAGCGCTATTCGCATATCGTTTTCGTCTGCTAAAAACAGTGTTATATCATCAGCGTAAAGAGCAATTAACAAAGGACATGTCTCCTGAGTACTGTCATTACATTTAATTTCAATGCCCTTAATTTCCGAACCGTTCCGTAATCTAATTGCCAGTAGTTCAAGGGCTAAAACAAAGGCTAACGGAGAAAAGGGACAGCCCTGCCTGATTCCCGATTCCACTGCAAACGGTTCGGAAATCCATCCGCAATAGTTTATACAGCTTATCGAGTCGGTCATCAATATTTCTACCCAGTTAACAAAACCCTCCCAAAACCGAATAATTTAAACGCGTTTAACATGAATTCTTTGGAAATAGAGTCGAAAGCATGGAAATAATCAATAGTTATTAATAGTCCTGGTTTGTTTTCGTGACGCAGTTGTTCGGTGACATCATCAATTAGACGTAATAATGTGGACACACGTCTTCCTTTTATGTATCCTACTTGGTCATCACATATTAAAGAATCAATGACACTACCCAGTCGCGCCGCTAGACTTTTAGCTAGGAGTTTATAATCAACATTTGTTAAAGATATTGGTCGCCAATTGTTGAGATCATTTCTTGCTAAACCTTTTCCCTTATGTATAAGTGTTTTACGGCCTTTCGTTGAGTTGAAGACATGCTCCCTGAAGTAAATGCGGTCTTAAAAGACTCCATTACGTATTTACCTATCCGACTCCAAAATACTTTATAGAATTCAACGGTTAATCCATCAATGCCAGGACTAGAGCCATTTTTCATTCCTTTCAGTGCACTCGTAATTTCTTGCTCTGAAAGATTACCATCGCAGTAAGCTTTATCATTAGCAGATAGAGAAGGTAAATTAACACCACGCAGGAAGGCCTGTGTTCTTTGTAGCATATTATCACTATTTATCTTTTTCTTGTATAAATTCCTAAAATAGTCTCTTTGTGCGGCTAAAATGTTTTTTTGTCCCTTGATCTCAACCCCGTTTGCTTTTTTAATATTTTCTATGATCTTTGAGTTTGCTCTTGCTTTTTCTAAACTAAGAAAGAACTTAGAGTTTTTTTCCCCCTGTTCAATCCACTGAACTCGAGCCCTTACCTGAGCTGCACGGGCTTTGCTAGTTTCTTCTAATTCTAATTTTAGTTTTACGAGCTCTCTTTTGCGCAAAGTTTCCTGGCAGTCTGGATAAGTGCTGAGGGCACTATCGAGTGTATTCAATTCTGCATTCAGTCGTGCTAATTTATTTCTGTTTAACAATGCTTTTTCTTTTGAAAATTTAATTGTACATTCTTTGATTTTGATTTTTAATAGCTCCCAAGTTATCTGATTATCATCTTCAGGGTCTTTTTCAAAAGTTTCTAAAGTATGATTTATATAATTAACATAGTTTATATCCGAAAGAAGGGATCCATTACATTTCCAATACCCTTTACCATGTACAACATCAACGACTTCACTAAAACACAACAACCTCTGTGATCTGAGAAAGACACACTCTGCATAGTACTCTGCACTACATTTTCAAAAATAGATGAACTGGTCAGTATATAATCCAGTCTTCTTGCAATAAATGGATTAATTCTAGACCAGCTAAATTCTTTCTCTTCGTTGTGAAACATTCGCCATGTGTCATACAGGTCACAATCACTCACCACTCTGTTAAATCTCTGTACAGTATGCTGGTCGTGATAATCACCACTTATCACATCATACTCGTTACTTAAGACAGTGTTGAAATCTCCACAC
Source organism: Conus canariensis (assembly GCA_033310375.1). NCBI lineage: Eukaryota > Metazoa > Mollusca > Gastropoda > Neogastropoda > Conidae > Conus > Conus canariensis. Next base: position 15,187,715 of record CM065714.1, on the reverse strand, counting down.
ACAATAAGGTTATTGGTATTTAAATTTTTTATAACATCTTCTAATTTATCGAAGAAATTATGTTTTTCCTGTAAACTATTAGGGGCATAGATATTTACCACAATCATCTGTTTCTCTCCTGTAGTGATTTTCGAGATTACAATTCTTTCAGATGCATACACTATTTCCGTTTCAGCTGACAAATTTTTCTTAATTAATATTACTAATCCACCGCTATATGTACTTTTTTCAGTGAACATGAGCTTACCTCCCCATTCTTTTTGCCACTGTTCACTTACAGCTGTATTAATATAAGTTTCCTGCAGACAGATCACATCGTACTTATTCGATGTTGAATATGACAACATTATTGTGTTGAAATTGTCAAAAAACATTTTTTGGGACAGACTCACCAGTACTTTTGCTTGGTGTATATGTACCGCCTTCCTCTTCTCCATATTATCGTGATACAGACCAAACAAATGGCATACTGTTTTAGAGCAATGTATTATGGACGTTGTGGAATCTCTTGGCAACTTACCTGTTTTGTTGTTCGGTGACTTCAATGCACGTACAGGGGGTGAAAATGGTACAGAAGGAGATGATGATGTCATAGTCATTTGTCCTTTGCAGGAAGACACTCATGACAACGTTTTACTGCGAACTTCAAAAGATAAGATACAGAATGATTTTGGTAAATGCTTGTTGGATGTCTGCAGTTCTTTTGATCTGTTCATCCTTAATGGTGCCATTAAAGATGATATTGACTTCGGTCACTTCACCTAAGTGTCACCAACAGGATGTGGTATTGTTGATTACGTAATTGTGTCTAGATGTCTCTTAAAATATTGTGTCTCTTTGAATGTTCGGCCAAGAATAGAATCAAAACACATGCCAGTTGAAGTTGTATTCAGCACTAAAGTGTATGTAGCTAATCTACAGAATCCAAAATATACATTTAAACTTGAAAAAATTGTATGGGACCAAGAAAAAAATGATGATTTCAAAGGTAAATTGATGGGTGATGAATTTCAGGAAAACATGGAAAGGGCAACTGACTTAATAGATACTGATATTAATGAAGCGATTTCTGTGTTTAATGAGTCATTAATTGATGCGAGTAGCTGTATGAGAAAAACAATTACAACTGGCAAAGAAAGAACAGACCCATGGTTTGATAAGGAATGCAACCAAGAAAAAAAGCAGCTCCGCCAAAATTTGAGACAGTATTACAGACGGACGGACGATGACGAAGAGATCAAAAGCGCAGAGATTATAAAGAACTTCTTTATAACAATCAAAAGCGCAGAGATTATAAAGAACTTCTCAGACTAAAAAGAAAAACTCATCGAGAAAAAGTTGTAAAGACTTTACATGACAACATAAACGACTCTACGAAATTTTGGAGCAAATTAAAATCTTTATCGTGTAAAAAATCAGTTCAAAATGACATTAGCAAGGATGATTGGTACCAACACTTTTCAGAAGTCTTTCAGTCTAACTTGACTACCGATGAACAAAACGAGTCTGTTGACGAGAGAGAAGTACAAATCGATAAAGAATCAAATCACTTCAGCACAGACATTCTAGAACAGGATATCTCAGAAAGTGAAATTTACGCTGCAGTACGTTCATTAAAGAACGGTAAGGCCGCAGGCCCTGATGGAATTGTGGGGGAAATTTTCAAAAATTCTGTTACAGTAATTATCCCGTTTTTGATTCTTTTGTTCAATAAACTGTTTTCTACTGGAACTTATCCTTTACAGTGGTCAGAAGCCATTATCCAACCTCTGTTTAAAAAAGGTGGTGTGAATGTAGCCGATAATTATAGAGGGATATCATTGCTGAATGTGTGCAGTAAGTTGTACAGCCATATACTAAACGAACGGCTGAACAAATGGATTGAAGAAAATAATGTCATCAATGAAAGTCAGACAGGATTTAGAAAAAAATATAGTACTATTGACCACGTTTTTACACTGTTCGCTATAGTTCAAAAACAATTATTGCTACACAAGAAGTTGTACGTAGTCTTTATCGATTTTAAAAAGGCCTTTGATTCTGTTGTTTGAGCAAACTTGTGGGATATTCTAAAGAAAAGGGGGATAAATGGAAAAATGTACCGGGCTATTACTAGTATATATAACACGGTGAAAGCGAGAGTTAGAGTGGGTAACGATTTAAGTGAAGCCTTTTCGTGTCCTCTCGGTTTAAAACAGGGGGAAGTGTGTAGTCCCGTTCTGTTCTCCATTTTTATCAATGAGTTGGCTGTAGAAATAATTGAAAAGGGAAAGCATGGAATCCAACTTATCCCAGATTTTCTGGAAATTTTAATTCTTATGTTTGCAGACGATGTTATCCTCCTCTCTGATTCAGTTACTGGTTTGCAAAATCAGTTAAACGTCTTATACAACACAGCTAAAAGACTAGGTCTTACAGTAAATCTGGATAAATCAAATATAGTCATATTTAGAAACGGTGGCCATATCTCTGAGCATGAACAGTGGTTCTTTGGTCAGAATAAGATGAATGTTGTAAACATGTACAGATATCTAGGAATCATAATGTCAACTAGACTTTCCTTTTCATATACCCTCTATGATATGTCAAGCAAAGCAAAGAGAAGCGTCATTAATATTTTCAAACTTTTGTGGTCTGTGGGAGAAAAATCGCCTACTGTATTCTTTAAGTTGTTCGACACTCAAATTCAGCCAATACTTAGTTATGGGGCGGAAATCTGGGGCATATTTGGTAATCTTGACATTGTAGAAAAAGTGCACCTCTTCGCCATGAAAAGATTTTTGAATGTGAGCATCAGAACTCCTAATGTGATGATCTATGGAGAATTAGGTAGGTTTCCTTTGCATGTCAATTTATTTTTTAAAAAGTATTAAATACTGGCTGAGAAATTTGAAAATGCCACTTCATCGATTACCATATAAAGTCTACAAAATGTTGTTATATTTTCATGGTACGAATAAGAATACTTGGGCATCTAATGTCTGCTTTTTTCTTCAAAAGTATGGATTTGAAGAAGTTTGGGAGAATCAAGGGGTTGGGAACGAAACGGAGTTTTTGAAAGCGTTGAGAAGTAGATTGATCCAAGACTATAAAATGCAGTGGTCTGTTGAAATAAATCGGAGTGATCGCTTCCAGCTTTACAGGACATTTAAGTCTGATTTAACTTTGGCCACCTATCTACCATCAGTTAGCCATTTAAAAGCTAAGTCTGATTAGAATGAGGTTAGGAGTGTCGCAATTAAATGTACACAAAATGCGTTTCAGGAGAAACCTAATGGAACAAGAACTAATGTGCCCGCTTTGTGAAAGCCAAGAAGAAACTGAAGTCCACTTTGTATTGCAATGTCCGGCTTATCAAGAAATAAGGGAACAATACATCCCAGCCAAGTACTACAGTAGTCACTCCCAGTTTAAGTTGACAATGTTGTTTGCCTCTGAACACAAATCATTGAATGTACGCCTTGCACATTTTCTAGACAAGGCTTTGAAGATGCGCCACAGTATTTTGAACCAAGGGTGAAATGTTTGAAATTTGAGTACAACGCTTGTGTTATTAATGCCATATATCCAATAGCTCTATTGCTATATATACTTTGTGACAGCCCACTATGACATGGGCCAATGGCCTATTCATTAAAACATTCAGAGTTCAGAGTTCTCTCTCTGTCTCTCTCTCTCTTTCCTCCCCCGTCTCTCCCTCATTCCCTCCTTTCCTCCGCTCTTTCAGCCTTTCTCCCTGCTTCCTCCCTCTCCCTCCCTCCATTCCTCTTCCTCCTCTGTTTCTCTTTCTCTCTCCTCTCCCTCCTTCCCTCCTCTCCCTTCTTTCCCCCTCTCTCTTTTCTTTCTCTCTATGCCCCTCTCTTTTTTTCTCTCTCTCCCCCCCCCCTCTCTCTCTCTCTCAGTTTGTGAACTTCCAGTCAGACCAAACAGAAAAAAAAATCAGTAAGGTGGGGTACGCCCGTGAACCTGGAACTTCAGAGAGGAAGGAGACTGGCTCACCCCAGTACAGCTCTCAATGCGTCTGTCCCGTCCACTGACACCACTGTGTTTTAGTCAGGGTAACCCAGGCAGGACTGCGGGATAACGTTAATGTCGACATGACCTCCGTGTCAAGAGAGAGAGAGAGAGAGAGAGAGAGAGAGAGAGAGAGGGAGCAAGGTACAACATGTCCATTGATTTCTTTGCTGACGTCCATGACAAAATGGGCACGGTTACAGAGGACTTTGTGAGGTGACCAGTGGAAGGGAATGGGGAAGGGGGGGTGGTGGTGGTGGTGGTGAGAGACCCTGAATGATGGATGACGGTTGATTGATACAGAAGTACAGAGTGCTGAGGGTGCTGGCTGAATCGTACTTGAGACTTCTCTCTCTCTCTCTCTCTCTCTCTCTCTCTCTCTCTCTCTCGTCTCGCTGTTTTTTCTGTCTGTCTGTCTGTCTGTCTGTCTGTCTGTCTGTCTGTCTGTCTCTCTCTCTCTCTCTCTCTCTCTCTCTCTCTCTCTTCCTTCCTCTCTCTCTGCTCCTGCTGGTTTTTATGACATGCTCTTAAAATAAAAACAAAAACAACAACCAACCAAACAAAAATCTGGCTGAAGTTTAGTATTTTTTGTTCTCTTTGAAACATTATTTCTCTCTCTCTCTCTCTCTCTCTCTCTCTCTCTCTCCTTTCCCCTCTCTACCTCCCTCCCTCCCTGCCTCCAACTCTCTCTTTCTCTCCCTCATTCCTCCCTCCATCCCCCCTCTCTCTCCTTCCCATCCTCTTCTCTCTCTCTCTCTTTCGCTCTCTCTCCTCTACGTCCTTCCCGCCCCCCCCCCCCTCTGTGTCTCTCTCACAGTGTAATTTACGTGGAACTTCTCAAAGTGACACAATGACAGCCAGTGACACTGAATCGCAGAACGTCAATATTACACGTGCGGGCAGGCAGTCGCTGGGGCAGCGTTCAGATAACAACTCAACATCGACACCTAGAAGCAGACAGCAGACAGCAACAGATAATTACTTTGTACAGCTGTCACTGAGTCTGTCCCGTCCACTGACACCACTGTGTTTTAGTCAAGGAAAGCCAGGCAGAGCTGCGGGGTGATAATCAACCTGACCTCCGTGTCAAGAGAGAGAGGTAGTGGAATGGGAGGGGGGACGACACATGCCCATTGATTTGTTTGCTGACGTCCATAAGAAAAAGGGCACAGATAAGGGGGGGGGGGGGGGGGGGGGGGACCTTCTGAGGGGAGAGGTGGAGGGGAACGGGATGGGGGTGGGGGTGGGGGAATCGTGAGAGACCATCAATGATGGATGATTGATATCAGAAGTACAGAGTGCTGAGAGTGCTGGTTGAATCATACTCGAGACTCCTGTCTCACACTCTCTCTCTCTCTGATCTCACTGTTTCTCTGTCTGTCTGTCTGTCTGTCTGTCTGTCTGTCTGTCTGTCTGTCTGTCTGTCTGTCTGTCTCTCTCTCTCTCTCTCTCTCTCTCTCCTCTCTCTCCGTGCTCTCGCTGGTTTTTATGACATGCTCTTGAAATAACAACAAAAACAACCAACCAAACAAAAAACTTGCTTAATTCAGTTTATCAATTTTTGTTCTCCTTGAAACATTAGTTCCTCTCCTTCCCTCTCTCTCTCTCTCTCTCTCTCTCTCTCTCTCCCCTCTCTCCTTCCTCCATCTCTCTTTCCTTTCTCTCTCTCCTTTCCATCCTCTCCCTCCTTCCTTTCCTCCCCTCTCTCTTTTCTTTCTCTCCTTCTCCTCTCCTCTCTCTCCTCCTTCTTCCTCCTCTCTTCTTCTTTCTCTCTTCTCCTCTTCTCTTTCCCCCTCCTCTCTCTCTCTCTTTCTCTCTCTCTCCTCTCTCTCTCTCTCTCTCTCTCTCTCTCTTCTCCTCTCTCTCTCTCTCTCTCCTCCTCTCTCTCTCAGTTTGTGCACTTCCAGTACTGAAAAAAAAATCAGCTAAGGTGGGGTATGCCCGTGAACCTGGAACTCCAAAGAGGAAGGAGACTGGCTTACCCCAGTACAGATCTCACTGCGTCTGTCCCATCCAGTGACTCCACTGTGTTTTAGTTAGGGAAGCCCAGGCAGGACTGCGGGATGATAATGTCCACCTGACCTCCATGTCAAGAGAGAGAGGTAGCAGAAGGGGAGGGGGGACGACACATGTCCATTGATTTCTTTGCTGACGTCCTAAAAAAAAGGGCACAGATAGGGGGGGGGGGGGGAGGGGGGACCTTCTGAGGGGAGAGGTGGAGGGGGATGGGGGGAGGGGATGGGGGGGGGGGAATCGTGAGAGACCCTCAATGATGGATGATGGATGATTGATATCAGAAGTACAGAGTGCTGAGGGTGCTGGTTGAATCGTACTCGAGACCCTTCTCTCTCACGCACTCTCTCTCTATGTGATCTCACTGTTTCTCTCTCTCTCTCTCTCTCTCTCTCTCTCTCTCTCTCTCTCTCTCTCTCCCTCTCTCTGTGATCTTGCTGGTTTTTATGACATGCTCTTGAAATACAACAAAAACAACCAACCAACCAACCAACCAAAAAACTTGCTTAAGTTTATCAATTTTTGTTCTCTTTGAAACATTAGTTCTCTCTCTCTCTCTCTCTCTCTCTCTCTCTCTCTCTCTCTCTCTCTCTCTCTCTCTCTCTCTCCTCCCCCTCTTTCCTCCGCCTCTGCTCTTTTAACCTTTCTCCCTCCTTCATCCCTCTCCCTCTCTTCCTCCCTTCCTCTTCCTCCTCTGTCTTTCTCTTTCTCTCCTCTCCCTCCCTCCCCCTCTCTCTTTTCTTTGTCTTTATGCCTCTCTCTTTCACTCTCTCTTTCTCTCTCTCTTTCCCCCCTCTCTCTCCCCTCTGCCTCTCCCTCCATCTCTCTCTCTCTCTCTCTCTCTCTCTCTCTCTCTCTCTCTCTCTCTCTCTCAGTTTGTGGACTTCCAGACTGAAAAAAAAAATCAGTAAAGTGGGGTACGCCCGTGAATCTGGAAATCCAGAGAGGAAGGAGACTGGCTCACCCCAGTACAGCTCTCAATGCGTCTGTCCCGTCCACTAACACCACTGTTTTAGTCAAGGAAACCCAGGCAGGACTGCGGGATAAAAATGTCGACCTGACCTCCGTGTAAAGAGAGAGAGAGAGAGAGGGAGAGGTAGGGAGGAAGGTACAACATGTCCATTGATTTCTTTGCTGACGTCCATGACAAAAAGAACACAGTTACAGGGGACCTTGTGAGGGGACGAGTGAAGGGGGATGGGGAAGGGGAGAGGGAGCCGTGAGAGACCCTGAATGATGGGTGACGGTTGATTTATACAAAAATACAGAGTGCTGAGGGTGCTGGCTGAATCGTACTTGAAACTCCTCTCTCTCTCTCTGATCTCGCTGTTTCTCTCTGTCTGTCTGTCCTCTATCTCTCTCTTCCTTTCTCTCTCTCTCTTCCTTTCTCTCTCTCTCTCTCTTCCTTTCTCTCTCTCTCTCTTCCTTTCTTTCTCTCTCTCTCTTTGTGCTCCTGTTGGTTTTTATGACATGCTCTTAAAATAACAACAAAAACAACCAACCAACCAACAAACCAAAAAACTTGCTGAAGTTTATCATTTTTTGTTCTCTTTGAAACATTTTATCTCTCTCTCTCTCTCTCTCTCTCTCTTCCTCACTCCCTCTCTTCCTCCGCTTCCCTCTTTCAACCTTCCTCCCTCCCTTCCTGCCTCCAACTCTCTCTTTCTCTCTCTCCTTCCTCCCTCCATCCCCCTCTCTCTCCTTCCAATCCTCTTCTCTCTCTCTCTCTCTTCTCCCTCCTTCCCGCCGGCCCTCCCTCCCACCCCACCCCTCTCTCTCTCTCTCACAGTGTGATTTACGTGGAACTTCTCAAAGTGACACAATGACAGCCAGTGACACTGAATCCTAGCACGTGAATATTATATGCGCGGGCAGGCAGTCGCTGGGGAAGCGTTCAGATAACAACTCAACATCGACACCTAGAAGCAGACAGCAGAGAGCAACAGACAATTACTTTGGAGGGCAGACAGCTCATGTGAACAAACCACTCGCCGTGCTGGGAGGACGTACTTCACGTCCCAGCACAAACAACAATAAATAGGACAGGCCTGATCATCACACATCTGAACTGACATTATTGAAATTGGAATGTGGAAAACTTTGAAAACCAAACTTGCCGACTATTTCATTGATTTTGTGACAAGTTTTGATATTATATGTTTGTAGAAGACGTTCATTGATCATTCTTTTGATTTTAGCGTTCATTTCAAAGAACATGTTGCATTTAGTGCTCCTGCTAAAAACAAAACCTGTCACGTCATGGAAGACGTTCTGGTGGTGTGTTGGTACTCATAAGATAAAGAAACTGCGAAATTTATGACAAATATTGAACTCGATTGTGATAATGTGGTTGTTGTTAACATTGATAAATTAATGTGTGTTTGGTTTGAAACAAGATGTGATTTTTGTTGGTTGTTATATAGTCTCAGGAGGAGGCCCAGTCTATAGACAGACAGAACTGAAAGACGGAATACTTATTCTTGAAGGCAGTATACTGCAGTCTGCGCCATATGATAATGTTTTCTATATTATATGTGTTGACATGAATGCCAGGACGAAGCGAACAGCCAAAGAATGAACAAGTGTGTGCTTACATGGAGAGTGCACAGAATGATGTTGTTGATGTTGACAGTGTAAAACGTCTTTCTAAGGATGAAGTTGTAAATAGTTTTGGAAAATCGTTGCTAGATCTTTGTTTTCTGTTGGATGTCCTGATGATGAATGGTTCTTGCACAACAGATGTAGAGGGACAATTCACCTTTGTGTCTCCCCATGGCTGCAGCGTTGTCGATTATTTCTTGGTTTCTCCCTCCCTTCCCCCTCTCCTCCCCCCAGTTCTCTCTCCTCCCTTCCCCATCTCGCCCCCTCCTCCCTTCTTCCTCCTCCCCCTTCTCTCTCTCTTCCTTCCTCCCCCCTCTCTCTCCCTCCCTCCTTTCCTTCCCTCATGCCCCCCTCCCTCCCTTTCCTTCTTCCTGCTCATCTGTCTCTCACTCTCTGCCCCCCCCCCCCCTCTCTCAGTTTGTGAACTTCCGAACTGACCCCCCCCCAAAAAAAAAAAAAAAAAAAAAAAAAAAAAAGAATCAGTAAGGTGAGGTACGCCTGTGAACCTGGAACTGTAGAGAAGAAGGAGACTGGGTCCCCCCAGTACAGCTCTCACTGCGTCTGTCTCGTCCACTGACACCACTGTGTGTTAGTCAAGGAAACCCAGGCAGGACTGTGGGATAATAATGTCGACCTGACCTCCGTGCCAAGAAAGAGAAGTAGGGGAGGGATGGACAACACATGTCTATTGATTTCTTTCCTGATGCCCATGAGGAAAAGGATACAGATGGGGGGTGGGGGGGGGGGGAGGGGACCTTCTGAGGGGAGAGGTGGAGGGGGACTGGGGGGGGGAGGGGCGGCTCGTGAGAGACCCTCAATGATGGATGACGGTTTATTGATACAGAAGTACAGAGTGCTGAGAGTGCTGGCCGAATCGTACTCGAGACTCCTCTCTCTCTCTCTCTCTCTCTCTCTCTCTCTCTCTGTCTCTGCTCTGCTCTGCTCTGCTGACGCTGTTTCTTAGGGTATGCTCTTAAAACAACAACAACAGCCAACCAACCAACCAACCAACCAAAAAAATCTCACGGAAGTTATTAATTTTTGTTTCAAAATGGAGTGACTGACGGCGGAGAACGAAGCAAAATTTAGAAAAAGAGGGTGTTAGTTACTGCCAATGACATTGACAAACAAAGCACATGACAAGACACGATGCATTTCAACCTCTTGGGTCTTCTTCAGGCGAAAAAAAAAATCACATTTAACATTTAAGACAGTACAAACAAAGAACGAAAATGACTCATCTGTTGTTGTCCATGTGGTGGGGAGAATAGCCGCTAGGCGGAAATGACAAGGGGGATTATGGGAGAGGAAAAGGAGGGGGGGGGTCGAGGGGGGGGGGGTCGTGGGGGGAGGGGGAGGGGGGTTGTGTGATACGATAGGGTTGTGTGTCTAGTTTAGTGGGGTGGTGTGATATCTTTGTGACGGTTGTGGTAATGGTGGATTGATAATAATGGTAAGGGGGGGGGGGGGGGGAGGCAAACTGGAAAAAAAAATTATATATAGAAGGGATAAATAAGTACATGAACAGAAGAATGTTAAAAAAAAAAAAAAAAAAAAGAAAGTTTAGGTGAATAAATGATTTCGCTGGGTGATGAAAGAGGTGGTGGTAGTTATGCGCGGGTAGTTGTGAAAGGTGTGTGGGTAATGTTAATGAGGGAGGGAAGGGGATGGAAGATAAATGGGTGATAAGGTATGATTGGGAGGGGGGGAGGGGCGTTGAGAAAAAAAAAAGGAGGGTAATGTGTGTGTGTGGGGGGGGGGGGGGGGAAGGGGGGGCAAGAGAAGGAGAGCTCATATCTCTTCATCCACTATGGGGTGGGGGGTGGGGGTGGGGGTGGGAGGTTGGGAGGTTCATATTAATAGTGTTGTTTAAAAAAGTAAACAATGCTGTGGGATGATGTTCATTGTAACAGGTGAAATAATGTGTGGGCATCAATATGCTGCTGTTTGTTGAGAGAAGATAGCAGTGATCAATGAAAAACAGGGTATCATGTGTTGCACACACACACACACACACACACACACACACACACACACACACACACACACACACACACACACAAAAAGGGGGGGGGGACCACATGTAAACAATGTTCTAGGTGAGTTAAGATCGTGTGATCATAATGAGACTAACTGTGGAAAGTTTTCACACACACACACACACACACACACACACACACACACACACACACACACACACACACACACACAAAAAAGGAGGGGTAAAAATTATTATCATTAATCAGTCACTGATGGGTGATGATCATATGAGATCAACGGTAGTGTAGGAAGAGATTCTTCTCCGTTCCCTTAGGCAGGAATGGTGGAGGTACTGGCAAGGGCTTCTGTATGGTGAAGGCCCTCCAGTGGTCAATAAGGTTTTGCATTCATCAGTGTGTTGGCAGGCCAGGATTCTTCTTTTGGTGTTGTTGGGACTGTTCCACCGTCATTGGGGCTGCATGGATAAATTGCAGACACGCCAGGGTGGAGTATTGCAGAGATGTTATGTCATAGTCTGGAGTGCCCGGTTCCCAGTATCACAATGATGGTCTTCTTCTTCGTTTACTTATGTCGGAATCCTGGAGGTACTGACGGAGGCTGCTGTATGGTGAAGACCCTCCAGTGGTCAGTATGGTTTTGCACTCATTGGTGAGTTGGCAGGCCAGGTTTCCACTTTGGGCCAAGCTGGGAATGCTCCGCTGTCTCTGGGGCTGCACTGCATTGATGGTTTGAAAGACTCACAGGTGTGGAGTATAGTGGACCTGTGATGTTGAGGTCAGGGGAGCCTTATCCTCAGTCCAACAATGTTCACTTGGTCTGATTTGGGCGTCCGGTAGTATGCATCCCTCTTGTCGAAGTCTGGGTGCTGCTCAAGTCATCTTCCTATTTGTCTCCTTGGAAATATTTTAGATTTATTCTAAGGAGACTACCTTTTACAGTTGGGGCTGCTGTCCTTCCTTTGTCAGTTGGTCAGCTTCTTCATTTCCATATAGTGCAGTGTGAAGGTATTCACTGGATGGGAGTATTTTCAGTGACTGATAATGGTAATAATTTTAAATCAGTAGTACCAAGGTGGTGACCATTGTTATACAAGTGGAAAAATGCAGTGGTGATGGTGCAATGGTGCAAGGTGGGGGGGCATAGGAAAATACCAATGACCTGTGGGTGATGCTCACTGGCATGGGTGAGATCAATGGTACTGTAGGATGATAGTCACTAAGGTAAGTGGAATAATAAGGTGGCATTGGTATAATATTGCAGGTTGAGAAAGTGGGTGGAGGGGGGTTGGGGTAGATGACTGGTGGGTGATGGTCATGTTTCATTGGAGATACTGTAGGATGATGATAATTGTTGGTATAAGTGGGATGATGTTGTGGCATGGTGTAAAGCGCTGGTGGGGGAATGGGGCAGGTGTTTACAGATGGGTGGATGATGATGATGGTAAGGTGTAGGTATGGTCATAGTGGTGTAGGATGATGGTCATTTTTGTAAAAGGAGTAGGAAAGTGCATTAGTAAGTGTGATAATGCCAGTGGGGGAGTAAAGGAAATGATTATAAAGACTGATGGATGTTGATAGCTGTGATGAGATCTACCATACCTACCCCCTTACCATTATTATCAATCCACCATTACCACAACCGTCACAAAGATATCACACCACCCCACTAAACTAGACACACAACCCTATCGTATCACACAACCCCCCTCCCCCTCCCCCCACGAAACCCCCCCCCCCTCCTTTTTCCTCTCCCATAATCCCCCTTGTCATTTCCGCCTAGCGGCTATTCTCCCCACCACATGGACAACAACAGATGAGTCATTTTCGTTCTTTGTTTGTACTGTCTTAAATGTTAAATGTGATTTATTTTTTCGCCTGAAGAAGACCCAAGATATTAATTTTTGTTCTCTTTAAAACATTAGTTCTCTCTCTCTCTCTCTCTCTCTCTCTCTCTCTCTCTCTCTCTCTCTCTCTCCACATCCACACAATCTCCTTGTCCTGCATGTAAACACATTATTGACGTTGAAGAACACTTTCTGATCCACTGTACTGCTTATAATGAAATGCGGACAAATTGTTCATTTAGATATAATGAAAAGACAAAACGTCGCTGTCGTGTTATCACCAGATGATGAACTTGTAATTAGATCAATTGCGAAATTCATTGCAGAAGCATTAAAAATTAGACAGATGAAGGATAGTGAAGTTTAAGATAATACATTATATGAGATATATGAATGAATAATATCATTCATCGCATGTGGATGAGATCAGTAAGATACAATGTCATCATTTGATTGAGTGGATCGTCCCGTCAGTCTTATGTGTGTGTGTGTGTGTGTTGTGTGTGTGTGTGTGTGTGTGTGTGTGTGTGTGTGTGTGTGTAATGTGTATGTGTGTGTGTGTGTGTGTGTGTGTGTGTGTGTGCGTGCGTGCGTGCGTGCGTGCGTGCGTGTGTGTGTGTGTGTGTGTGTGTGTGCGTGTGTGTGTGTGTGAACCTTGATGCATTACTCCTGTGCGTGAGGTCATAAGGGAATGTTACGAATTTATTTGTTTTTGTTAACCTTTGATTTGATGCACACTAGGAATGAATGTGTACTATTTGTTTGCAGGAAAGGAAGAGGGAAATGTTATTGTTCCGTTACCCTCTCCCCCCTTGTCAAAAGACCTCTTTGGTAATGACAATAAAATATCAAAGTGTCAGTGTCAAGTGTCTGTTTCCTTCCCCCTCTCAGTCCCTCCGCCTCTATTCTTTCAACCTTTCTCCCTCCTTCCTCCTCTCCCTCCCTCCATTCCTCTTCCTCCTGCGGGATAATAATGTCGACCTGACCTCCGTGTCAAGAGAGAGAGGTAGGGAGGAAGGTACAACATGTCCATTGATTTCTTTGCTGACGTCCATGAGGAAAAGGGCACCGTTACGGGGGACCTTGTGAGGGGAGGAGTGGAGGGGGGATGGTGGGAAGGGAAGGGGGGGAGGGAGGGGGGCTAGTGAGAGACCCTCAATGATGGATGCCGGTTTATTGATACAGAAGTACAGAGTGCTGAGAGTGCTGGCTGAATCGTACTCAAGACTCCTCTCTCTCTCTCTCTCTCTCTCTCTCTCTCTCTCTCTCTCCATGTTTTAAACTTTTATATATATATATATATATATATATATATTATATATATATATAAGGAGTCATAAGACCCAGGCCACTGCTTTTCCAACATTTATTTTCTTGTGAATTTTCGCCTGACTTGGGCTTCTTCAAACAAGCTTCTGATTGTAACACAAGCAGGGCAAAGCAACAATATCCACATCAAGAGAACAACTCACAGGCAAAAAAAAAACACGCACTTACCACCTCCACACCCCATCTAACATACATTCTCTCTCTCTCTCTCTCTCTCTCTCACAAAACACTCACACACACCACGCACGCACGCACGCACGCACGCACGCACGCACACACACACACACACACACACACACACACACACACATACACACACAGAGGCAATTTATACCCCTCAATCAAATCCCCCTCTGCCTATTGTGGGCACACTTCACATCAAAAACAGAATAAAAGCTGCTAAACTTACACAGAAAGGAATCCTATCAATTGGTCACACATCTCAAGAAATGAAAAAATGAATAAATGGGAAAAAGGGCCACCCCCGTAGACCGGACGTTGTTGGTGCCCATATGGTCGCCTGCCCATATGGTCGCGCGTAGCCGGCCCCACACGCCCAAAACAGACCAACCACCATGCCCCCCAGAAACCACAAGATGCATACCCCAAATCCAAACAGGCATAAGCACCTGAACATATGTAGAGAAAGTTACACACATAATCTTATAATACTCTCTATAAGGGGGAGGGGGGGGGGGAGGAAGAGGGGGAAGGGAGGAAGGGGGGGAACCTGTCGTTAAGGAAGAAGGGTGGGGGCGGGTGGAAAAGAAAAAGGGGGGGGGAAGGAACAGGGAGAATGGGGGGGGGGGGGGGGTTAGGGGTGTGGGTGGTAATTGGGCTCAGGGTCACACACACACACACACACACACACACACACACACACACACACACACACACAC
>CM065714.1:15145515-15158015 GCA_033310375.1 Conus canariensis | reverse complement strand
CACACACACACAAAAAAAAGAAAACAAACACACACACACACACACACACACACACACACACACACACACACACACACACACACACACAACGCTCAAAGCAAGGGGAAGAAAGGACGAACAGTCCCTTATCTATTCGATCTTGATGCCAGTTGTGGCATGGGTGAAAAACTAAAGAACTACGGAATGGTATTTAAGAGAAAGGGCAAAGAGGTTGGAAAGGAGAGTGCATTGATTGAAATGATCATAATGATCAAAGAAAGAGAAAAGTTACAACAACAACAATATTAAAGTTAATGACAATAACAATGATGATAATAATAATAATAATAACATAGTAATGATGATAATGATAATACTGATGATGATTATGATGACGATAATAATAATAATAATGATACTACTACTACTACTACTACTACTACTAATAATAATGATAATGATATTCATAGTAATAATGATAATGGAAAAAGCAGAAGAAAAAGAAGAAAAGAAATTTTTTTGAAAATGGGAAAGATAGTCAAATAAAATTTAAGAAATCTATAAATAGTTGTATTGCTACGACTGATAAGAATGATAATGAGAAAGATGATGATGATGATGGTAATGACAATAATAATAATGAAGCTATTAATATTAACATCTGAAAAGAATACACAAATGCTTAATGATGTAGAAAATACAAAAGGAATGAAGTTTATCATAAAGTATGAAAAGTGAAACAACAACGATAACAACAACAACAAAAGAAAGAATAATTGTAATAATGGTAATAACAATGATAATAATAATAATAATGATGATGATTATTATGATACTGATGACGATGATGATGATGATGATGATGATGATGATGATGATGATGATAGTATAATAATAGTAATGATAATAATAATAATGATGATAATAATAATAATATTTACGATAATAATAATTTTACTACTATTTCTACAATTATTTATAATAATAGTATAATAAGAAGAAGGAGAAGGAGAAGAAGGTGGAAAAGGAATGAAACTGATACATGAGTGAAAAGGTAAGGGTAATATTGAAATAGAAAAAAAAGTGGAGAAAGAAAGAAAAATTATAGGTAATAGGGGAAGGTGAGGGAGGGGGGGGGGGGGGGGAGAAAGAAAGGAAAAAAATGTAAAAGTATACGTCTATGAAAGCAAATCAGAGTAAGAAAAGGGAGTGACTAGATAAGTCAGTAAAGAACAGATTCATAACGAAAATGAAGAAAGCCGAGGAAGGAGAGCGAAGAGAAATGGCTGTAATATATACATGAGGTAGACAGTCAGTAGTGTGATAGTGTAGTCTGTGGAGAATACTATTGACCAGTCCTGTGGAGATGGAAAGGTACATTCTATTTTTGGATGTTGAAGCCTAGTGGGCTGAGGGTCCCAGTCTGGCAAGTAGAAAGGATCCCTGCTTGGGGCGCTCCACGTTGTCACTCTGTGATGACCAAACCGCCAGAACTTGGACATGGTGTGTTGGGGATGGTTGAAGTGCAGAGCGAGTGGTTTGGGTCGGTGACAGCGGATGTCGGCCACGTGTTCAGAAATGCACGCATCAAAGTGTGGCTGACGTCTTTCCTACAAACATCCCTTACTGTTCGCAGTGGATAGCACGGAGAATGTTGCGGCTCTGAAAGAAGAATATGCATTGAATTTTGAACGAGCTTTTGGGCCACGTAGGATGGTGTCTGGCCTGGTGAGATGACAGATTGTGCAGTTTTGAGCAGGGAAAGGTACCGGGTGACTCACATGTGCTGATTTTGTCTGGCTTGGTGAGATGACAGATTGTGCTGTTAGTTTGTGAGCAGGGAAAGGTACCGGGTGACTTAGATCTGGTGATTTTGTTCAGTTTGGAGCGTACAACTAAGTCTTTGAGGATTTTGTCGCGCCAGAAAGCAAGCGTCTGTTTCTTTTGGAGGTTGGGCTTCCATGGCAGTTGCTCTGGACACAGTTGTAGTGCGGCTGAGCACATCATTAATGATGATACTGAGATATCCATGGCTGATGAAAAAAAGACCTCGAAGATTTTGGTTGAGCAGGCAGAGTAAGTCAAGGTATGGAATGCTGCGTTTCGTGGATGTGCTATGTGAAGATTCGTCGTCCAGGTATGAAGATGGATCAGTGGGTTTGTTGAAAGCCGGGGTTTTGAGGGAGATGGAGATGTCCAGGAAGTTGACTGACTGCGAAATGATATATGTAAATATGATGGATGGGGGAAGGCTCTGTTCAGAATTGAAGATGTTGAGGATGTCTTGTTCAGGCATGGATGTGGGTCTGAGTCCGTTATCGATATACCTTTTGTAGCGCTCTGGAGTCGGGCTAGTGTAAGAAAGTGCTAGGTGGTGTTCCAATTGTCCCATGAAAAGGTAGGCATAGGATGGATGGTCCCATTTTGGTTCCCATGGCGACACCACTGCTTCGCGAGACAGAGTAGTCACTGAATTCAAAGGTGTTGAGGGTGAGTGTGAAGGAACTACTTTTGCAAGTCTTACCGGCGTGGATGTAGGTGTGTGTTGTCAGTTAGGGGAAGGTTTGTCGAGAAAGAAAGTAAGGACCTTCAATCCATCAGCGTGAGGGATGGAAGTATAAAGAGAGACAGCTCATGTGAACGGAAGGTTGGGCTGGAAAATAGGGTTTGTGCGGAATAAGCTGATCATATGAGTGTGTTAGTTTGACGTATGGTTGAAGGAGAGAGTCAATGTACTGTGAGACGTGCTTTGTAGAGAAGCTACGAGCAGAGATTATGGATCTACCGGGTGTGTTAGGTTTGTGTATTTTTGGAAGTAGACAGTGGTTTGTTTGGTGTCTGACACATACTGAGGAGTTTAGTTGTCCTTGGAAAGTGTGTGTGTGTGTGTGTGTGTGTGTGTGTGTGTGTGTGTGTGTGTGTGTGTGTGTGTTTTGGTATGATGGTTGACTGTGATTGAAATGAGTTTTTTTTGTGTTGAGGGAGGGGTCACGTTGCCATGTAGAAACTGGTTGTCAGACAATGGTCTGTGTGCTTCTTGTATGCACAATATTAATCCCTGGCCATAACCGCACCCCCTTGTCTGCTGCTCTGCTGACAATATCCAGCCACTGTCTCAGTGGACTCAAGATCTCTTTGCTCTTCGTGAGATTTTCTTTTCTGCACCTTTTAGAGTAGAATTCAATCAACTTCACTGGATATGTTGAAGGATGGTAGAATAAGGACTAGGGCCCGGAAAAGCTGGTAGAAAATGTCTGCTCATCATGGTAAAAAATTCGGGAAACGGTTGTTTTGCGTCTTCTTTTCTTGGGTCAAACACAGCTTTGAACAAACACACGATCTTTCTCTCTGAATCTTTTCTTGGCAGCGATGTACAGTTAATTTTCAAGGAAATAAGAAACTATTCCAGCTTTCTATTTCTACTCTCAAAAAACTGTACAGATGATGCATGTGAATGTCATTGGTCGAAAGTTTCCAGAGTCTAACGCCCCCCCCCCCCCCCTTTTTTTTTCTTTAGTTAAGAGTAACGCAGCTACTTTTCTGACTTCCATAAACTCCTCAGTTTCTATAAATACATCAATTGATAGCTTTTGCACAGTGGATCAAAATACATGTTTAGCTCTGCTTGCTGAGGCGTAACATGTAATGTTGAAAAAGTTTTGTTGAAAATATATACATTCAAATGGATGTATTTTTAAACGTTGGCAACTATCAGGGTTACTCCGCTTTGTGGTAGACTTGGTTTGAACGACGGGACTGCGCGACTTCCTTGGAGACTTTTGTCATTCTGTTTGCATTGTTGAATGCCTCGTCCATGGATTACTTCCTTTCATTAGCACCTGGGAGACAGTCAGTTAATACGTTGTTTGATACCCCATGTGCTTTTTACGCTACTTTGTTTCAAAGACTCTAAAGACAAGAACTGCAAAACTTGCTGAGTTGTCCACAAAACTTTTCAGTTATTCACGTACCAAGATTTTTCCTGAAAAGCATTATAGCCAATTTGCTAACGTTTTCTGTTGTTGTTGTTATTGTTGTTGTTGTTGTTGTTGGATTAAATAACTAGTTGCAGAAGATCATTTTTTATCATGCGTATTTAACGAATTCCCCCCCCCCCCCCCTCTTTAATTTTAAAGATGATGCTCATCAGAATTTGAAAAAGCGGGTATCAAATGTTTGGTAAGAACAAATGTAACAGGATGTATTCCAAAGGCGTTACGTTACCTTCCGTCTTATGTTACACAGAGTGAAAAAGCGTTAAATCAAAGAGAGAAGAATTCACACGATGCGTTTGTTATGTTGCAGGCATCAAGCGATGGCAGATGGAACAGACCTCATAGCACTCTGGAAGCAAGACAGCAGCATCTTCTCCATAGAGGCAGAAAGTCTCATCGTTGCTACATGTCACACACAAAAGAAGCAGCAATTTACACAGTTCCATAAATGCTGCACCCAAGGAACTCAGTGGACGGATATTGAACAGTATCTCAGATGTTTCCTGTCCTTTTATTGATAGTGTATGAATGAATAATACTGTATATTGCACAAATGTGTGCCTCTGAGAGCATTTTAAGCTTTAACATGATGTGTCTGTGCTGTCAGAATAGCCAGAAAAGGATGGAAATGTTTGGCGTGGGTCTGTCTGGTATGATGTAATGCCCTGACTTAGTAGGGCAGTGAACATATAATTGAAAACAGACCATTTCTAAGACGTGAACAAAAACACCGAACTGGAATTGAATTTAAGGTTTGCAAAACTCGATTTCAATCGCACATTGTAAAAACAAACACACCCAAAAATATTTTCAAACAGCCAGTTTACATATGCAAAATTAATTCAAGCAGTACTGAATTCAATAGAGTCATCCCTGATTGCAAGAAAATACAGTCGTAAATACATTGTCGACTGAAAAACCCTTCCACCCAACATTTAAATATACATTAAAAAAAAATCATACGTGATATCGATGATTGATCTTTTCAAGTTGTAAATTCATCTCTTGTCCACCTTTATTTTTAATGGAAAGTGATATGTATTCACAATACTGCTGATAATTTCATTTCAAACCTTTCAACGTTTTGTTTGTAATTCATTGCGAACAAAGATTCGTTTCATTTTATTTGATTCTTTCCCTTCTAGATGAGGTAGAGGACGATAGAACAGCGAAATCCTTTTACCTACAGACCCCATCATGAACTGTCTCGTGCTTTTGAACGTAGCATGGGGCAGCGACTATGCCGTGGATCGTCTCATGGAGCTGGATGGGGACTATAAGCGAGTCAGACCCATATGCCTTCCTGGCCCCCTGCACACGTTAAAGAACCCTCGGCAGTCGAAAATCGAAAAGAGCAGGGGGGTTCCCCGCTGCCCTGGCAAAATTGGTGTAGATTGAAGATAGCCGCCTGGTATTTCTTACCAAGCCACAAAAATTGTCACTTACTGTTATCGTGTGCCATCGTGTACCGGTGGAAATGGAGGACACGTATAAACATCGCATGCATCCTTTGTGAGAAACTGGAGGAATAAATGGGATAAATGAAAATGAGTGACTGATATTTGAATGGTACGGGAAACGGCTGAATGAGCGCCAGTAGGCTGCTCTTCGATCGGATCTACTTGGGTAGGCAGCCCGTTGAGTGAGGTAGTGTGTTTATTGTAAAGCGCTTAGAGCTTGTTCTGCGACCGAGGATAGGCGCTATATAAATACCCCCCCCAAAAAAAAAAACAAAACAAACAAACAAACAAACAAACAAACAAAAAAAAACCCCAGACCACTATGGACTGCATAATGGAATTGGACCTAGCACAGAGTATGAACTTACGGTGACAACGAACTCATCATGGGACAGGATTTGTTCAGAACGCAGTTTAGGCCCTAACTCTCTCAGGTGAACTGGGACTGCCTCAGAAATAAAGTCTGTGATATAAACAGGGTTGGAAACACAGAATGTATGTATCAAATGTTTGCTGTAAATTTATATCCCTATATATCGTTTGAGTGTAGTGCTCGTCTGTCGACATAGAAAAACAACAACAGCGCAGTTAAAAAAAAGGAAGAAAATGAAAAGAAAAGAGAAAGAAAAAAGAAAGAAAGAAGAAAAAAAAAAACTGCTGTGCCAAAGAGAACGTATGAATCATTGTAACCGTCATTGACTATCGTTCATGCTTGCTGTGTGTGTTGATTTACTTCATATCAGTTCGGGGGGGTGTTGTTTGTTGCTCATTTCATTTTGTTACAAAGAAACACGCGAACGTTTGACTTCGCAATGATTGATGGGAAATAAAAGCTGAACAACAACAACAACAAATCTGTATTTGCGTGTATGCAGCGAACAGGTGTGGAAAGAACGGGAATGGAACTGAATTTGTGCGAGTCTGGAGAATGAAATATACGCCGCAGTGTTTTACTGAAAGCATACCTCAGTACAAACAAACACACCAAACAAGGGGCAAAGTAACGTTTATTTTATTCCCAACACAAAACACAAGCATACCTCAGTACAAATAAACACACCAAACAAGGGGCAAAGTAACGTTTATTTTATTCCCAACACAAAACAAAGTTACTTTTCGGGAAATGATCGCATATTACTTATTGCCATCTTGGAAGCATTGTTCTGAGCACTCTCTCTCTCTCTCTCTCTCTCTCTCGAGTACGCAACAAGATGGCGACTGGTAAACATCGGGCGGGATGAGCTCCGGTCAAAAGTGTGTTGTTGGGCGGATTACAGTGCTCCAAGTATCGTTCCAGTGGTAATATTAATTAGAAGAAGTGTTTGTGGAAGTGTCTGCAGCTGCGAGAACTGCAGAATGATAGACCTGTGCGAGTGGAGGGCCAGAATCGGACTTTTTGGAGGGACAATGCGGAAAGGAAGGAGAAAGGAAGTGAAGGGAATGAGAGAGGGGTCAAAGGTTGCAGGGGTGAAGGAGATACTGCTGTGTTCGGTGGTGTTTTGGACGTTTGCACTAACCACGATCAGTGCTCTGGACATGACTACAGTGGCTTTTGGACCGAGAGCAATTGTCAGGAACGGTGTGATCGGTGTGGAAGAGCGGGGGACTGGAACTGCCACCTTTTCGATGCAAGAAGTTAACGCAACTGGAAACGAGGTCAGTAGAATGTCAACAAAGATGGCGGCGATGACGGCAAGCATGAATTGGGCGCTGACAGCAATCATGAACTGGTCAGTTATGAACGAAATGCTAGGGGCCGGTCGGAGCAACCCGAAAGTGACATTGTTAGTGGCACTACTGATCATCTTGAACATTTCGTATGTACGCAGGAGGCTGATTCTAAGTAACGATATTGAAACGAACCCCGGACCGAATGTTAATGAGAAAATTGAGGAAGAAGCACGCAAGCTGGAACACAAAATCGACACCAGATTTAGCACGATGGAAACGCAGATGACACAAATATTCAATACAATCACATCTTTGGCAGACTCTTTCAAATCACAAGTAGACACAATTAAGAAGATAGATGTCAAACAGACACAAATGTCAGACACACTTACCAGCCTAGTTCAAGAGCTAGCTGACACAAAACAAGACATACAGGCAAATACGAGGGCAGTTCAACATTTAGACGAAACACAGGAACGCATGGCAGGCAGACTAGCGCTTATGGAGGACGAAATGGACAAACTTGAAGGTTTTTCCCGTAGGAACAACCTAAAGTTCTACGGGCTAAAAGAAGGAGACGAAGGGAGTGGACCAGAAAAATGTGAGGACACCATCAAAGGGGTACTGGAAAAGTACATGAAGGAGGAGGACTGGGCAGCAGACGCAGTGGAACGGGCCCACAGACTGGGAAGGTTCAACCCATCAAACAAACGCCCTAGGCCTGTGATAGCCAAAATGTTACGATGGGGGGACGCCATGCGGGTGCTGAGGAACCGGGAGGCCAGGGAAACTATGAAAGCTGAAGGGATCGCGGTGAGCCAGGACCGGACGAGGCGCCAGACAGCACAACTACGTGAGCTGAGGGAGACGGGCAAGTCCGGTTACTTCGTCGGAGGGAAGCTGTACGTGAGGGAGCAGCCCATCCCACCGGTGGAGCGGACCTACGGACCTGCGGAGCGGACCTATGGACCAGCGGAGCGGACCTACGGATCAGCGGAGCGGACCTACGGACCAGCGGTGCGGACCCACGGACCAGCGGAGCGGACCTGCGGACCAGCGGAGCGGACCTACGGATCAGCGGAGCGGACCTGCGGACCAGCGGAGCGGACCTACGGACCAGCGGTGCGGACCCACGGACCAGCGGAGCGGACCTCCAGATATGACGGCAGGAACGGGCATGGGTACGCCACAGCAAGTCTTCAAGAGACAAATAGACAATCGTGGTTCAAAGGAAGAGTGTCGGACAGTCATGAAGGATGGAGCTACAAAGACTATGATGGAAGGATGGAACGTGAAAATGTGGGACTGAGAGAGAGAGAGAGACTGAGGAGAGAGCAAAGGGAGAGGGAAATGGTAAATGAGTTGAGAAGAGAGAAAGAGTGGAATGAAGAAAGGAAGAGAGAAAGAAAGAAAGCAACCGAGCAGATTACACAGATGATGAGTGCCAGTAGGAGTGACAGTGGGGATGAAAGTGGTGAGAGAGAGAGTGAGGCAGGAGAAGGGAGTGTATGTGAGAGTGAAAATCTGATGGCATGGAGGGAGGCAGGAGGAGAGAGAGGAGGGAGATCAGGGGTTGATTGGGACAGGGTACTGGAACCTCTGCAGATCCCCAAAAAACAGAGAGATAGAGCAGAGGGTAATAGAGAGGTGTCAGTGGGGGGAGAAAAGGAGAGGGGAAATGGGAGAGGGGGTGCGTCTGAGGAAAGCAAGAATGAAGGCATGAATGTAACACACAACACAGAAACACGTGTCAGCCCGCTCCCAAGTTCAGACAGTAACCACGTGCTCACACAGGTCACCGCACACACATCCAAAAACCAACACAAACCCAAGGACCAATCAGAACCCTTCTGGGACCCACCGGGGTCAAGGTCTGGCGTAGATGCAGCGCGCGCGGTGGTCGGCGAGGCGACAATTGACACAACACCATACCCGCGGCGCGACAGACAAGTGGTCACATGTGGTAAACAAGACAGAGCCAGCCTAGCAGAGGGAGAAAGGGAGAGGTTGGACAGGGGTGGGGGCTCGCGGCAAACAACTCTGGACGAAACAGTGCGAATTCAATGCAGTAGTACAGCGTTGACGGACAGCGAGGAGGGGGGCAGAGCTGGTGGGGAGGAGGGAGAGAAGGGAGGACAATGCAAAACAAACAAAACTTTACGTTCACACACCAGTAGCAGGAAGGCACCCAGCAAAACAACAAGTAGCACACGCACGAATTCAACTACGAAGGAAGGAAAAGGTAAGAAATGAAGGGCAGGCCACGGCCGTACACAGGCACCACAGACCACACGAACTCAAGAGAACAATGAAAAGACACCAGAATACGACATGAATGTGGGAACGAGAGAGAGAGCGAGTGGGAATGGAAAGAAGAAAGAAGATGAGAGTGGAAAAAGAAACTATCCTTTGTATGCTGGATTGTGGGGGAAATTATTAGATAGTTAACGAACCAGGACTTTTTGAATTTATCACATCTTTGATCTGTGCTGTTTAACAGAAACATTTACTCTAAATTTTTTGATTCGAATTAAAATTCCAGGAGTTTTTGCAATTACATTGTCCAGCGGTCAAATTTACTAGAATGGGAAGACCCTCGGGGGAACAATCCTGTTGATAAAAAAAGAGTTATCTGAATATGTCCAGCTGATAAATACTGACATGGAAAATGTACTCTGTGTGAAGTTAATGAAAAGTCTATTGCATTGTGAAAAAGATATTTTATTTTTAGGTACATATGTACATCCAGTAGATAGTCGATATTATTCTGACAAAGATTACTCATGCACACTAGAACTAATTGAACAATATATATTTGCACAGACAGAACAAGGAAACAACTTCCATTACATCATTGGAGGAGATCTTAATGCTCGTATTGGGGAATGGAGCTTGAGTATCGATGATGAAAATGAGATTACAGGAAGAGAACAGGACGTGTATGCACGTAGGTCTAAAGATCCCCACACAAATGGTTTTGGCAAGAAACTAATAGAATTTTGTATAACATTTAATGTAACGCCACTAAATGGTCTTTGTATGGGAAAGTTCGACGATGCATACACGTTTTATTCCGAAAGGGGTAACAGTATTATAGATTACTATATATGTTCTGTTGAACTGTTAGAAAATGTGAATAAGTGTCAGATAGTAGAGAGAGTTGAAGCTCAGCATATGCCTATTATGATGGAATTACAAAGTACACTGTCTAACGCACAAGAGAACGAGGGCAAGAAATCTTACGTGAAGAAACTAAAGTGGGATCCCACAAAACAACAACAGTATGTCCAGTTCATAGAATCGGAAGAGGCAAAACAAACAATGGCGCAAATAACAGAAGAAATAGAGAGAGATGTAGACACGAGTATAGACAGATTTAATAAGCTATTAAAAGAGGCAGGGAAAGACATGTACAGAACAATAGGTATAGGAGGAAAATGTAAGACTACAAGCAGCTGGTATGATAAAAAATGTCAAATCAAAAAGAAAGAAGCAAAACAAGCACTCAATAGACTGACATGGACGAAAAAGGATAAAAACCCAACCATTTATCAAGTAAGGAGAGAGGCTTACAGGAATAAAAGAGCAGTATACAAAGAAATAATTAGAGAAAAGAAAAAACAGTATAAAAAGCAAACATACGACACACTAGTACAAAATCGCAAGGACAGCCGAATGTTCTGGAGCACCATAAAAAGTGTTAGAAGGAAGAAGAACACATTACCATCTATTAATATTACTCAGTGGAAAACGCATTTCGAAAGCATTTTGAATCCACATGACACAGAAATACTAAACGATAGAGAAGAAGGACCACAAGAAGAAGAAGAAGTGTTAAACGAAATTCAAGTACAAGAATTAGACGAAGAGATAACCGAAAATGAAGTAAGATCAGCTACAGAAAAATTAAAAAAAGGCAAATCACCAGGTATTGATGAAATCCCTCCTGAATTTCTTAAAACCATAGGACAAAATATAGTGCCATTCTTAACGAAATTATTCAACAAGTTATACCAAGATAGCTACTTCCCCATAGAATGGTCAAGGGCGGTGATTATACCACTACACAAGAAAGGAGATAGACAGAATCCAGGAAACTATAGAGGAATATCCTTATTATGCATCATAAGCAAGATCTACACAGCAATATTAAACAGAAGACTATATGATTGGGCAGAAGCAGAAAATAAAATTAGCAAAGAAACAGGCAGGCTTCAGGAAAGATTTTTCAACAGTAGATCATATCTTCACACTAACATCCATGATAAGTAACTGCCTATACGGCAGAAGGAGAAGTAAATTGTATGTAGCCTTCATTGATTATCAGAAAGCGTTTGACACAGTAAATAGAGAAAAACTCTGGGAAATCCTACAGAAACACAAAATATCTACGAAGATGCTTAACATGCTAAAAGCTATCTATAAAACAGTACAAGCATGTGTAAGACATGGAACTGAACTAACAGAATTCTTTGAATGTCACACAGGAGTGAAACAAGGGTGCTTACTGTCCCCCCTAATCTTTTCATTACTAATTACAGAAGTTGCAGACAATGTCACAGCTAAAGGAAGACACGGATATCAATTCGTACCCGGAAAGGCAGAAATATTTTCACTTCTATTCGCTGATGACATAGCTTTAATATCAAGAACACCAGCAGGTCTGCAAAACCAAATTAAGAACCTACAGGAAGCCTCGGACCGCATTGGACTAAAGGTTAATCTCCAAAAAACAAAAATCATGGTCTTTAGAAAAGGAGGATACCTTGGCAGACTAGAAAAATGGAATTACAAAGGGGAAGAAATTGAGGTAGTAAATAGTTACAAATATTTAGGTTTTACTCTAACGACTAAACTCTCAGTAGATATTTCACTTTCAGAATATGCAGGAAGGGCGAAAGGGAAAATAGGTGAAATAATGAAAACAATGTATAGTTTAGGACACTTAGATATAAATATATTTTTTAAGCTATTTGATACACAGGTCAAGTCACTGCTACTGTACGCAGCAGAAGTATGGGGTTTGACTCGTTATTCAGCGGTGGAAAATATACATTTATTCGCATGTAAAAGATACATGGGGGTAGGGAGAAAAACGCCAAACAACTTAGTATACGGAGAACTAGGAAGATATCCGATGAGTATAGATAGTTCAATAAAAGCAATCAGATATTGGTTCAAAATAATGAAGATGACTCCAGACAGGATACCTAGACAAGCATATGAAAGAGAAAAAACAGAAATTGACAAACCACAGAACTGGGCGCTGGAAATTAAACGCTGTTTGGATATGTATGGCTTCTCTGAAGTCTGGTTGAATGAAGGCGTACAAAACGAGCAAAGATTTATCATAACACTAAAACAAAGAATCATAGATTGTTACAAACAGAATTGG
>CM065714.1:15130515-15133015 GCA_033310375.1 Conus canariensis | reverse complement strand
ACACACACACACACACACACATACTCACACAACACACACAACACAACACAACACAACACAACACACACACAACCTTCACCCCCCCCCCCCCCCCCCACACACACACACACACACGAAATTCCCACACTTGACCGACAACATTTTCATTCCTTGACAAATAATCCACCCATCACCCAATTCAGGACAACTGATTTACCTGTGCAGGACGGGGATTGACCGAGGGAACCAGGTTAGGCTGGTGGCTCAGACGGCGTCCACGACACTCCTGTACATCTTCGGCCATGACCAGGACAGCTTCCAGACGCCCAGTGCGCAGGTGGTGGTCCACCTGTCCAAGGGGCAGCGTGTGTGGGTGGTGACCGGCGGCAAGGGCGACAACGAAATCCGAGTGTGGACTCGCTTCGGTGGCTTCCTGGTGCAGCCAGACCTGTGAACAGTCAGTTCATGGTGATTCTCCCCCCTGACTCCGCCGCCTGACCCTCCTCCCCCTGCAATGCACCCCCTCCCCGCCCTCCCCCACCGAGTCAGTGCAAAGTCATTTTGCATTGATGTGTCCTTTATACTGCTATGTCTTTGATCATTAATGTATTGCTGTGTTTTTGATCATTTTGTATGGCTGTCTCTGGTTGTTTTGTATTGGTGTGTCTTTGATTATTTTGTACTGGTGTGTCTTTGGTTATTTTGTACTGATGTGTCTTTGGTTATTTTGTACTGGTGTGTCTTTGTTATTTTGTACTGGTGTGTCTTTGATTATTTTGTACTGGTGTGTCTTTGGTTATTTTGTACTGGTGTGTCTTTGATTATTTTGTACTGGTGTGTCTTTGGTTATTTTGTACTGGTGTGTCTTTGGTTATTTTGCACTGGTGTGTCTTTGGTTATTTTGTACTGGTGTGTCTTTGGTTATTTTGTACTGGTGTGTCTTTGATTATTTTGTACTGGTGTGTCTTTGGATTATTTTGTACTGGTGTGTCTTTGGTTATTTTGTACTGGTGTGTCTTTGGTTATTTTGTACTGGTGTGTCTTTGATTATTTTGTACTGGTGTGTCTTTGGTTATTTTGTACTGGTGTTCTTTGGTTATTCTGCACTGGTGTGTCTTTGGTTATTTTGTACTGGTGTGTCTTTGGTTATTTGCACTGGTGTTCTTTGGTTATTTTGTACTGGTGTGTCTTTGGTTATTCTGCACTGGTGTTCTTTGGTTATTTTGTACTGGTGTGTCTTTGGTTATTTGCACTGGTGTGTCTTTGGTTATTTTGTTCTGGTGTGTCTTTGGTTATTTTGTACTGGTGTGTCTTTGGTTATTTGTACTGGTGTTCTTTGGATTATTTTGCACTGGTGTGTCTTTGGTTATTTTGTACTGGTGTGTCTTTGGTTATTCTGCACTGGTGTGTCTTTGGTTATTTTGTACTGGTGTGTCTTTGGTTATTCTGCACTGGTGTGTCTTTGGTTATTCTGCACTGGTGTGTCTTTGGTTATTTTGTACTGGTGTGTCTTTGGTTATTTTGTACTGGTGTGTCTTTGGTTATTTTGTTCTGGTGTGTCTTTGGTTATTTTGTACTGGTGTGCTTTGGTTATTCTGCACTGGTGTGTCTTTGTTATTTTGTACTGGTGTGTCTTTGGTTATTCTGCACTGGTGTGTCTTTTGTTATTTTGTACTGGTGTGTCTTTGGTTATTTTGTACTGGTGTGCCTTTGGTTATTTTGTACTGGTGTATCTTTGGTTATTTGACTGGTGTGTCTTTGTTATTTTGACTGGTGTGTCTTTGGTTATTCTGCACTGGTGTGTCTTTGGTTATTTTGTTAGGTGTATCTTTGGTTATTTTGCACTGGTGTGTCTTTGGTTATTCTGCACTGGTGTTCTTTGGTTATTTGCTGGTGTGTCTTTGGTTATTTTGTACTGGTGTGTCTTTGGTTATTCTGCACTGGTGTGTCTTTGGTTATTTTGTACTGGTGTGTCTTTGGTTATTTTGCACTGGTGTGTCTTTGGTTATTCTGCACTGGTGTGTCTTTGGTTATTTTGTACTGGTGTGTCTTTGGTTATTTTGTACTGGTGTGTCTTTGGTTATTTTGTTCTGGTGTGTCCTTTGGTTATTTTGTACTGGTGTGCTTTGGTTATTCTGCACTGGGTGTGTCTTTGTTATTTTGTACTGGTGTGTCTTTGGTTATTCTGCACTGGTGTGTCTTTTGTTATTTTGTACTGGTGTGTCTTTGGTTATTTTGTTCTGGTGTGCCTTTGGTTATTTTGTACTGGTGTATCTTTGGTTATTCTGCACTGGTGTGTCTTTTGTTATTTTGTACTGGTGTGTCTTTGGTTATTCTGCACTGGTGTGTCTTTGGTTATTTTGTACTGGTGTGTCTTTGGTTATTCTGCACTGGTGTATCTTTGGTTATTCTGCACTGGTGTGTCTTTGGTTATTTTGTACTGGTGTGTCTTTGGTTATTTTGTACTGGTGTGTCTTTGGTTATTTTGTTCTGGTGTGCCTTTGGTTATTTTGTACTGGTG
>CM065714.1:15100515-15125515 GCA_033310375.1 Conus canariensis | reverse complement strand
AGGACTTGAGGCTGGCAGCCCAGTGAGAGCTGTTCGGTCGGCCGGGCTGCCATGAAGCTGAAACAGAAACACCCATAAAAGCAGCTCCTGTCAGGCTTCGATGTCTTCGGTGATCTCTCTCTCTCTCTCTCTCTCTCTCTCTCTCTCTCTCTCTCTTTTCTCTCTCTCTCTACCTATATAAAGCATTAAAGTTATGATCTGTTCTTGTTTCTTAATGTATGGTATGGAATCAGTTTTGATCGTTTAAAATATTTGAATGATTTCCAAATAATAATAGTAATAATGAATACTTATATAGCGCCTATTCTCGGCTAGAGACCAAGCTCTAAGCGCTTTACAATCCACACTCGTTTACACAACGGGCTGCCAACCTGGGTAGTGCCGACTGAAGAGCTGCCAGCTGGCGCTTCATTCATTCGTTTCCCGTGTCATCCAGTCAATATCGTTCAATATCGTTCACTCGATTTCCTTACTTCCTTCATTCTTTCCATTTCTCACGCAGGGTGCATGTTTGTGTAACGTGTCATCCATACCAACGGCCAAACTGGCCTTCTCTTCCGAAAGTCGGTGATGGGATTTTACGTGTGTGCAAGATGTTATGCGTGCGTTCAAACACGGAACCTCGGCTTATAGTCTCATTCGAAGGACTGTATGGGGAATGGAGTCAGAACTAATGTTAACTCCAGGGAAAAATCCCCCTTTACCGAAACGGCCCGGCGGCGGAGATTCGAACCCGCAACCCTTGGATTTCGAGTCCGGCGCTCTACCAACTGAGCTATTCCGGCCCCTTCACGAAGGGCAATGGCCTATTTGTGAATAAAACATCCATATCTGTACCCCTCTCTCTCTCTCTCTCTCTCTCTCTCTCTCTCTCTCTCTCTTCTCTTCTTCTTCTTCTTCTTCTTCTTTCTTCCTTCTTCTTCTTCTTCTTCTTTTTTTTTTTTAACCCTGAATGGAGATATTAAGGGTTATGATGGCCAAACAGCAACATTGCACTGTATTATAACCATTGGCTGCAGGCATCAAGGTCAGCTTAGTGCCGAACACTGATCAACATTGCACTGTACTGTAACCATTGGGTGCAGGCATCAAGGTCAGCTTAGTGCCGAACACTGATCAACATTGCACTGTACTGTAACCATTGGGTGCAGGCATCAAGGTCAGCTTAGTGCCGAACACTGATCAACATTGCACTGTACTGTAACCATTGGGTGCAGGCATCAAGGTCAGCTTAGTGCCGAACACTGATCAACATTGCACTGTACTGTAACCATTGGGTGCAGGCATCAAGGTCAGCTTAGTGCCGAACACTGATCAAACGGCAAGGCCCTGACCGCCACGGAGCCATTCCTATGTTAATAAAGAAAACAACAACAACAAATAACACGTTTGTGCATGGTGCTGCAAAACAGTGTTCTGTGTAAAATCATTAAAAGTAAACAAACTGAAAGTCCTCAGTCTTCTATGAAATTCAACGTCAGTGTTTAAAACACCACGAGTGTGGCATACATGGTACTTTTTTTTTTGTAATCGCTCCACTATGTCACGAGCTTACAGGCATTCTAACGACTCTTTTCAAAGATCAGATACCCCCCCCCCCCCCACCCCCCCACGCCTCTTCCTCTATATCGGTGACAGAAGTTTGCAGCGGTGAGGAATGTGGCTGATGTCATGACAATGATTATGATGTTAACCATGGTGGAGATGTTGATGGTATCAATTGTGTAAAGTGTGGGAATGCGTTTTTTTTTTTCTCTGTTCAGTCACGTTCACTGATGTTCAGGTTTTGTTTTCTTTCTTTCTGTTTTTTTTTTTTTTTAAACTGTAAGCACATCTTTTAAAGCACATAACAAAACATGTGCCCTTCCGTGGGGAAAACATTCTGTGTGGGGAAGACTGGATTAGGAAACAAAGTTGATCATCTGGCAAAGATGATTATGAACATGCTCATCCAGTATGAAAACTCACTTCCAACCTTCTTATCAAATAGCAGACACTTTTCAGGGAAATAAAACATCTAGTATCCACGGAAATATGATTATGCTAGAAAAGACGTGCACGAGAACTGCATGTGGCCGATTTCTTCCAATGGGAGAGAAGAGGTTTCTTTTCATGGTCGAACTTTAGCTAAAGAAGTATTTTCAGCGACAGAAAAAAAGCGATAGTGTTGGCTGTTACTATGGAAACAGTATTTCGTCGTCAATCTTATGTTCTGTAGAGTCAACATCTTCGGAGGTATTTATTTCCTGCACAAAAAAGCCTTCAGCGGCAGCTGATGTGTTGATGAAGAAAAACTGAAAGTGGACGCGTTCGATCTCATAAACAGTTTCCACACAAGCCACGCTACCCTTACACCTAAGCCAGACCAGCTGGTGTTTCATTTTTACGAGCAACAGATGGCAGTTTAACTAAGGGCGATAACTGGTTTTAAGATTTAGATTACGTCTGGGAAAGACTGTGTGTCTTTCTCGTCTGCCAAACTTCATGAAGATAAATTCTGAGCCGCGAGCGTCATAACAAAACGTATAAAGGCACGTGCATGCTCAGCAGTTGTGTGAAGTGGATCGCAAAACAGAGACTCGAGGTTGATTCTCTCTCTCTCTCTCTCTCTCTCTCTCTCTCTCTCTGTATACAAACTGTACTTACAACTGGAAGGTAATTGTTTATGTTAGATTTCTGTGTACAGCGTTTATACTCTCTCCCTCTCTCTCTATCTCTGTCTGTCTGTCTGTCTGCTTGAGCACGCCATGTCTATCTGTCTGTCTGTCAGTCTCTCTCTCTGTCTCTCTCTCTTTCTCTCTCTCTCTCTCTCTGCCTGAGCACGCCATGTCTATCTGTCTGTCTGTCAGTCTCTCTCTCTGTCTCTGTCTCTGTCTGCCTCTGTCTCTCTCTCTCTCTCTCTCTCTCTCTCTCTCTCTCTCTGCTGGAGCACGCCATGCCTGTCTGTCTGTCTGTCTCTGTCTCTGTCTCTCTCTCTCTCTGAGCACGCCATGTCTATCTGTCTGTCACTCTCTCTCTCCCCTCTCCCCCCCTCTCTCTCTCTTGATATAAGTATAACTTATAGGCACGTAAATCAACATAAAGGTTAAGTGTGTTTTCCATTCAGGACAATGAAAACGAAGAACGGGCAATTACTTAACTTCTCGAATTCACTTAATGAGGAGGTAAGCGACTGCTCGCTCTTCGTTTTCATTGTCGTGAATGTCGTTTGCCTTGCCTGAAGAAGACCTAAGAGATCGAAACGCGTCGTGTTTTGTCTTGTAATTCGCTTGTGTCTGCTGTCTGGCGGATCAACTAGAAGTTCTTTTTAAGATTTGCTTCAGTCTCCGCCTGCAGTCACCTCAGTTTGAAAGCAGTTCTGACTGGGTTTCCTGTTTGCCTCTCTGCTTGGTCTGATTCCTCCCCAGCTTTTTTCTTTCCGTCTGGATAGACAATATTTAACAGGCAACGGGAGCAAGCTGACGGCCATTGCGTACGACTTTTCTCATCAGCACGATACATCAGAGCCACAACTATGTGCCTCTGAACTAATACATGTATTGAGATAGATGTGTCCTGTGATCCACCGCCTATTGACTAATATATATATATATATATATATATATATATATATATAATAAAACTTATTCATCTATAATGAATTTATATGTATATATTATTTGTAGTCCACGGGCGGTAGATCTGTAGTTGGATCAGCTCTCGGAAAGGCTCTGTCATCAGTAAAGATGTCCAGAACTTGGTTCACGGGAATTGGTCTGAAAAGATAAGAGCACAGAAAAGTATATTAGAGGAAGACGAAAACCTGTACCCTCGCAGTCCTAGTGTACTCATATGAGAATAGACTATACATATTCTACACTACTTTGCTCAAACTCCATGCAACGACTACATGTAGAAAAAAAATCTTCGTTAGATAAAACTTTCAGCTTCAAATTTTATTCATAAGTATATTGAAGACTTTGCAGAAAAAAACCCAATGGATTCACTTACTCATTTTGACAATCCATTGTGTGGTGAGGATTCGTGGAACTTTGCTTACAAATGGCCGCTTCCTCTGAGAGTTGTATTAAAAGAAAAGAAAAGAAAAGAACACAACAAACACTGACAGTTATCTCCTTTAAATGAGTTAGATCTCCGTTGATGCTCACGAAATGACATCCGTTTTTAAGATCTGTGTAAAAGGGACATCTCTCTCTCTCTCTCTCTCTCTCTCTCTCTCTCCTCTCTCTCTCTCTCTCTCTCTCTCCTTGCGTACTAACATCTGGACGCTAGATATAAATAGGGTAAACAGACACACCAGACTGAGCACATCACATTGCGGTGGGAGGGAAACTGATGATTTGTTATTGCATTATCTTTTTATTCCAGAATGAAGGTCTTTCTAGTGGTGGCAGTGCTGTTCGTAGCTGGTGGGACGACCCTGCTGCCATCTTGCCCGAACGCTAGAAGGCGGGTGTGCAAGATGGAAGAGGACTTGGAACAGCTTCAAGAACGAGTCGACGCTCTCAACAACACGCTTAGTATGCATTTTAACTCTCTTCAGTTCTTTCCCTTGAATTTCGATCACCGGTGACGGACGGTTTTCTTCCCGGAATTATAGTATTTAAAACAACGTTTTTGTTATCTGAAGCAATATATCGCCTAAAAAAAACCCGAAATAGACACACTCATCACAAAAACATTATTATTTTAGAAATAATGCGCAGAATGTTACGAAAAAAAGAACATCCGTCATGCAAAATGCAAAAATCTCAAAAACTGTTGAGTTTTAAGGCTAAGTTTCATAGTGGACCCAGACGAAACCATGCCCCATCCGGCTGTCCGGATCCTTGGAAGCGTGCATGGTAGCAATCTGCTTAAAACATTCTTATTTTGAACACGTAAAAGAAAACGTCAAAATGGATTGAATAAAACAGTGATAAAAACCTTCAAGGACTTTTGTATCAATGTGGATGTTTCTCGGTTTTTGTAGAAAATATTTTTCTTTTGTTGATATGAATAGTTTTGGATCTAAAATTAAAAAAGAAATGTTTGTAACTTTGTTCATTAGGTGGGGAAAAAAGAAGATAACATTTTTACTAGTTACCATCTTCTCTCACTTCTCGTGCTATGTTATCCCAAGCAGCAGACAGAATATCTCTGTTGGTATGATTCTTGTCACTTTTTATGTAAATGAATGATCTGAGCCCCACGGCAGCTTTGAGTTTTACGTCGTCCAAGTTGGAAAGAAAGATAAATAGCGTAAAAAAAAAATCAGAGGAGGAGTTCGGTCCCTTCACAGCTCTCATCACACGGGTCGGGCCGGATGCGCTTGCACGGCTTTGGCCGTCGCCAGTTAGCTGGAAAAGAGATGAACCAGAGCAGGTTTTTTTTTTTTTTTTTTTTTTTTTTTCTGGACGTCGCAGCGCACGGTCGAGTCCGGGTCCACTATGCACACAGCCTAAGAACTCGATTTCAAGTGGCACGCAAAACGCGCTGCGTCGTAGGATGCGTGGTAGTGGTTATGGACCAACATGTTGCTATTGTGCTCGGAAACGTGCCCATACCCAAAGAGAAGTCCTTCACTATCTATCCTCCAATGTAAACAATTAATGCAATTATCTGAATAACAGCTGCATCTAAGAATGGTGAAAGTTTGAGATAGTGGAATACAGTTTAACATTCTGATGTGGGGGGAGGGGGGTGGGGGTGGGAATCAACGTATACCTTTCACATTATATACGCTGTGACCTTAACTTGAACAGAATTACTATGCTGCTCGGCAGTTTCTTCCTTCTCTTCTTCTTCTTCTTCTTCTATTTTTGTTTTATTTTGATGGGATGGCGTGGAAGTGGGAGGGTGGGGTGGCAGTAGGGGGAATAGGGGTGGGTGGGTCAAATAACATTGCCTCTGGAGATACGCACTTATGCCTTTTAAACATGTGATACATACGGCCACTTTACATCATTTCCCGCATTGACAAAAGAATTTTCCCCTGTTAAATGTGTATGGATCCAACAGAAAGGAAGGACATGAGTTCTTCAACGGCTTTTAAGGAAATCATTACAAGCTATGACAGTAACAATGTGGTTGCTGTCGCTGATTGGAACATCGTAATAGACCCTTATTTAGACCGTTGCAATTACGTGCGTAATAGTAACTCAAAAGCAAGTGAAGTACTGATAAACATGATGCGAGACTGTACCTGCCGAGATATGGAGGGAAGACAACCCTAAATGCAAAAGGTGTGCTTGGCGAAAACCATTTCCACTGAAACGAAGCCGGTCACACTATTTCTCTTTTTTTGTTCTATCTGAATCTTTTTTTAAATACCGACGATTTACGAGGCTGTCGGTCTGATTTATATAGTCACTTTTTGTTTGACATTAGGAAAAAGTGAAGAAAGAAAAGGTTTTTGGAAATTCGATGTTTCACGATTAGAAGATAAGCAAAATATTGATGAAAGTAACGAATTACTTTTAAATGTAATACACGAATACGTGATCGATCAGTCAGTGTACAAAAATCAACAAATACATGAATTAGTAAAATCTGATACAAAATTCAGAATTTCAGACAAGGTCTTCCTAGATTTTCTGCTGATGAAAATTGCAGGAAAATTGATAACCTTTCACAATTAAGAGAGAGAGAGAGAGAGAGAGAGAGAGAGAGAGAGAGAGAGAGAGAGAGAGAGAGAGAGAGCTAATAAAGAACATAAAATCTTGGGAAATATTGAGAATTTCTCAGAAAATTACGTTAGAATACTTTTTGAAGAATCAGGAGATAGGAACCATCTCAGTCAAGAAAGTAAAAGGAATCATGTTATGATCAAAAGCAAGATGGATCGCAATTGGCGACAAAAATCTTAATGTTTTTGCTACCTTGAGAAAAAAAAAACAAACTATGACTAAACTGGTAATTAGAGATAATAAAACAATAACTGTCCAAAGAGTTATCCTGGCTTAAAATAGTCTGTAAAAATGTACAACATATATGAAATTGCAGAGTGTGACATAGAAAATTTAGCAAAATCCATTTCTGTGTTACATGAACACAAGAAGGAATTATCAAGATAGAAGAAGCAAGCCAGGTTAAAAAAAAAAAAAACGCGTAGAAAGTCCAGGAGCAGACAGATGTGTCACCGATTTTCTTCTTTCGTTTCTTTGTATTAGGGCTGCTTGTTGTTGGATCACCAGATGAAACTTACAAAGATGTAGAACTCTCAACAACAAAAAAAGGAAGGGTTTATGATCTGCATACAAAGATAAACCAAAAGAATGCGTTAAAAACTGGTACGCGATTTCCCTTTTAAATATATCATACAAAATAGGATCTTCTTGCTTTTCAAGCAGAATAAAGAATGGTGCCATCACTCATCGTGAAGACAAGACAGGCTTTATGGTCAGTATATGTGTAGAAATTATCAGAGTGATTTACGATTTGAAACGTTTAAACTCCGCATCAACTTAAATGGACGTTCGATTCCTAAAACTGAAATACATGTTCAAAAGGTTTTTGGTTTTGGCGAAAATATATGTAACTGAACAAAGACATTCTACCAAAAATAGTCATCAGCAATAACCACAAACGGACAGTCTACACAATGATTTATGATAGAACAGGGAAGCAGGCAAGGAGATCCAAGTTCTCCTTATTCATTTACAAAACGAGCCGAGAGATTAACAGTAATGATAAGAGAAGAAAAAATGATAACGGGAAATCATATTGGTGATGTAGAACACAAACATTTGCCGTTTGCTGACGACGTTACTGAATGATGAGTCAGAGTTTCATTCAAACTATCGATTCATATCCCTGGCAAGTTTAATAAAGTTTCAAATCTGCCCATGAAGAGGGAGAAAACGCAGGCAATATGGCTTGTGTGTCTGAAGAAGTCTAAGATAAGATACTGTCCGCTATGAAACGGGTGTCAAACACCCATAGATTTAAAATACTTGGAATTTGGCTTTCACAAGACCTAAACGAATATGAAAGAATCAATTACAATGAAATTTTTTCGGGAAAAAAGATTGAAAGTGAGGACTCAGAGAACCATTAAACCTGCAGGAAGACCGCAATCCTCATATCACTTGCTTTGTTAATGCTTTTTGATCTTTGGATTTTGTGACCATGTCCACCTGACCACTTGACTGAAAAAAATTCAGAGGATATGTTTTTGATTTGTGTGGAATGGTGAACATGATACGATCAACTGCAAGATAACAATTAAACCACTAAATCAAGGTTGAAACTAGTATGGATAAAAAGGTTCAAAACAACTACTCATAAATGGAAAAGCACTGTAACTGAAACCCCACTCATTTATTGAAAAACTTAAAACTTATGGACCTGCAGTTGCTGATACGAATATAAAATGTAATTTATTTTGGGGTCGTGTTTTTCTTTCTTTTCATTTCTTTTCTTTTTTCAATGGTATACAAAGAATTTTGTTTCCGTGTGGAACCCCTGACTGCATACGAACTTCTTGCAGAACCCGTCCTTTACAACGTTAAAAGAAAACCAGATACTGCTGTATTTAAAAGAAGGTCATGGAAAAACGAAGGTAACTATGTAGAAAGAAACTCGTGGAGAGCGTGGCAGCAGAGAGTCCTCAGAAGAGAAGCCCCCTTCAAGCAAGTGTTTCGGCCCTTATCTCCTGACACTCTAGGGGGGTTGGGCCACACCCGGTTCATGACTCCGGATGTCCCTCTGCTGCCCCCCCCCCCCCCCCCCCCCTTTTTTTTTCCCCCCCATCTTGGGACGAGCCATGGCTGGGATTCGAACCCATGACCCTCTGGACATGCTCATTTTCCACTTAATGACTCGCGCTTTAACCACTGAGCCACAGGGACACCTGATATTTGTAGGGAAATTAAGCCTTATGAAGTTCACTTTTGTTCCTCCTTGACCAGATCCAGCTTGAACACCTCTCTGCCGCTTCTGCCATTGCTTTCAGGGCTCTGGTTTTTTCCTTCCCTGCAACTGAGAGCTGTTTCATGAGGCTGTATGCAGACGTTCCTACAAACCCCCTAGCTCCAATTTCTGCAGTGAGGACTTTGACCTGATAGCCTTCTCTCCTCAGGCTGTTTGCCAGATCAGCATACTTTTCAGTCTTGTAGATTTGAGCTGCCTCCATTCTGTTCTCATATGGCACCGTGAGCTCGATCATGATCAGCTGCTTGGTTGACTTAGAGTGGACTACTATGTCTGGTCTCATGCCACTCTTGCTGATGATCTCTGGGTGACTCTTCCATTCTGGGAGGTCTGCAGTGCACTCCCAGTCATCTGCCCCGTCCAGCAGACTCTGCCTGCATGTTTCGAGTGGCACTGTTGTTCTTGGCCATGATTTGCTGCCTCCTGCCGTGAAGAATGTTGCGGGTGCTTTTGGAGTCCTGATTTTCCCTTTTGTGGTGTTGGTACTAGCCCAGACTACTTGTACAATCTCTTTGAGCACTTGGTTGTGCCTCCATGTGTACGTTCCTTGAGCCAGGGCTACTTTACATGAGCTTAGGACATGCTCCACTGTTTGTTTTTCATGGCAGAGGGGGCATGCAGGATCGTCTTTTTCCCCCACTTCACCAGGTTTGCATTTGAGGGCAGAAGGTCATATGCAGATCTGAGAATGAAGCTGATCCTGAGAGGGGCCATGTGCCAAATGTCATTCCAAGTGAGACTTCTTTGGAGTGCATTCTCCCACGTTGTCCATTGCCCTTGCTGGCTCTGCTGGACTGCTTTTTGGAGTCTTTTTTGGTCTTCTTCTTTTCTCATCTCCTGAATCATCATGTCTCTTTTGGCTTTTCCTTTGGCCTTTGACCACCATTCAGTTTTGGTCACCCCCAGTCCTTGTCTGTTGGTCTGTGTGTGTCCTGTTATTTCTCTGATCTTGAGACTTTCTTTTGCAGAATCCATCGCCTCTTGAACTTTCCATTTTCTGCCTGTCTTCAGCTGGGGCTTGATTGCTTCTATCACCTTGTCTCCTGAGTCCTCCAGCATGCTTTGAAGTCTGATCTTCCCTGCTTTGTATTCCTCCAGGATGGATTTCAGTGGTAGTTTCAGCTTTGCTTGGCGACAGTACAGCGCTATGTCAGTCAGACAGGGTGGGACACCAAGCCATTTCCTTGTGAACTTGTTGATTTTGGCTTCCATTGCCTCCACTATGCTGGTGCAGATGTCGTATATCATCAGAGGCCATAGGAGCTTTGGTATCAGCATGAACTGCAGACACCAGACCTTGTATTTGCCAGGGAGCCCACACTGGTCAATGGTCTCCAAGCCTTCCTCCGCCATCTGCTTGGTTTCTTTTGCTCTTTGTGTGTCTTTCAGCGTATCATCATACCATCTTCCAAGGCTCTTGACTGGTTCTTCTGTGACTGTTGGAATGGCCTGGTTGGCAACACTGAAGACCACAGATCCGGCCACTTTTCCTTTCCTCAGTGAGAGACTCCGTGATTTCTTTGGCTTGAACTTCATTCTGGATGAGGCAACTATGTCGTCCAGCCTCTCCAGCACATGACGTGTCTCATCTTCTCTGGATGAAATCACTGTAGTGTCATCCATGAAGGCCTTGAGAGGAGGCATCTTGTATCCATCGCCAAGGTCTGTTTGTCTCGCGTTGTTTGTTGCTGCTTTCAAGATGAGTTCCATTGCCAGCACGAACAGTATTGGGGAAATTGCACAGCCCATTGCAATACCCACTTCCAAGTTGATCCAATCTGTTGTGTACTCCTTGGTTGAGAACCGCATTGAGAAGCCATTGAAGTACTTCTTGAGCATGTCGCGGTTAAGCATTTTAAAAAATGAAAATAGAGAGCTTACGACACATGAAGAAGTCACAACCGATTTTGATTACTCACTGATTTTATTCTACAATCGATGAATTACTAATATAATATTTAAAGAAAAATGAAATTGCATTGGACAGAAATCTCAGCAACAATCAAAAAATAACGAAAGCTTCAAACATCGTTGACGAGTCATCGAAGCAAGCAAACGAGCTAAAAACATAATATGAAAACATAGCTTTTGATACGTGTAAACCAAATTGCTGTGGAGCATGGAAACAAAAGCTAAAACCTGAGGTTTCCTGCACCTTCACAAAATAAAGGACGTTAATCTGAAATGGTCACAAAGTAGAATAGGACATAAAAATAAACTGTACCAACATTGTTTTAAATGTTATGAGGTTAGCAAGCACGACAAACTGCACAATTTGCAATGAAAAGGGAGATTGAATGAAAGACATTGTGTGAATGCAATCATTCACAAAAAAATTTGGAAAGATGTTGAGTGTCTGTTTAACAATATGTGCAGAGATTCTCTCAATATTAAGATTACTCGTAGCATTGCAATTTTAGGAGCAGACTGCTGTCTAAAAACAGACACAGTTTCTGACTTTATTATTATACTTGCAAAAATCATATTTGTAAATACAAAATTAGAAAAAAAGTAAGCCAAATAATATAGTTTTCACCAACAGACTTGAAATTGAACAGCGCAATGTCAAAACAAATAACTGCCAATGGAAAATTAAGGCTGCATGGAACAACATAAATCAACATTTCTCCAGCTGGATGCCCAATGCCCGACTTCTGTATTCCGTCAAAATTTTCTATGCTCAGTCTTAGGTTTTTGTGTGCACTAGTGTATGACCAAGTGTGTATGTGGAATGGTATGCATGCACTTATTAGGCTTTGGATTTCACAGATTGTCCATGTAATAATACCTCATTTTTGTGGCTGATTTTTATCAGTTTCTTCCCTTCTTATTCCTTTTCTTTTTTTCTGCTTGGTTCCTCTTTCGGTATTGTTGTTGATACTGATTTCATGTTTACAAACGAAAATCAAGAAAAAGCAATTTCTTTTTTGTAAAAACATCAGTATGTATTTCTGCCTTCGTTTCGTCCAGACAGAGGCTTTGGGCGGGTCACTATTTCTGTGGAAGTCTGTGTGCACATCTGTGGCAATGTTCCTGCCTTATTCCTGTCATCAATATAAGACCATCCTCAGATGGACCGACTAAAGAGCAAACTGTGCTCAACAGACTGGCCTGGAACCAACAATCTGCCAGCCGGCATCAATCAGTTTATATGTCAGGCTTTAAAGAAAAGTGTTCCTAGCATGCCATATACAAAAAGGACAGATTATGACAATAATTCTTGGTGCAAACAACTACCTTTGACATGCATAATGTTCGTTTTGTTTGGTAGAATGTCAACAAATTTTAATCTCTTGACAGAATGTGAAAATCGCGCCAAAACACACACACACACACACACACACACACACACACACACACACACACATTTACACGCACACGCACGCACGCACGCATACACATACACAGACACACACACGCGAGCGCACACATACACACATACAAACATATAACACACACACACACACACACACACACACACACACACACACACACACACACACTCACACAGAGGTGGCCGAGTGATCACATCCATTTAAAGAGAAAAGGAATTTAAGGAGACTAACGGTCCTTTGGAATTTTCCTACCACAGACCTAATGAAAGGATCGGATACGTGTGTATGTTTTTCCTTTCTTTCTTTAAAAAAAAAAAGGAAACGAAAGAATGAAACAATTTCACTCTGTGTGTGTGTGTGTGTGTGTGTGTGTGTGTGTGTGTGTGTGTGTGTGTGTGTGTGTGTGCGTGCGTGCGTGCGTGCGTTTGTGCGTGCGTGCGTGTTCTTGCGTGCGTGCGTGTTCGTGCGTGCGTGAGTGTGTGCGTGAGTGTGTGTGTGCGTGCGTGCGTGCGTGCGTGTGCGTGTGCGTGTGTGTGTGTGTGTGTGTGTGTGAAAACAGATCTCCTGCTGCAGCGGCAGCAGCAGCAGCAGCAGTG
The DNA here is from genome assembly GCA_033310375.1 of Conus canariensis. Taxonomy (NCBI): domain Eukaryota; kingdom Metazoa; phylum Mollusca; class Gastropoda; order Neogastropoda; family Conidae; genus Conus; species Conus canariensis. The sequence continues at coordinate 15,112,671 of CM065714.1, read as the reverse complement.
GCGGCAGGTCGGGTTCACAGCCAACGTGAAAGACCATTACACAGCATCATACCATTCCCAAGTGGTGTTGGACGATGTCCTCTACGAGGAAGGAGGCGGCTATGACTCCACGACTGGCAATTTTACCGCCCCTGTGGCCGGCATGTACAGCTTCTTCATCAAGTAAGTCAACAGCTCCATAGGCATCTTAACTCAATATTTCTTTGTTTTTTTCCTTCTCTTTTTTTCCCCTTACTTTTACCTCCTTCTTTCCACATTTTCCCTATTTTGGTCCTAAAATTTCTGTCACACGACGGTCTCTAGATACACACACACACTCACACGCAAAGACAATCATGCGCCCTGAACGCAACCACACATCTGACTCCCTTTCTTTCAATCAAACCAGTCATAATACAATTTAAATATTCTTCCTGCGGGGTAGCAAAAAAGGAAAATTATTTTTTCCTTCTTTCTGCGCTCAAAACACCTTTTGGCGCGCGGGCTTTAAAAAAAAATCTCTCTCCTCTCTCTCTCTCTCTCTCTCTCTCTCTCTCTCTCTTTTGCCAATACAAATACAACTCTGTCCACAATATCAAACATTTTCGGTACACATAAGCACTCTCCTCCTCTTCCTTTTTCCTGGGTCACCTTGATGATGGACCCCCCCCTCCCCCCCCCCCCAACCCAACACACTACTATTATGGGTTAACAAACCCTTACTCCAGGTCATCAAAAACATCCTGGGTTATTTCCGTCGATTTAAAAAAAAAAAAAAAGAAAATCCAAATCTTCGTGGGCAGTAGCCACCACGCCATGGGCCGAGAAGGGGCTGTCAGGGTACCAGATACAGGGCATTAAGGGCAGAGAAGGGGCTGTCAGGGCACCAGATACAGGGCATTCAGGGCAGAGAAGGGGCTGTCAGGGTACCAGAAACAGGGCATTAAGGGCAGAGAAGGGGCTGTCAGGGCACCAGATACAGGGCATTAAGGGCAGAGAAGGGCTGTCAGGGTACCAGATACAGGGCAGTAAGGGCAGAGAATGGGCTGTCAGGGTACCAGATACAGGGCATTAAGGGCAGAGAAGGGGCTGTCAGGGTACCAGATACAGGGCATTAAGGGCAGAGAAGGGCTGTCAGGGTACCAGATACAGGGCAGTAAGGGCAGAGAATGGGCTGTCAGGGTACCAGATACAGGGCAGTAAGGGCAGAGAAGGGGCTGTCAGGGCACCAGATACTGGGCATTAAGGGCAGAGAATGGGCTGTCAGGATACTAAATACAGAGTATAAAGGACAGAGAAGATGCTGTCAGGGTACCAGATACAGAGTATGAAGGGCAGAGAACGGGCTGTCAGGGTACTAAATAAAGGGTATTAAGGGCAGAGAAGGGGCTGTCAGGGTACCAGATACAGGACATTAAGGGCAGAGAAGGGGCTGTCAAGGTACCAGATACAGGGCATTAAGGTTACAGAAGGGGCTGTCAGGGTAGCAGATACAGGACATTAAGGGCAGAGAAGGGGCTGTCAGGGACCAGATACAGGGCATTAAGGGCAGAGAAGGGGCTGTCAGGGTACCAGATACAGGGCATTAAGGGCAGAGAAGGGGCTGTCAGGGTACCAGATACAGGGCATTAAGGGCAGAGAAGGGGCTGTCAGGGTACCCGATACAGGGCATTAAGGGCAGAGAAGGGGCTGTCAGGGTACCAGATACAGGGCATTAAGGGCAGAGAAGGGGCTGTCAGGGTACCAGATACAGGGCATTAAGGGCAGAGAATGGGCTGTCAGGGTACCAAACACAGGGCATTAAGGGCAGAGAAGGGGCTGTCAGGGTAGCAGATACACGGCATTAAGGGCAGAGAAGGGGCTGTCAGGGTACCAGATACAGGGCATTAAGGGCAGAGAATGGGCTGTCAGGGTACCAAACACAGGGCATTAAGGGCAGAGAAGGGGCTGTCAGGGTAGCAGATACACGGCATTAAGGGCAGAGAAGGGGCTGTCAGGGTACCAGATACAGGGCATTAAGGGCAGAGAAGGGGCTGTCAGGGTACCAAATACAGGGCATTAAGGGCAGAGAAGGGGTAGTCAGGGTACCAGATACAGAGCATTAAGGGCAGAGAAGGGGTAGTCAGGGTACCAGATACAGGGCATTAAGGGCAGAGAAGGGGCTGTCAGGGCACCAGATACAGGGCATTAAGGGCAGAGAAGGGGCTGTCAGGGCACCAGATACAGGGCATTAAGGGCAGAGAAGGGGCTGTCAGGGTACCAAACACAGGGCATTAAGGGCAGAGAAGGGGCTGTCAGGGTACCAGATACAGGGCATTAAGGGCAGAGAAGGGGCTGTCAGGGTACCAGATACAGGGCATTAAGGGCAGAGAAGGGGCTGTCAGGGTTCCCGATACACGCATTAAGGGCAGAGAAGGGGCTGTCAGGGCACCAGATACAGGGCATTAAGGGCAGAGAAGGGGCTGTCAGGGTACCAGATACACGGCATTAAGGGCAGAGAAGGGGCTGTCAGGGTACCAGATACAGGGCATTAGGGCAGAGAAGGGGCTGTCAGGGCACCAGATACAGGGCATTAAGGGCAGAGAAGGGGCTGTCAGGGTACCAGATACACGGCATTAAGGGCAGAGAAGGGGCTGTCAGGGTACCAGATACAGGGCATTAAGGGCAGAGAAGGGGCTGTCAGGGTACCAGATACACGGCATTAAGGGCAGAGAAGGGGCTGTCAGGGTACCAGATACAGGGCATTAAGGGCAGAGAAGGGGCTGTCAGGGTACCAGATACAGGGCATTAAGGGCAGAGAAGGGGCTGTCAGGGTACCAAATACAGGGCATTAAGAGCAGAGAAGAGGATGTCAGGGTACTAAATACAGGGCATTAAGGGCAGAGAAGGGGATGTCAGGGTACTATATACAGGGCGTCATGGGTCGAAGGAGAGGTCAGGGTACTAAATACAGGACGTGAAGGGTCGAAGGGGATGTCAGGGTACTAAATACAGGGCGCCAAGGACTGAGAAGGGGCTGTCAGGGTACCAAACACAGGGCGCCAAGGACCGAGAAGGGGCTGTCAGGGTACCAAATACAGGGCGTCAAGGACCGAGAAGGGGCTGTCTGGGTACCAAATACAGGGCGCCAAGGACCGAGAAGGGGCTGTCAGGGTACCAAATACAGGGCGCCAAGGGCCGAGAAGGGCTGTCAGGGTACCAGATACAGGGCGCCAAGGGCCGAGAAGGGGCTGTCAGGGTACCAGATACAGGGCGCCAAGGACCAAGAAGGGGCTGTCAGGGTACCAGATACAGGGCGCCAAGGGCCGAGAAGGGCTGTCAGGGTACCAAAGACAGGGCGCCAAGGGCCGAGAAGGGCTGTCAGGGTACCAAAGACAGGGCGCCAAGGGCCGAGAAGGGCTGTCAGGCTACCAAATACAGGGCGCCAAATACAGGGTGCTTGCCCTAGAAAGACAAGACACCATGTTAGTAAAACAAACGAAACACTTACTATAAGATCGATCACACGATCCACATCTTACCTATCGATTGTGTGAACAGGGTAGAATTCGGAAATCATTCCGATCACGATAAAAAACAACAACAAAACTTCTTTTGAAAATTATCAAATATGTTAACACATCACATACTCACCCTAGAATCATCAATAACTTTCTTTTTTTAAAACTTAAAAAAAAATTCTTTTCCTTTCTCCTGCCCTGTCTCATCCGCTGCCTCCACCAGAGTGCCTGGCAATCTCTCTCTCCCCCCCCCCCCCCCTTCCTCAAGAGCACAAATCACTACTAAAAAAAAGAAAACAACCAATGAGGAGCAAGCACCATGTAAAGATGAGATTTCAATACTAGTTTAAAGTTCACACAAAAATTTTCTCTTCTCTCTCTCTCTCTCTCTGGGGGATCGACTTCCGCTTGCGAAGTGAAGACGGCGTCTGTCAGTCGCTCTGACATCAAAGCGTGGTTTTTGAAGATCAAGGCCTGTAGTGGTGTTTCCTGTATTGCAATCATCGAGATGCCAGCGGTACCTTTGTCTTTTCGTTCGGTTTGCGGTGTTTTTCTCTTTACTTTCGTTGCTTTCATGAATCGTCGGTCGGCAAAGAAAGTCTCCTTGTTTTGTCGGACATTGAAGCTCCGAAGATGGCAAGACGGTGTCGCAGTAGGTTTGATCCTGTCGTTTTTGTTCCACGGACTTTTACTCCAGCGCTGTGGGGACATTGAACTTAACCCAGGACCCAGAACAGGCAGTAAGGAGGAGAGTCTCAAGCAGACACGACTGAAGAGTGCCAGAGGATCCTCGCCTGCAGCCAGTGCCTCGCCGTCCCGTCCGCCAGTGGAACCTTCTATCGCAGATGTCATGTCGAGTCTTTAGATGTTGAACTGTAAGTTTGATGGAATGAAGGCCGACATGAGAGAGATGAAAGAGACGCTAAGTGATTTACATGAGGATGTTTCTCTGTTAAAGCAGGAGATTACAGATCTCAAGTGTGATAATGAAAGGCTCAGAGAACAAAACGAAAGACTGACTGAAAATGTGATGAAATTAGAGCAAAAGGCAGATGATCTCGAATGTCGTTCAAAAAGGAACAATGTCATTTTCCACGGTGTTCATCGAAGACAGAATGAAACTCGACAAGAGTGTGAGGCTTTAATTCAGGACTTAATGACAGACAAACTGGATCTGACCGAAGACATACCATTTGACAGACTACACAGACTGAACAGAAAGGCAGACTCTCCGATTATCGGTTGTTGCACCTTCTATAAACATAAAGAAAAACTGCTAAACGCCAGAAGTAAATTACAAGGAACCAAAATATTCATAAGCGAGGACTTTTCTCAGCGGGTTAGGGAAATTCGAAAAAAGTTGGTGCCTCATCTAAAAGAAGCCAAAAAGAAAAACAAAAGAGTGTCCATGGTCTACGATCATTTGATCATTGACGGACAAAAATTCTCAGTCGATCAGGATGGTAATCTCAAAAAGATGACCTAGGAAAATGGCCGGCCTGGTAAGGTAAGATATACGGGTGTAAATGAAAGTAATAAAAATATCCTTCACACTGACGATAGCGCAGTGGGAACAAGTAAAAGTCGGACACCGCCTACTCCTGAACACGAGATTGAAATACCACGTGCAGCTCGGGATGAGGTGGTCGACACATCCGTGCCCGCGCTACACACTGACAACAAAATTCAAAGCGTGTGTTTCTCTGATTTTCATGTGTCCCCGAATAAAGTACGAGATGATATTGAGGATGTCAGTGATGTTATTGGTCATGATTTTGGGGATATCAGTGATATCATTGGTCATGAGGGTGGGGATGTTGGTGACGTCATTAGTCATGATGAGGGGGATGCCAGTGTTGTTGTTAGTCATGGTATGTGTGATGTCAGTCATGTTGTTGGTCATGATGGTGTTGATGTCAGTGATGTAATTAGTCATGATAGTTGTGATTTCAGTCATGTTGTTAGTTATGATGGTGGTAGCGTCATAAGTCATGATTGTGGTGATGTTATTGTTGAAAGCAATGTAGTCAATCATGTCAGTCATGTTATTGGTGACGACAGGAATAGGAATCATAATAGTGATTTTTCTTCTGATGTTAGTGACATTATTGATTATGACCATGATAATGCAAATGATGTGGATGATGACGTTTTCGACCACAAGCAAGGAAGTTTTCAAAATGAACGGTTAACTTTTTTGACTTATAACATTGAGGGACTGGCACGTATTTATGAACCTGATATGCGATCTTTTATTGGAAATTTTGACTTTGCTTTGCTGGTGGAAACTTTTTCTCAGACGTTTTCTTCACAGTGTTTTCCCCAGCATAAAGCCTATGTTACACCGGCTGTCAGACTGACTGACTCTGTCACTGCCCGCCTCTCGGGCGGCGTTGTGCTATTAGTCAGAAAGGAACTAACTGCTTATATTGAATGTATAGAAATGGAATATGATAATGTAGTTATTTTGAAGTTATCTAAACGTTTATTTAATTCACACTCTGACATTATTTTATTGGGTGCATATCTCCCTCCGACTGACTCGGCATACTACAAAGATACGGAGATAACTAATGGTGTTGCACTAATTGAACAGTGTATTTTGGATGTTCTTGAACTGCTTGGCGATGTTCAATTTATTTTGTTTGGTGATTTTAATGCTAGGACTGGTACCGAATACCCTCATGATGACATTATCCCTGATGACTTTTTTGATAACTCTTCTGTGACCCATGTTAATTCAAACTATCCTAGTCGACATTCTATGGATCATGTCGTGAACAGTTTTGGAAGGTATCTCATTAATGTCTGTGAACAGTTTAGTTTTTCAATACTAAATGGAACTGTAGTGGGTGATGCACATGGGAATTTTACATATGTGGCTTCATCTGGTTGTAGTGTTATTGATTATTTCTTGATGTCGAGCAGCCTTTTGTCCTTGTGTTCGTCGCTGAAAGTTCAGAGCAGAATTGAGTCTAAACATATGCCAGTAGTTTTGGAGTTGTTGACTACCGCTATTGCTGAGATTCCAGAAAGAGTTCAGCCTAAAGGTAAATCTTATTCTAAGTATGTTTGGAATGAAGATTTTAGTCAAGACTTTTATTTGTGTTTAGATTCTGATGAGCTTAAAAACCACATCAATGAAGCAATTGAACTCGTTGATTATGATATCAACGCCGCTTTGACAAAGTTTAATGAGGGTTTATATATAGCTGGACGGTGTATGAAGAAGACTGTAACAACAGGTAGGGACAAAAAGCAGGTTTGGTACGATCTGGAATGTAGACAAAGTAGATTATTTCTAAGGAGAAAGTTGAGAGTTTTTAATAGGACACACGATGACACGGATAGACTGGCATATTGTGAGAAAAGAAAACAATATAAATACTTGTTAAGAGATAAAGCAGCTGGACACAGGGAGAGGGTGCTGTTGACGCTACAAGAAAAAATGAATGATCCGAAAGTTTTCTGGGCTACTGTGAAGTCTTATGTTTCAAAATCTTCCGCTTCAAATGAAATTACTAAAGAGGAGTGGAATAATCATTTCAACAATGTATTCAATTCACTGCCTGTTGATGGTAACGATATTGATTCCTTTGACATTGATGGCTATGATAGTAATGATGATGTTGGTTTCCATGGTGGGGAACAGGTTGATGACGATATTATTGAAGCTTTAGAAGATGATAATATAGATATTCTTGAGCGAGACATAAATAATGATGAAGTTTTGGAAGCTATAACAGCACTAAAAAAGGGTAAGGCTTCGGGACCAGATGGTATAATCGGTGAATTTTTCAAAAACCCGTCAACACAAATAATACAATTTCTTGTTAAATACTTCAATTTTCTTTTCACGTCTGGTTCATACCCTGATGTATGGATGGAGTCTTTAATCCAACCATTACATAAAAAAGGTGATACTGCTGTCCCAGATAATTATAGAGGTATATCCTTGCTGAATATAAGTAGTAAAATTTATAGTTTTATTTTAAATAAAAGACTCTCAAACTGGATAGAACAAAAAGAATTAATTCATGAAACCCAAGCCGGCTTTCGAAAACATTACAGTACTATTGATCAGATCTTTACTTTAACAGCGTTAGTTCAAAAGCAGTTAGTTAAACGCAAGAAATTGTATGTTGCTTTCATAGATTTTAAGAAGGCGTTCGATTCGGTGATAAGGGAAAGGCTTTGGATTGTTTTGAAGAAAAATAAGATAAGGGGTAAAATGTTCAATGCAATAAAGAGCATGTATAATGTTGTAAAAGCTAGGGTTAGAGTAGGAGGAGATGTTTCAGAAACATTTATGTGCCCTCTTGGCCTTAAACAAGGAGAAATATGTAGTCCTGTTTTATTTTCTCTTTTTATTAATCATTTAGCTGAAGAAATTACACGAACAGGAAAGCATGGTGTTCAACTTAATCCCGATTTCACAGAAATTTTAATCCTCCTCTTTGCAGACGACGTTGTGCTAGTTTCAGATACTATAAACGGATTACAAACTCAACTAAATATCTTGTGGAATGTGTCCAAGCGATTAGGACTAATTGTGAACCTAGAGAAATCTAATATTGTTATATTTAGAAATGGTGGTTATGTTTCTATTCGTGAAAGGTGGAAATATGGAAATGAAACACTTTCGATTGTAAATATGTATAAATATTTAGGTATATTCCTTTCTACCCGTCTGTCATATACACATTCTCTTTTGGATTTGTCCAGTCGTGCAAAAAAAGGGGTAATTGCAATATTTCGTATTTTATGGTCAATTGGTAATTCGTCTCCTGCAGTATTTTTCAAACTGTTTGATGGCCAAATACAGCCCATGCTGACGTATGGGGCTGAGATATGGGGTATAAGAACAAATCTTCAGCCAATTGAATCTGTTCATCTTTTTTCTTTAAAAAGGTTTCTCAATATAAAAATACATTCTTCAAATATACTAGCTTATGGTGAGACTGGACGATATCCACTTTTTGTAAATGTTTATGTTAAATGCCTGAAATATTGGTTACGCATTCTGAGAATGCCTCTGAATAGTTACCACTTAAAGCATATAACATGTTACTAACTCTGCAGAATCAAGATAAAGAAACTTGGGTGTCCTCCATGCGGAATCTTTTATATCGTTATGGTTTTGGACAGTTTGGGAAAGCCAAGGTGTCGGAAACTGCAATTTGTTCATATCAACCTTTAAAAATAGACTAATAGAGTGTTATAAGCAGGAATGGCATTTTGACAAAAGCAACAAGAGATAGATTCTCTTTTTATTGTTCATTCAATTCGGAGTTATCTATTAGTTTTCATCTAACTACAGTAAAACATGTTCCTGTGCGAAATGCTTTGACTAGATTAAGACTTGGTGTCTCATCATTGAGACCTCATCGTTTACGACATTGTCAAAATGTTTCAGGAGAAAATTTGAACTGCCCATTTTGTTTTGTTAGAGAAACGGAAATACACTTCATTTTAGTATGTCCGAAATATAAGGAACTAAGGGAACAGTATATTCCCACCAAGTTCTATAAATACCCATCATGTTTTAGATTATCAATGCTTTTGGCAAACCAGAATAGTATCGTAATAAATAATCTAGCAACATTTATATTCAAATCATTGCAATTGAGACGGCTTTTCCTGATTTAAAAGAATTGCAAACCAGTTTCAATTCATCTGGTATTCTAGCATGTACTTTTGCTTTCCCATTGGTGAACATGTTCTGATAGTGTGTCTAATGTTCGACATGTTACACAATAATTGTTGTCATATTGTACTTGGAACTCAACTCCCATGATATGGGCTGTAGGCCTAATCATTAAATTTCGTATTCGTATTCGTATTCTCTCTCTCTCTCTTCACGGGGCACATGACACTTTCCTACCTTTTTTCCCTTCCACCCCCTTGCCAATTTGCCCTACCTGTTAAAACTCTCTTTCGTATTTTTACATGTTTAAGGTTTTTTTTTTGTTTTTTTCTTCCAGATCTTTTCCTACGTTCTGCAAAACTTTCCTACCGCTTTAGAACCTTGCCCTACATTTCTCCCCACTTTACCCCCCAACCTTTTCTTACTTGTTGCCAAACTTTTTTTTTACTCCCCCCCCCCCTCCTTCCTCTCCACCTTCCATACAACTTTGCTCTCCCTATTCGCCAGCTTTTCAGATGTTTCCCGCTTTGTCCTAACCTTATCATTATGAATACTTATATTGCGCCTATCCTCGACTTGAGGCCAAGCTCTTGAACGCTTTACAATCCACACTCGTTTACACAACGGGCTGCCTACCTGGGTAGTGCTGCCTGTTGGCGCTTCATTCAGTCGTTTCCCTTGTAATCCAGTCAACATCGTTCAATATCGTTCACTCAATTTCCTTACTTTCTCCATTCTTTCCGTTTTTCATGCAGGGTGCATGCTATGTGTAACGTGTCATCCACACGTACGGCCAAACTGGTATTCTCTTCCGAAAGTTGGTGATGGGATGTTACGTGTGTGCAAGATGTTATGCATGCGTTCACACACAGAACCTCGCTTTATAGTCTCATTCGAAGGACTGTATGGGAAATGGAATCAGAACCAATGTCAACTCCGAGGGAAAAATCCCCCTGCACCGAAGCGGCCCGGCGGAGATTCGAACCCCGCAACCCCAGGATCACCAAGATTACTAGTCCGGTGCTCTACCGCTGAGGTACCTTGGCCGCTTTTTCCTTCGGCCTTGCTTGCTACCTGGCCGTACCTTCCCCAGTGATTCAACCCTGAGCCCTCTTCTTGCCAACCTTTCACGCTTGTTCCCATCTCCTGCCGCTGCAGTTCTGCCGTACCTGTTCCCCGGTTTTACGATCGTGTCCAACCTTGCCTAGTTTTTCCTACCCCTTCTAACTGGTATCCCCCTCCACCCCCCTACCCCCCCCCCCACCCCCACCCCCCCAACAAAAAAAGATTACCCCTTTCCCTTTTCTTGCTCATTTTCATGATTTTCTTTTCCTACCTTTTGCAACCTTGCTCTTAGCTTTCCCCTAGTTTTTAGACTTTCCCCCTGAATTTCCTACTCTTCCCTACCCCTTGCTAGCAACCTGGTTGTACCCCCCCCCCCCCCCCCCGCCTTTTTTCCTCTTGCCTAGTGTAGTAGGATTGGGGGGGGGGAAGGGGGTATCACAAAAAAACACAAAGAGAAATTTACACTTTATCGATACTTCATATCTCCAGTTCGAATTATCCGGCTTGCTCAGCGGTCCTGGAGGTGAACTTCCCACCCCTGTGCCCTTTCTGGATTGTTTCTGACGTAGGTTGTAACTTGTCTGCTGGGTCTATCATCATAAAGCAGGGTTCTGGATGGATGTGATCGGCAGCTGTTGTGGCCCTCCATCTTTGTTTTTGTTTGTTTGTTTGTTGTTTTTTTTTTTTTGGGGGGGGGGGGGGGGGGGGGCTGGATGCCAGAAGCCATCATTTCACATTTTACATACATTTTTTGCCGTTATTTGGCAAGACTCGAAAGAATATTAGAGAAGAGAAAAAAAAAGACAAAAAAGACCTCTACAAACATTGGAAAAAAAAAGAGGAAAAACAGCTGGATTTGCACCTTCAACAATTTTCTGAATACTATAACAGATCTAAAGTTCCATATGACAGTGAATCATCAGAAACCAGCGGAATATAACAGAGCCATTTCACGGAGAAGTCATCATAGTTTGAATTTAGATAGGCATTATATCTATCATTTCTAAAAAATATTTATCGAATATTCAGTTTCTATAAAAAAAAAAAAATTCTTCGAGGATGGCACCCTTGTATTTTTTTTTTATTTTTTTTTTACACATATACATATAGTGCTTTGCTAACAATATTATGAAACAGAAATTGGAATCAGTAATGATTGTCTTGTAAAATCAGGAATCAGTAATAATTGTCTTGCAAAACCAAGGGCTCTCACAATCGTATGTTTTCAGCATTTGTACATTTCTCTTTCATTACATTCGTGAATGCTTCCCAAAAATGTCATATTATGTACGTACACAAACAGAACATGTGGTCAAAACTGCATTTGTCACTGTCAACAACTCTCATTTCCTTTAATATCACATTTATGCCCTCCATCTTTGTTGCACATTATTATTTTTTTTATTGAATATACGTCACTCGGAAGGAAGGTGTGTGTGTGTGTGTGTGTGTGCGTGCGTGCGTGCGTGCGTGCGTGCGTGCGTGCGTGCGTGCGTGCGTGCATGTGTGTGTGTGTGTGTGTGTGTGTGTGTGTGTGTAAGGGTAGAGGTGGGGGTGGGAGTGATGATTAGGAGGTATACACACATTTCTCTCATACGATCGTTTCTGTCATGTGTATTTTAAAGACATTTTCTGTGACGATTAACCCCCCCCTCCCCCCCCCCCCCCCCCCCCGGAGGATTTGCTGAATTTGCATTCAAATTTTTCTTCTTGATTTTTTTTTTAATTTTTGAAGTGGTATCCTTGGGGATATGGTAGGGAACGGGTGGAAGGAGGAGGGAGAGACGGGGTGAGGTGAGTGATGGAGGGGGGGGGGGGGGGGGGCGGGACGGGGGAGAAGGAAGAGAGAGGAGTGTTACACACTGAAAATTTCCTCCTCCCACGAAAATTTGCTCCCTTATCCCCTCCTTCTCCCTTCTGCCCAAGCCACTCCTCCTCCGCCATACCCCCCCCCCCCCCCCTCTT
>CM065714.1:15050515-15095515 GCA_033310375.1 Conus canariensis | reverse complement strand
TTCTTGGGAAGCGGACATCACGCCAAGGGCCGAGAAGGATCCGTCAGGGTTTCAGATAAAGGGTTCTTGCCAAGAGATTTAAAATAAACTCTTTTTTTTGTTATTTTTTAACTTTTTTTTTCTTCTTTTCTGTCTCTTTTTCTTTTATGCTGCCTCCGCCGAAAATGCCAGGCAATCTCTTTTTCCAATCACTACGCAAAAAAATAAAAATAAAAATAAATAAATAAAAAATAAAAAAAAAGAAAGAAAGAAAGAAAGAAAAACGACCAGTGAGGAGCAAGCACCCCGTAAATGGAGTTTTCATTGCGAGTTCAAAGTGCACACATCCCCTCCCCAACCTCTCTCTCTTTTTCCACGGGGCGCATAACAAATAATAATAACACTTAGAGAGTCAAAGTGTCTCCACTCCACATACTATTTTTCAATGTCAGCCATAACAACTCCCCGCCCCCCCCCCCCCCCCCCTTTTTTTTTTTCTTTTCAGAAGAGCAACCGACTCCTGAATCCAACCTAATAAATAATAATGAGAAGGAGAAAGTAAAAGTGTCTCCACTCCGTTAATTTTTTTTTCCAACTTCAGTGCCTTTCATATCACACCTTCAAAAGACACTTCTCAATCCCTAATAATAATAATAATGATAATAATAATAACAATAGCAATAATAGTAATAATAACAATAATAATGATGACAATAATAGTGATAATAATGATAATATTAATAATAACAAAAGACAAGAAGAAGAAGAAGAAGAAGGAGAAGGAGAAGAAGAAGAAGAAAAAGAAGGAGAAGAAGAAGAAGAATGCATGGACCTACATAGTGCAACCTTCCACTCTATGAACAGGCTCATGACACTTTACAATAGTCATGAAAAAGCTGAGATTGAATAAATGAGATCAAAGATATGTTTCAGACACAATATACACATGCCAACTTCATCGTGGAAAGTAAAATACAAAAATCAACATTTCAGGTCATTAAAAGTAGACAGGACAGAAACATCTATATACATAAGCTTACAAATCGTACCTTACACACGGGGCATGAATGTAAAGTAACGGTCTCTAAATGCCTTTGAACAAGTCATCGGAACGCACAGTGAGGTGACCTGTGGATGAACGGAGAGGCCAAGTGAGATGAGCAGGCAGACAAAAGACGCGGAACGTAAGCTTAGAGAAAAACTGTGGTAAAGGAGAGAGATAGCTCGTAGCTACTGACAGAGAATGTAAGCAAGTTTATCCCCATAGCCAGTAACGATAACAACATCATTGGGCATGCCAGTATCTCTGTTATTATGGACACAATTCCAGAGTAAAAGACAACAGCTTATTGACAGATACTGACAGCACAGTTGAAGTCAACAAATCAGTGACAGCGGCTTACACGAAAGCAGATGGCAAAATCTCAATGACAGAGACTGATACATGTGACAACAACCCAGTATCAGAGATTGACATCACCACAGAGAATAACAGCTCAGTGCTCAAGACCATCAAAACAACAGAAGGCAAAACTTGAATGACCGAGTCTAACAACGCAGAAGATAACGATTCAACGAAAGAGACTGATGTCACGGCTGAAGACACCCTCTATGTATATCAAAGTCGTTGTCAGAAGACTAGCAGTCATGATAGAATTCTTGAGGACTGTACTATCCCTGCGAGATGACATTTCTGGCTGTAGCATAACTGCACAACAACAAACCACACAGCCGCCTGTCTACAGTCATCATTAAACTGAACTCCAGTCATAGCCCAGCAAACGCCAAAAGAAAGTCAAAAACACACTCACATTCCTCTGCTTCCCGACAAAGGCAATTTCCAGTCCTCCATCGCCACCCACTTCTCACCCTTCTTTCAGTGCTAACAGTGACAGTGTATTGAAAAACCCCACCTCCCTTAACAACTTCTAGTGCTGCCAGCAATGACATAGCATACAGAAAATCGCCTCCCCATGTGACGCCCTCTCCCCTAACGTGTCCTTTTACAGTGTTTTCAAATGTGTCCAATGCCAAATGCTAAGATCGAGATTCCAGTCTCAGAAGTAGGCCCTATCGGCATTCCACAGTGTAACAGTTTACGATATTTACAAAATTATTCCCACAGAAGACAAACGACTCCTGCACTCAAAGACGCTGTAAAAAAAAAAAAAAAAGAAAAGAAAAGAAAAAAGAATGTGCATTGGAATGCACTGACCAGCCAGGCATGCTCTCTTCCTGTTGCAGCATCAGGGCAGGGATGGGAAGCAGAGGAGAGAGCGGAGGGGAAAAGGGGGAGGGGAGCCCAATTCTGTGATGTCAATTTAAGACGTTTCTTCTACAGTCTGCATTCTATCTTTCTACCAAGTTGGTTGAAATGGCTTCAGTACTTTTAACCAACCAACCAACCAACCAACCAGACAAACACACATCCCCTTGGTGGAAAAAAAGTGGACCTGGGTGAAAACAAAGTCGCCTTGGTGGAGGTGGTGCATATTTCAGGGGATGTAAATCATTTTCAGTGATTCATATTTGTATCCTAAAAATGCTCCCCCATTAATTTTGGAAAAAAAAAGAAGAAAAAAAAAAACCGGACTCGACTAGCCGTATAAAATGCATCGAGTCTTCTTTTATTTTTGGAATTTACTTTGAAATTCCTTTCTAAATAACGAAAGACAAAAAAGTTTGTTACTTGTCTACTAGCTTTTGTCAGCGTCCAGTAACAAGTCTCACTGTGGAAGAACAGTAACTCTGAACACAGGAAGTAGGATCCTAAAATTCAGGGCATTGCCACGTCGAGGCCATATTTATTCGTTTACCTCGCCGACGGCGAGTAGTGGTACAGGTACTGTCGCCAAGTTGCACTAATGGGCGGATCAGCAAGCACAGAGATTCCCGGAGGCGGGACAGAAGGCTATCATGTTTTAAGGGTATGACTGTTTTCCTGATTTTATCAATTGAACATGACTGAAATGCTAGCTCAAACGTGCATCGTGATCGTATGTTCTGCAGTCTAACCTCGAGCTCGATTTGGTCTTCTGCTACAGTTAGTTTTGGTTCCAGAAAACTGTCAGTAGTTCGCGGTGTTGTAGTCGAAAACAAGGGCATTGTAAATAAGAATCCAGTTGCCCACTTGGTGATACAGTGTGTTTGAAATGTTTGTTCCATACTTGGGTTCTAAAACACCGACCGAATCGGTCGTGGCAGTTTTTAGCCGACATGTTCAGGCTCAGCTTGTGCTGCTCCACAAACTTGATTTTGTGAGTTAGGATGTATCTCCAGACTCTGTTGAAGTGTTGTATAGTTCTGCTGAAATGTGTCATGCCAACACTGCAAACACATGAACTGAATGCACATGCGACAAACGACCAAAGACAACTGGAAGATAATAAATCTGGAGTAAAAAGCCGATATTTCACTCTCTCTCAAAGCGTAATGGTGGCTGAACATGTGAACCAGTTTAACCAGTTTTTACGTTTGTTTGAAGTATCTTAGAACACAAGAGGCTAACTGAGTGACCTGTGTGAACACATTTATTACACCATCATTGACTAGTACTACTAGTAGTAGTAAGCTTATATCTACATTAGACGTGACCAGAAAACTCTGGTAGATGAGTGAGTAGTATTATCACTATAGTACATTGCCATCTACTAGTAAAGGACTTTGAGAAAAGGTACTTTCTGGACCATTCATTACAGAGCAAGATTTATCCCCCTCATCCGCTCTTCAAATTTGATTTGATGTATTCTTTGAATTTGCATCAAAATTTAAGTTGAATCCAAACTGTTTACAATACTGAGCTTTCTACTAATATTTTATTTTCCCATTTAAAGTGCAAACAGTAATGTGACTTAATTCTATGAAAACTATTCGGAAGTGCATTATGAAGTAGTAGAATTATTATAATTATGTGATACTTTCTTGAGAAAAATTAACTGGAACTTGCAGTCTTTTGAGTTTATGGTCATTTGAAACCATTTATCAGTTGTTCAGTCAAGAAAGAACAGTTAATTACCTACACTTTTAGATTTTGTGTACAGTTTGAAGGCAGGACAGAAAATGAAAGGTACATGTATATTATTGTTAATAAGATGATTGTTAATTCATAGAAAGGCACTCAGGACTTCTGTTAAGAAAGGTTCTCTTTATTCACTCAAAAAATCTGGGTTGTCATGAAGTGGGATGAACTTCACAGATCATACTAATTCAGTCATTGAGATCATTTCATGAAAAAAATTACAAAAATATTGAAAAAAGTGGCCTAAATAAGTCTTATTTTTGTTAATGTATTTATATTTTTTTTTGGATAGATATCCATGCATTATTTGTTGAGAAAATTGAAAAAAAAAAACAACAACAAAACAAAGCCTCATCTCATGGCATTAAAAAAAAAAAGGAAATCAGTCCTTTAACCTGGATCTTTACCAAAATCTTTACCACTTAATTGTCCCTTGAGCCACATTCCATTTTCCCACCTAGTTTGATTGAAATTTTAATGGTAGTTTTTATGCATTTTTGTGACAATCAAATAAACAGACATGAGTGAAAAGAAGCAGGCACCATGGTGGGACTAATGTCAGTTGTCAGATCTTTTATAATCCATTATTAATTCTTTTGTTTGAAAAAATGATGTCGTTTTACAGGTCCAAGACAGCTCACCTGGACAAGCTGCAGGACTTGAAGCTTTCTTTGATTTCATTGTTGCCATTGGAAACACCAGATTAGTAAGTTCATTGTTGTTAGTTATCACTGTGCTCCATGACACTAATGTAGGTTTGCCATTGTATTGTACTGATATAGGAACTGTTTGTCAGCACCTGATTTTCCCTTTTCTTATTTATTAAAAAAAACCCTCAAAAGTTCATAAATTTCAAAGTAAAACTGAAACTAGTGAAAGTGTGTGTATGTGTGTGTGTGTGTGTGTGTGTGTGTGTGTGTGTGTGTGTGTGCGCGCGCGTGTGTGTGCATGCATGCGTACACTTGTGTTTGTGTCTGTATCTGTCTGTGCAGGCATAGAATCACTCACCAGTCTTGATGAAAAGGTATTAATTTCACAGAAAAGAAACTTGTGCATTTGTATTTTACCTGAAAAGTTTAACTCTTGAAGTAGATGAATTTGAATTGAACTTTTCAGATTTGATTACTTATAGTTACACCCACCTAGTTTATACTATATGTTTAGAATTGAAGCATGTTAAGAACATTCATAAAGTCTACACAGCAGTTTTCTGGGCTTTGATTATGTATTCAGTGGCTGCAAAATTGTTTGTCATATTGACTGGGCAGTACTATCACTCATCATCAAACTTTATACAAGCTGCACAAATTATTATAATTTAGCTTGATATTTGTTACAGGTTTTTCTTTCAGCATGTCATCAGTTTTGCCAATAGAATTGTGATTGAATTGTCTGTGTCTCTCTCTCTCAGGATATTGTGGCTGTGCTTTGTTCTTAGCCAGTTAGCTTCAGAAAGTTCAAAGCTCAGCTGCCAGATTTTGTTTTGAAAGCACAAAAACATTCACGTATCAGCAGCTCAGATCATTTGCAGACACATGTATTCCATCTATACTTTGCACTGAAACAGTGACTTAGATCATTTTCATAGGGCGACACAAACTTCAGACATGTGGGGCATATTAACCCGTTCACTGCCAGAAAATATTACAAACAAAGGCTTTCCCAGTGCCAGGGAAATCTAATGATTTGGGGGTAATAATTAACAAAAAATTCTAGCTCAGAAACTACAAAAGATATAAAAATATATAATTTTTGAAGGAAATTGAATGGAGATTTTGAATCTGGGCTTCTTTTGTTTTAATTTTGATAATAAAAAAAAATATTTAGGCATTTAGATTTGGATAGATTTTTTTGCACGATCAAAAACATATGTATTTACCACTACAGCTTCACATCCAAAAGAGAACAGAAAGCAAAAAAGTTGAAAATAAAGTTTGTATTGTCACACTACACCTGTACATGAAAGTAAAACAGTCTAGAGGTCTGTCAAGACGCTCACACTTCATGCAGACAGGTCAGTCCATGACCACGCCCCCCTCCCCCCACCACGCCCCCTTGCTGGACTTCAACCGTCTCTTTCACTCCTCCTCTTCCCCTACCTTTCCCCCTGCCCCGTGTCACGCTGCGAGCAGGCCGCGCTCCCCTCTCACGCTAACACGTCACTGGCCACTCACACACAGTGCAGAGTACACACTAGGCTAGCTCGTTCGACGCTGGTAACCAGTCAGCTGAACACACTCTGAGATCGCACAGCACGACTCAATAACTGATGAATATGGTCGGCAATTCCATCACTATCATCATCTCACCTTCATGCTCGAGTGAGTCGTTGAATAAAAGATTATTATCTTTGTCAAAAATGATTAGCAGAGCCTGCTCAGCTGTGTAAGTACGTTGATTTGGTTGCTACGCTCGTCGAAGGTTGCGCCGCCATCTTTGCAAGCGAGACAAAGCGCTGGCTGGTCATCCAGTCAGTGATGAGAATAAATGGTCTTTCCCATCATGTGTGGCCATTTGCATATCATTTTAATACTACAGACATATAAGGCTTACTACGCACACTCTGAGTCCTTTGATAGAAATAGTAACGAATGAAAATTCAAGAAAAAATGCATGACGTCAGTGGACTGGGAGAGCATTTTTACGGCGCCGTCAGCTGACGGCTTACAGGCACCCTACGGGTTAAAAAAAAAAGGAGCAGGATCCAAAAATTTTTATTAGTAACATGTGTGCTTCTGTAGATGCCTCAAGCTGCCTGGATGAAGTATCCAAACTGAAATGGTTGTGGCGTAAAAGAGCGACAACGTTTAATAATTCTTCTGGTGTGAAATTGCATCTGGTAAATATCTACTTCAGCAACAACATGCTGATATGTGGCCATTTCTGGCCCAGAAATATAGCGAAAAAAGAAGAAAAGGCAAGAGATCATGAATTCCTGCCAGAGTATACCCATGAGTCGGCTATGAAAGAAATTGTGTTGGAAGAACATAGTTTTTTTTTTTTTTTTTATTGTAGTGACTGCAACATCAAGAATGTAATCACTGTCAGGGTGTCAGGTGTGTGATGGCAGGGGAAAACAAATGCGTCATCCCCACCCACCTCCCCACCCTCTCCTGTCTCCTGTTTTTACAAACATGTGGTAGACTTTGTAGAAAATACACTCATTTTGGGGGAGAAGTACATCAACGGCAGTTTTAGGGTAATAATCCTGCTCAAGCTCTGACTGGCTTTTTGCAGAACAAAGACAATGAGACATTGAAAGAGCTGCTGAAGTCCAACATAGAAAAACCGGTGAAGATGACTGTGTACAGCAGCAAGACGCAGGGTGTGCGAGACGTCACGATCGTGCCTTCCCACAACTGGGGGGCCAGGGGCTCCTGGGAGTCAGCATTAGGTCGGTGAAGGTTTGAATCAGCTTGAGATTGGTTTGGGATTGTGTGTGTGTGTGTGTGTGTGTGTGTGTGTGTGTATTTGACTCAGTATGTGTGTGTATACAGTGCGTGTAAGTGTGTGTCTGATGTGTTTCCAAAACTTCAATATTGAATAAATTCATATCTTTGACTTCAGTACTGTATCCAGTTCAGAAATAAAGTTAATATACAGCTGTATAAGCTGGCTATGAATGTTTGTCATCAGTTTTGTTCTTTTTATACATTTTGTCAGTGTTCAAGACTGATTGGAAAATCTTAATGTTTGGGAGGGTAATGAAGTAAAGAATGTAGTGACAATTTGACGGAAATTGGAAAAAAAAAGTCTTCGTTTATGAAAATGTTTGACGTAAAGGTAAGACTGGGATAAAAGAGTGAATTCTGTAGCAGATGTGTTTAAATTCTCTCTGGTTCCCTTGTGAGAAAGGAATAAAGAATGGAGATATTATTCTTTCATTAATGAAAGATGCCAATAAATGATGGGGGCAACAGCTGTGCTCATTTCAGAAGAGTCTGTGCTCCACAGATATGCTTTTTCTTTTACTGACTTGAGAGATATTATGCACATAGGGCTGCTTGAGTATAGGAGACTGAAAGCTGGGTAATATTGACAGCATGTGATCAATGGAGAATTTATATTGAAGATGTGCCCTTTTTTTTTTATCTTTGTTGCAGGTTTTGCTCTTTTGAAGGTGCAAATGAAAATGTTTGGCATATTTTGGTAAGAACGCAAGTTCCAGTTTTTTTTCTTTATGTTTATTTTAAGAAGCTGTAAACGAAATTCCGTGAAAAATTGCATAGCGTGTCTTGCAAACTTGTCTCAAGATTGTGCCAAGAGAGACGATGGGATGGAAACTATCTTGTCTTGGAGGAAAATCTTTTTTTTTTTTATAGATAATCTTATCCAAGGATGAAAAGGACCTGGGATGATAGGTAAAAAGTAACATCAGTGCAGATCAGATAGTTTAAAACTTTTCTAATGTGTAAACCCATCTAATTTGAAAAAGTTCCCAGATGCTACCAAATTAGTTTGTCTAGACTTGACAGAGCAAGACAAAGTCTTTAAAAAATCAGTGAAATTTTTCTCTATGTTGGACTTAACCAGATTTTATTATGTTTCAAGCATTTGTTTGATGTAAATATATCAATATGTGTTTCCGTGGTATGTCCTCTAAGGCAAAACAACAATATTTTATCAGCGACAACATATGGGCATCATTCGGTGATGCTGAAACATTTTAGCAGTGAAATAAGAAATATATTGTATACCAGTATGAATATGATTTTCATTCCATCAACGAGCAGTTGGACAGGATAAGGCCACAATGCGCATATGCCATAAATGTCTGCCAAGCATTTTTCTGTCTGGTTCATTTAAATCTGTTGTTTGGCGAACTATTTCTTTCAGTTCTTTTCTTTTTTTGTTGTTGAGAGTTTTCTTTTTCGAAACACTTGATATATATGGCTTTTTCAGAACTGTAAACTGGCAAAGACAGCAGTGAAATTCGACACACCGTTATCATGTATTCAGTCGTGGTTTGTCCTCTGAAATGTCTACAAATGTGTTGTATTTAGTTGACAAGCCGTTAAGTTTGTGAACTTGTGACAGTGGTCAGGCACATTGGTAGTTAAAAGAGTCAAAGGAAAAGGCAGCAGTGTGTGGATCAGGGCAGACTGGTAGTTGAAATGTTAAAATGCTGGTAACACAACATCGACACAGATGAGATCTTGTTGTCTTTTCTCGCAGTGAGCTCTCCGCTGTTCACATCTCCTGTGTTTCTTTTCCAGGAAGTTCAACCCAACTCTCCTGCAGATCTGGCCGGCATGAAGTCTGACACTGATTACGTCATTGGTGCCGATTCTGTCCTCCATGAGGTGGGTTCCTCAA
Organism: Conus canariensis; assembly: GCA_033310375.1. NCBI lineage: Eukaryota > Metazoa > Mollusca > Gastropoda > Neogastropoda > Conidae > Conus > Conus canariensis. The sequence continues at coordinate 15,086,202 of CM065714.1, read as the reverse complement.
CCACAGGCAATTGGATTAATCATTAATGTTAAATATACATGAATGATTTTGTTTGTGTTTTAACAAGTAAGCCCTGATTGATTTTGTTCTTCCTTTGGCAGAGAAAGTTGTATTGATTGTGGTTAATCAGCATAATGACTACAATGAATATGTTCTTGTCTCAGGCTGTAAAATGGTGGTGACAACTTCTGGGGTTTATGGCACATAGGCATGCACACATGCATACACATGCACATACACACACACACACACACACACACACACACGCACACACACACACACACACACACACACACACACACATGTTCTATCCCTTGAATGTTTTAATCTTCCCTGCAGTAACAATCATACTCCTGCTTTGTTTAGACAAATGTGCCAATTTTAATGGCTTGATTGAGGGTTTGAAGAAGATATTGATGATAACTTTAAAGGAGAAGATATGGCGATTTAATTGTAAAACTGTGTTCTGCAACTTATTAGGGATGAACTTTGTGCCAGCTTGATTTGTTTTGACTGTCAGAATGTTTGTTTTGTTTGTTTGTTTTTGCTCATTTTGCCTTAGAGTTAAAAAAAAAATTGACATGTAAAGAAACTGTGGTGGATAATACTTTACAGTGATGCCACATAGTGATGAAGTAAGTGAAAGAATTGAATGTGATATATGTTCGTTTATTTTTGTATGCTGGTTTTTTTTTTCCTTATTATTTGTTTTGTGTCATCTATGCTGTTTTTCAAGTTGTTCCATGTGGGTAGTCGTGAATTTGTAGATCAGGGAGGTGAAGCATTGCAAGATGTCTGTATGATTCTAGTTGGTATTTGTTTTGTTATTGCAGAGTGAAGATTTGTTCACGCTCATTGATTCCCATGAAGGCAAGCCTCTGAAGTTATATGTGTACAATACTGACACAGACTCTTGTCGAGAGGTCACCATCACACCCAATGGAGCATGGGGAGGTCAGGGAAGGTTGGTATCCTCAGTGACTCCTCTCATTCAGGGGTAGGGGGCAGGGGTGTGCTGTTGTAAACTTTTTTTTTAGGTCAGTGTAACCTCAAAGTAATGGTAAAATGAATGAAATATCCTTGCAGCCTTTTATGTAAGTACTAGTTTTTGTGTTCACTGGTAGAAAAATCACTTTAAGTGTGTAAGGGTTTATATGTGTGCATATATGTGTGTTTGTGTGAGTGTGTACATGCATGCCAGAAATTATAAATATGTGTGTGTATTTACAAAGGAAAAGAGTTGTGTGGTTGAACACTATTGATAGTACTGAAATGATATTCCAGTTTTGGTAATATTCAGTTTTGCCGTCAGGTTTGGTTGAAAAAAAAATCTTATTTCACTTTTTGAGTGTGTCTTGTGAAATTGCTCATCAGCAAAAGGGTGTGTCTGTTCGGCCCCTCAATGCAGCAGATGAACCTGCTGATTGAAATTGCTCATCAGCAAAAGGTGACGTGTGTCCGTTTGGCCCCTCAATGCAGCAGATGAACGTGCTGATTGAAATTGCTCATCAGCAAAAGGTGACGTGTGTCTGTTTGGCCCCTCAATGCAGCAGATGAACGTGCTGATTGTAAGTCACTGCTAGTGTAAGCAGTCAGACTCAGCACTGGGCCAGTATCATATTTTGTCTTAGCAGACAAGGTGTAGTTGGAGCAAGCTGTCTTTTCTGTAGTATTATTGGCTGTTTGGCGGTGACTTTTGTTTGTTTGTTTTTTTTAAAATATTTTTAATCTTGTACTAAAGAGAACATTTTTCATCTGATCTAAGATTTTAAGGAAGAAAGATTTTAAACAAAATTTCTGGTGTGTTTTTAGAAGATGTATTTTTAAGTATTGTTTGAATGAGGGTTTTTCTTTTTTGTCTTTCCATTTTTTGATGACTTGAGTTGACTTGACGTGGTGACAGCCCTGATATGGCGCTTTGCTGTCAGTTGGGATAAAGTCAACATTTTTTTGTATTTTGCTGTTTCAAAGGGAATGTCTTTCACTTTTAGCATTAAACAGATATATGTGTCTGGGTAGTGCCAGGGTTTGCCTGTTTGCACATAATTATATCTAGAAAATCTAAAAGCCAGAATGCATTGTGCTTGGTAACCTGGGCGCTTTCCCCAAACTGAGAGGGAGACAGGTGGTTAAACAGTAACCTGGGCACTTTCCCAAAACTGAGCAGGAGACAGCTGGTGAAGCATTGATCATTGCGTTGTTCACCTAACTGAATTGGGGTCTTGGACCAATGACAAATATGTTTCTGATGTTTTGTGATGTAGCAAGATCCTGTGTGTGTGTGTGTGTGTGTGTGTGTATGTGTGTGTGTGTGTGTGTGTGTGTGTGTGTGTGTGTGTGTGTGTGTGTGTGTGTGTGTGTGCACTTTTTCAAGTTTGACAGTTTTTTATGCCATGAAACACGGGTGTTTTGGCATATTGGAGCAGTTTCGTACTGGATTTGACTCTGTGCAGTGATGGGCCAAATACAATTGAAGACAAATATAGTCAATAAAAATGCAAGTCAAGGGGATCATAAGCATGCCACCACATTCTTTTATGTTGTTTTAGAGCAGGAAACTGATTAATTCACAAAAGTCAGCACTTTGCCCGTTGCCATGATTTACTTGAGTTAGAGCCAGTACCTCATCATTTCAGTAACTCGGGAGTTTGTTCATTGTTATAATTTAACAATAGGATTGATTCAGTGTAAGAGTTTTTCTTTTAATTGCCTTTCAGTAGGTCATAGGATGCTGTTAGTTCCTTCCCTTGTGATTATTATTTGCAGTATAGGTGTCCTTGAACGAGCACCAATTCATTTATCCATCTAGTTCATATCCCAGCGTTGGAAAATGGGAGGGCGGACCAACATCATGCAGATTCATTTACCATTCAGTTTGTATTTCATCTCATAGAAAATAGAATGGAGGACACACAGTTGATTGCTGCTTGTGTTTCTGTAGTTAAAGGCTTTTTTTTTTTTTTTTTTTTTCAGCCTTGGATGTAATATAGGGTATGGGTATCTTCACCGTATCCCCAAGCGGCAGTTCCCAACAGATGGTTCAAAACAGTTAGCTGCTGGAAGTGCTGCTTCACCGGCACCATCGCAGACCAAAGTGGATGGCTTTTCTGAGGTTGGTTGGTTCGTGTTTGTACTAGTGTAGGGTAAATTGGTGCATGTGTGAGAGACGGGCTCTCTGCGCTTGTGTGTAGAGATTTTGTATGTGTGTGTTTGTGTGTGTAGCTGTTTTCTTGTCTCCTGTTGTATTTATTATATTGTTTCTTCCTAATTGTGCTGTTCATCTTTCACAACCTGAAAGGTGTTGGGAAAATTTAGATTAAGAAAAATTCATATGTATCTGTTCTGTGTATATCTGTCCATCTATCTGTCTATGCAACTCTCTCTTTCTGTCTGTCTGTCTGTTGGTCTCGCTTTATATATGTACATGTATCACATCTTTTTATTTAAAAATTGCTGTGGATGTACTTTTCAACAAAAACGAGCACTGTTTTGTTACAGAGGATGTGTACAAACCTTGCAAATTTTTGCAAAAGCAGGGAATGAGATGTGAGGGTGGTGGTGTTTTCATCTGACATCATGCAGCAGAGGGTAGAGGAATTTCTTATCTTGTAGCAGCTACGGTAAAAATAGGTTTTTACTTCACAGATTACTTTCTAACCTAATTCATCAGCATACTTTCGCACAGATTCATTCCCTCGCACTTTTTTTTTTTTTGGTAATACTTTAGGGCTTTTAGTTGCTTCTATTGTTTCTAAGTATCGGTATGTTGTTGAAGAGGCAGACACAGCCAGATACGATTTCATGCATTCAAAATAGCGAGAGTTGTTGAACCTTGGCCAACACATATTCTGTCATTACCTCCCAGCTTTTAATCACTATGGCTGGCTTTCCGATCTCTCGCAGCCTTCCAGATTGTAACTAGTACAAGCCACTTTCCAGTGTCTCATTGCCTTATGGCTCCTGGCCTCTTGAAGGTCAAAGTGTTTCACTTCAATTTCACAGCTGACAGTGCAGCATTCATGTGTGCTCAGGTTCCCCTGAACGCCCCAGCCGGCGGTCTGCCGGCGGGCATGGCCAACCTGTCGCTGAACGCCGGATCCCCAACAATACCAGTGATGCCCCAGGGCCAGGGAGCGGCCTCGTCCCTCGCCTCGCCCATGATGGCTGCTGGTGTGCCAGGGGCTGCCAGTCCTCTGCCGGCCACCACTGCCGGTAACTGTCACTGTTGGGGGGCATAAGCTTAGGCTTTTTTTTACTTTTTTTTTTTTTTAAATCTGGGATTCTGTGTGTTGGGTTCTTTCTTCAAGGTGTTTTGGATGTAGGAAGGATTAAACATATGTTACAGTTTCTTGAAGAAAATATAAACTATTTCTTAAGAAAACATAAAAACTAAAAACATTGTTGATTTTTAACTTGGGCAGAATATAGTAAACACACAATGGCGATATTATACTCCTGCTGACAGTCTTCTGAGGAGTGTTATTTTTGATGTGTGTTGATTTGTGATGCTTGAAGAAGATTAGAGTTGTTGAACATTCTCTTGTCAGTTTTGTGTTGTATATGAAATGTGTTGCTGTTCACTCTGTATCATGCGTTGATGTGCGTTTTGGCTTGTCCGAAGCAATGCTGCAATGTGTTCTGTTCAGTTATGGCTTAAGCTTGTTAGGAATGAAGCTTCTTAGGAATGGATGAACATGTGTTTGGGTGTGGAGATTCCCTAGAGTCAGTATGAATTGTATTTCCACCTCGAAATTCTGTGCTAGAAACTTTCACTTTTTAGTCTTTTTCTCAGATTGTGTTTACTGAAAAAAAAAGATACTATTTTACTATCTTCTAATGCTTTATGTCTTTGTAATCTGTTCACTTGTTTGTATGATAGAAGATGTTAGCTCTTGTTTTCCATTTTATATGTAAGGTGCCAACTTTTCTGTTATCTAATGACTAGGTTTTGAAATTGTCTACTCTATCCAGACTTGACACCAGTAGTCTAATGTGCCGTGCTTGTCATCCTACTTGTTGTTTTTTTTATACTGTGATTTGTTTTTCTCCTGTTCTTGAACTAAAAATGATAAGTGGAATGGCATCATCCTCAGGTCATCCTCGTTTTATCTGGCTAAAGGACCAATAATTCAACCACTATGTTATGAATTGGTATAGAATATCATGAATATTTTGTTGATGATGATGTCGTTTTCTCTGCAATGTGACTTTCTTTACGTGGTGATGGCTGTAAGAGGGGCTTGTGTGGTTGCTGGGCTAGTAAAAGTTAAGTCCCATTGCTGAACTGTTTAGAGATGCACAGTGTCTGGTGCATGGCTTAATGAAATTTGGAGCCGATACCTGCCCTTCCACTGCTTTAACCTTTCCTGGCCTGACTTAGGTACCCATCTACTACTGGATGGACAGTTAGGGTTTTCACACTATAAAAATCCAACTCCACGAGTGGTTTGGATTCATGTCCATTTGCTCCACAGACAAACGTTCTGACCATATGACTGCTGGCCTCTCAAGTCTAGAACAGTGAAGGTACTTGGGCAGTGATAAAACTAAATTGCTATATGTGCTTGAAATCATGACTGGCATGTTTACTGAACATCTACCTCATTGTTTGCAGGTGTGCCCCCACCCTCAGGTGTGCCCAACATGGCCAACATCCAGTTACCTGGCATGCCTCCTGTGTCTGTTCCCATGCCACCATTCCCTCTGGCTTCAGGCCTGCCTGCCTCAGGTAGGCCCTTTTGACAGCGATTAGGCCCTGTGTAGAAGGCACCATCATTCATCCTTGTTCTTTCATAGCAGGGATGTGGTGATAGATGTGGCTGTCGGAGAACCCAACAGCTCTGTGCCTTCAGTAATGCAGAACAGAGTCAGAATCAGTCCTTTGCATTATTCATCCTGTACTTCTCTGGTGTGTTTCTGAAATTTCCACCTTGTAGCATGCAGACCTGCCAACTTCTGCAGAATTCACAGAGTTTACCACTGAAGTTACTGTCAGCTACTTAGCTACTGATGTGTCGAAAATTACGATTGGAGGAGAATTTTCAACCCAGTCGAGTGGCCCTCAGGAAACGGCGCTTGCTGTTTTGTAGCAGTGTCTCCGACTGAGAAGCAAAAACCTGTTTGTCGTACTCAGTTTACAACTTCTTGCATTTACATCTGAAGTTCTGTCATCTTAGTCATCAGTTCAATTATCCATCAGCTTTAAATCATGTGCTGAGTGGTTTAAGAACTTTGCAGATGTGGTGTAGCATATATGTACTAGTCCGTACACAGTAACACCCCTTTTGATGAAACTGAAACTGATCTTGCTTGAAAATCAGCCGTAAAACGACACAAACACACTATGTCAACATTGAAAGTGATTGAAAACAACAGCACCTCTTAGAATTACTTCCTTTGCAATTTTCATGACTTCTGACTTCCATTTTCGAGTTGATGTATGTGAAAGCTCATTTTGCATATTTTGACTTTCAGTGCCACATTACTTCTGAAATTTTTTTGTTTTCTGAATGCTACTGAAATAAGCTGTAGGCACTACTGAGATTGCTTCAGGAGGGTTGGCAGGTCTGCGAATAGCCCTGGGCAGGAGGGAGTGATGGCAAGATCAGGCCAGTTCACAGCGTTTTTTAACAATTGCTAGAAGTTGTTGTCTGCCAGAAGTAGGAATGGCTCCTGGCCAGACACAGCCATTTGTTATATGTTCTCTGTATGGAATGTGAGGAAACCAATCGAAAGCACTGGTTTTTTAATACTTGAAATTGTTTTAAGGCAGCTTGCATGCAAACAGACCTGAGAGAACAGTGCGAGATATGAGTTCACTGTCTACAGATCAGAAAGTCCTTGGTGAGTTACTGTTACTGATGTGTTTTTCCAGTAGAATCCTCAGGTGGACTGAGGATTCCAAAGGTTGTCCACACAAGGGAAGGAGTGTACATATACACTGGTAAGACGTGTGTATTTTTGAAGCTGTGTATGTACATTCTCTCAGCACTCGTGTGAGTTTGTTCCAGCCGCATTTACTTTCTGTGGCTGTTCAGTGTCAGCCCTGTAAGATGAAAAGTGTTGAAATGCTGATGTTGCCTTGAGAGGTTTGATTTTGCTCTGAATGTCTTGTGTGAAGTTCACTCTGTTGTGAGAGACCAGTGTTCTTTGGCGATGTTGTTGGATTCTGAGCAATGTTGTGGTGATGGTTCTAATGATGGGAAAAAGATAGTGTGCTGGTTGATGCTCTTGGTTTTTTTGGTTTGTCTTTTTAATCATTCTTTTCTATCAGCAGGCAGGATACCAATGCAGATGAAGTTCTTATGAAAATAACTTGTACTGTGTATCCATTGAATATAACTTGTACCATGTCTCCAGTTGAACCCTGAAGGGAGATCTCTTCTATGTGACTTATTCTGTCCATTCGCTTTAATCTCTGATGTTGACCATATGTACAGTTGATGCAAGTCATACAGTTGTGTTCCTGTGGAGATGCAGGGGGGCTCTCGCAGTACAAATAGCTTTTTGGCGTCATATACTATACCATGTCAGACCATAGCATTCAACGGCAGTTAGCCAGCTCTGTCAGGCCGAATTTTTCCGTGGCCAATGCAGTCATAAGACAGTCACGTGCAGTCACGTGATGTCACCCCACTTCCGGCCCCGGAAGAAGCCAGTGTCAACTTCGTATACGTCATTCATCTTCGGCCTGCCGTCAAAGCAAGATAAGTCTTGTGCTCTGTCTCGCCTATACTTGCCTTTGTGTTAACATTGCTGTGTTTTGTTTCTATACTTGATTCAGTTGTGGCTTGCACTGGGAGCGTATTTATTAAAAGATTTGTCCCTTTTACCGGCACTCTCGCGACTTTGTTACTCGCGATCGTCGGCACCGCTCGCCGGTCGTGTTCCCCCACCATATTGCCGAGCCTCGGGTTCAGCACGCATTTTGTGCTGGTTCCGACTTGCACTAGACCCTGAGTAATTTTGCCGTGTGAAGCTCTTGGTGGGAGCGTATTTATTAAAAGATTTGTCTCTTTTACCGGCACTCTCGGGAGCGTATTTATTAAAAGATTTGTCTCTTTTACCGGCACTCTCGCGACTTTGTTACTCGCGATCGTCGGCACCGCTCGCCGGTCGTGTTCCCCCACCATATTGCCGAGCCTCGGGTTCAGCACGCATTTTGTGCTGGTTCCGCTTATTAAGGTTTAGTGCTCAATAACTATCACACCTGTACTCTTTACCCTTCACAGGTAGAACGTGTTCGAGTAAGGGTGCGTGACACTGATCTGCTTATTAAGATTTAGTGCCCAAGAACTATCACACCTATACACAGTGATACTCCACGTGTAGAGATTGCTATTAATAGCCATACCAGTCACACGACCGGTGGCGTGTACGGGTAGTTCGAGTTTTCAGTCGATCTCTCGAGCACTTTGCACGACACCACACGGACGATCGAGATTAATTGATTTTCTCGATCGGCCACCTTGTCTCCTCTTTGCGGTCGTGTGTTCCGGGTTTGCTCTATCCACCTGTGCCCAACATGGTGAAGGACACCGCCGGGTCGAGCCACTCCACTGCTCGGAGTTCGCTCAATTTCCCGGAGAACCCGCGGGTCGATTCCATCTCGGAGCAATCCGTTCGCACTGATGAACGTACGGTTCGGGTAGACAGAGACGACTTCTCCGCGGAAGGGACGCGTGATCTTTCCTCGTCTACCAAACCGACGGACGCACGACCGCGGCGTCCCAAGGCTGATAGGCAAGCGGCCACCATTTCAAAATGCCTTTCATTTGATCTGCCTGCAAAGTCTAAGGGCAAAGCTCCCCTCAAGGTGCTGCCCAGAAAGTCTAAGGGCAAGGCTCCCCTCAAGGGGCCCGGCCGAGCAAAGACTAGCCAACGGAATTCGCCCTCCCCCACCCCTTCTCCATCGGCCAGCTTGCCCTCTAGCCTACGGACTCGCTCGGAGACTTCTAACTATCATGCTGAGTCACGCGAATCTCGGCCCCCGGGGCACCTTGCCGAGCCGCGGACCAGCACGGGTGACGGATCTGGGATGGAATCACCATCCGTCACTCGCCTTGATGAGTCACGTATCTCTTTTTCCCCCCAAATTGATACGTGCACTCATAGCGCTCGGCCCCACCGGGCACAGGTGCAGCCAACACCTGAGCTCGAGGAGCGCTTCGACTCCGGAAGCAGCCTTATGGTCACCCCGACGCACGACCTCGGTGGTGTCCATAATCCTGGGCGTGCGGGCACGCCGCGCCATGGGCCCGGCCGTGCCCATGCACAAGGACGGTCGACCTACCCCGATCGAACGTCACCTTCTTCCCTAGGGGTATTGGACGTTGGGGAACCGACCTTTTCGGATCCCCATTTGGGCAACGTCCGCGGTCCCGCTCCTCCGGGGGGAGGATCTACCAGCGGGACCAAGGGTAACCTGACATATTCCTCCAGGGGGAGGAACACGGGACCGCATCCTGACCAATCCGCACTTTCGCGGGTTGGGGGCTCGACTTCCGCATCCTCCTCCGTACCATTATGGCCCTCCCAGGCCCATTCCAAGGACGTGTATGGTGCAGTGCACGGACCTGGACGGGGACGACAGGCCACGGCCTCTCAAGACCCCCCCAACAGTGATTCAGGTTACCCGGGTCCCCGGGGACTTTCTGCCTACACCCCAGGGCCGCCACAGCCCGTTTACCTCCCCGGGGACCGGTGGCTCTATGCCCCCGAGAGAGACCAGTGGCTTAACGCCAACACCCAGCACGACCAGCTACATGGTCGAATGTGGCACCCGGCCTCACTTGCCTGGGTCGACCTTGGTCTCCCTCCTCGGGCGCCGTCCGATCGGCAGGACGATGTCCCGGCCGCCGATTATAGGGCCACCGGGGACACACTACAGGCACCCCTCGACTTACCTCCTCAAGACGGGTGCTATGAACCCTCTCAGGACCAGTACCTCCCTGAGGCGGACGATACGAGGAGCTAGCCCCCACCTCATTGTACGATGTCCGCACGATAGAACGGTGGCGACCAGACCTCGTTAGGAGGGAGGCCGCACCCGCTGACGAAGTTCTCTCCCTCTCCCAATTCGCCGGTCCCCCCCCGGCCCAGAGATCTAGACCAATCTACCCAAGAACCCCTCAGTCGCCTCCTTGTTTACGGACAATCCCGTGACCAGGGAGATGGGCATTTCCCAGTCGGACCGTCGGTTGATCCCCCACCTGCCCCCCCTACTTCCGGCACCATCTCCTTTAAGAACCTAAAGGAATGGGACCGAGTAGCCAGGATGGGCTTCCTCCACACCACGGCGGGACACACCTACTTGGACATGCCCCTTCAGCGAGCGGAGGCTCTATGGCCGGAGGACGATGGTGCCATCCCAGTACCGGGGGACTCGGGCTCTGAGGCGCACCAAGAGCCTGACCCTCGCTTGTTCAGCGATCCTTTCATGCGACACCTAGTTAACAGGATTTCGCATCACCTTTCGGCTGCGGCGGACAGCGCAGCCAGAAGCCACTTCAACTGCTTGTTGGTCGCGAGAGATGCCATGCTGGCGCGGACCTCTCTCTCCAAGACGCTTAAGGCAGCCCTGCGATGCATCCCGGGCCAGGACCAGTCGCTCTTTGGCGACTACTCGGCTGACGTCATAGCACAAGCAGTTGAGGAACGCAAGCAGGCTGTGTCCTTTGCGCCCAGGCCACCGCCACGCCCTGCTAGACCCCCACTTCGTTCCTTCCCCAGGCACAGACCCTATCCCAGACAATCGCCTTCCCGCACCGCACGGCCCGCCAAGCGACCTAATCTTCTCCCAAGGCCTAAGCCAAAACCCCATCAGCAAAATTTTCAGTTAGGCCAACAGTCACGCTCCCGGAGCTGACTAGGGAGACAGCCCGAGGGGGACTTAGATCAGGTAGCACCCCCCCTCGCCCTATCCCCCACCCACCAGCCCAGACCCTCGCCCCCCCTGGCGGGCAGCCTCTCCCGGCATGCCCACCAGTGGAGACGCATGCGCCTCACCCCTGGATAGTGGCGGTGCTACAGGAAGGGTTTCGCCTTCCTTGGGCCCACGAGCGTCCCCCCCCTCATGCTATCTCCCCCTCCCTCCCCCAACGAACCCTCCCCCGCCAAAGCAGAAGCTCTTCGCACGGAAGTCCAAGACCTCCTCAAAAGAGGGGCCATCTCGGAGGTTTCCCACCCAAACCCCGGCTTCTACTCTCACCTCTTTGTGATCCCAAAAGCCTCGGGAGGATGGAGGCCCATTCTAGATCTTTCGCCCCTCAACAAGTTCCTCAGGCCCACCAAGTTCAAGATGGAGACCCCCACCCAGATCCGAGACTCCATCCATCATCGCGACTGGGCCACATCCATAGACCTGAAGGACGCCTATTTTCAGATCCTGATTCACCCGGCCCACAGACGATTCCTACGGTTCGTCTGGCAGACCCCGGAGAGGCCTGCACGCATAGTGGACCTCATCTCCTGCCTGTCACAGGCACCCCACACCTCGGCCAGAACCCTGTCCTCCCTCCTAGGAATGATGGAGTCCCTGTCTCCCCTCATTCCCCTGGGGCGGGTCCCCAAACGCCAACTTCAGAGGGAGTTCCGCCGACGTTTGTCACAGACCTCCGACCGCTGGGACCAGGTCATTCCCCTCGGACACTGGTTCATTTCGGCGACGGAGGAGCGGCTCACTCCAGCCACTCTCTCCACCGGGGTCCCCATCTCCCTCCCAACCCAACCCAACCACTGGAACTTTATACAGACGCCTCCAACTTGGGCTGGGGGGCCCACGTGGAGGACAGTCACGCCTCGGGGGACTGGGAGCTGGAAGCGGTCAGGCTAGCCCTTCTCCAACTCCAGCACAAGGTCGCGCACCGACTTGTTCTCCTCCTCACGGACAATACGTCGGTAGCTTGCTATGTCAACAAAGGGGGAGGGTCCCGCTCCATAGGCCTCTCCCTCAGAACAGAGGCCCTCCTTCGCTGGTGTCGCGCAACCATTGGTTTGTGCCCATGATCGACCTGTTTGCCACCAGCTTCAACCATCACCTGCCCCTGTACGTCTCCCCCGTTCCAGATCCCCAGGCGGATGCAGTCGACGCACTATCCCTCCCCTGGACGGGCCTACTGACGTATGCCTTTCCCCCCTTCCCCATCCTACACAAGGTGATCAGGAAGGCAAGGCTGGAAAGACCCAGGCTGATCCTCGTAACGCCATGGTGGCCGACCCAGTCTTGGTTCCCGGACCTCAAGTCCCTCACCCACGTTCCCCCCCTCCGGCTCAGCCCTCGCTGGGACATGCTGAGACAACCCCGGTCAGGTCTTCCTCGCTCCAATCCCAAGATGCTTCGCCTACACGCGTGGCTTCTATGCCAGCCCAACTGCGAACATCTGCATCTACCCCCCACATCGGAGAGACCCCAGTCCGTCCTAGACACACTAGCCGGGGCAGGGGCCTCTCAGGGATTACGGGACTTCGCCTCGGCATCTCGCAGAGCCAGCACCGAATCCCTCTACAACTACCATTGGGAGAGATGGATAACCTGGTGCTCAGATAACTCTGTTCCCCATGACTGCCCCTCCAACATCCAGATAGGAAATTTCCTCTCCCACCTATCCTCTTCCCTTAAGCTGTCGGCTGGCTCCATTCGGGGCTACAGATCAGCTATCTGCACCACCATTCGTCAACTGGGGGGCCCTTCTTTTGACAATGACTTTCTCCTCAGAGAGGTGTCTAGAGGAGTTGCTCTACGGGAAGCTCAGTCCCCTAGGCGCATTCCCCTCTGGGACCTTTTTACGGTCCTCGATGCCCTCAGAAAACCCCCTTTTGAACCCATTGCTTCTATTCCTTTTGACCTCCTCTCCTTTAAGACCACCTTTCTCCTCGCCCTGGCCTCGGCCAGAAGACGAAGTGAGATTCACGCCCTCAGCGGTGACCCCACAGATATCGCCTTCCACAGGGACGGCTCAGTCTCTCTCAAGTTCCTTCCGGAGTTCTTGGCAAGAATCAGGAACCGGGCACCCCCTCTCCCTTCCTCGTCATCCGTTCCCTGACGGACATCTTGGGAAAGGGAGAAAAAGATGGAGACATGGACCTTTGCCCCTCCAGGTGTCTCAGGTACTACTGGGAACGCACACGCCCCAGGCGCTCCTCCCAGAGACGACTCCGTATCTCCCTCAACCCCAACAATACTAGAGATATCTCGGCGGGAACTATCTCCAGATGGCTCTCCAAGACGGTGAGATCTACCTACGCTCAGGCGTACAAGGATCTCCCTGTCCTATCACCCAGGGCCCACGAGGTCAGAGCACTGGCCACTTCCACAGCGTTCCAGTACTCTGTTCCCGTGCGCCACCTGCTGGAGGCAGCCTACTGGCGTTCGGAAAATCCCTTCATTAATTTTTACCTGAGGGATATCCGCATGACCAGAGCTGATGGGTCTAAGGGGATTTCCTTTGTGGCGACCAATGCAGCCATATCGGTCAACCCCAAGAACCATTAGGGCGCTCGCCCTCCTCCGATTCCTTTAAATTCTGCTATGGTCTGACATGGTATAGTATATGACGCCAAAATGGGGAGTTTGTGTTATACTCCCTGTTTGGCTAATATACTTACCATGTCAGACTCTAATTCCCTCCCTACCTTCCCCTCTGGCGCCAAGGTTCTCGGGGTTACCATACACACAGGCCTCGCTGAATGACGTATACGAAGTTGACACTGGCTTCTTCCGGGGCCGGAAGTGGGGTGACATCACGTGACTGCACGTGACTGTCTTATGACTGCATTGGCCACGGAAAAATTCGGCCTGACAGAGCTGGCTAACTGCCGTTGAATGCTATGGTCTGACATGGTAAGTATATTAGCCAAACAGGGAGTATAACACAAACTCCCCATGTCTGCCCTCTGCAAGTTCCTCTCCTCTGTCTCTTTGTAACTTTTTTTTTTGCTGTTTTTTTTTTTTATACTCGTCTTTGTTTACTGTCATTTTTTCTTTTGCCTTTTTTCATTTTTGTCTTTCTCTACTGTCGTTTGTTTTTTTCTTTCTGCCTTTGTGGACCATTGTCTTGTCTTTGTTCTGGAAAGTCTTCTAGTCCTACACCATTTTCTGGTCACAGTGTATGACCTGGCAGTTTTCCTCTTGTGATCTGGCAGTTAAGCAGTGAAAAGTATACACACTGTCCAGGATGAAAGTTGTGCACTCTACAGTGTCTGTTTGCCAGGATTAAAGATTTATTTCAAAATTCCATTTTGATGTTTTTCATTAATTTATATACTTTTGAAAATGTTAAAGAAGTTAAGGGGATGGGCTGGTGCTGCCAGCACAACCTGGTCTTACGTGCCATAATGTCATCCGTATATTACTGTATCCTTCTTTGTTTTTGTGGTGGGAACCTTTTCCAGGGTGAAACCTTTTCTCTCAAGATGTGACTTTTTTTTCCAGGCTTTTTTCCTATTTGAATTTGACAGCCCCGAAAAGGCTCTGTGTGGTCGGCTGGGCTGTTAGAATGAAAACAATTAAAAGGAAACAAAACACTGTTAAGTTCAATTGCTAATGAAGGTCTCTTCAATCTGACTCGTACCATGCATCCAGTTGAACCCCTAATGAAGGCCTCGTCCACGCCGTTAGCAACTGCGGAGCCCATGCTGATGAAAGCCACATCCAGCCCCCTGGCAGCGGCGCAGCCTCCCCTCAAGGCCTCCGCCCAGCCAGTCACAGGGGACCGCGGCAACCCCTATTACACGGCCGCCTTGGATACAGGGAAGGGTGAGGTCCAGTGTATGGGCCTAGCACAGGGGTGTTGAGTCGCTTGGCTTTGTGTTCTTCTTGCGTACTGTGTGAAATAATATATCTGCTTTGTTGCGATGCGTTTTGTTTTTTATTAAACATTTTTACAAAGTGGTTATGATAGCTTGCATGATAAACCGCTGAGTTTGAAAGAATATTTTGTCATAGAAATGTGTCACTTTTAAGGCAAAGTGGTATTCCATTGATCTGTAATGTTGGTCTGGTTGACTTTTTCAGATTGAGTTTATCAGTTGTGGCATATTGCTTAGTGTTTAATATAGTATTGTTTGTTGGTCATAGCAGGTGACATTTTTAACATTTTATTTTTGTTAGTTGTAGATTGCATACTGTTTAACAATCTGTAATTCTGAAGCTTGCTTGCTGTTGATTGGCATATTTAATCATTCTTGCTGTCTTTCTCTCTTTTTTTCATTAAAGTACGTTTTTAATTTTTGACAGGTGAGGCTGAAAGTTTCAAATGTTGCAAGGCTTTGGATTAACTAAAACAGTTATAAGGCAATTTCAGACATAACTGTTTTACTGTCAGGTAGGTGTGTTGTTGACCTTTTCATTGGTTGAACAGAACCCATGACATAATGTACAGCAAAAAGAGGATGTTTATGGGCTGCTTTCTTTGGACATCGCTACACAGGCTGTTAATCACACACATTTTAGGAAGACTATTAAGACTCATTCAGCAGACCTCTTCCTGATGAGGTGGACTGACTGAGAGTGCTGCTTGAACTGCCCTAGTCAGTGGGTGAGATGGCAGAGGTGCCATGGAAATGAACATAACAGTTAGCGGTGTACCACATTTTCTTCCTCTTCTGATTTTGCTGCAAGCAGGAGTAGGCAGCTCCAAAGGTCATTCTCATCCATTTCTGCACAGAATATGACATGCTATGTTGGGAATTTACAGGCCCAAATAATCATGCTGATTCATTTCTGCTTAGAATATTGCACACTGTGATGGGAATGGACAGGTGCAAATAGGTCATTTTTGTCCATTTCTGCTTGGAATATCACTCACTGTGTTGGAAGTAGACAGGTCTAATGCATATCATTGTTTCACACATTATGTTTGGAATGGGTAGATCCAAATGAACATGCTGTAGGAATGGAGATGTCCAAATACTAGTGTTGATCCATTTTAGGTATGCGGTTGTGGTAATACTGTCCATGCATTGTCTTGATTAAACAGCTCTCGCCAAGCCTTGTAGCAGCACCTCGACAAGTTGAGTGGCAGGCTGGTTTATTACCTGATTAGGTTACACCTATTTTCAGAGCAGTTTGAGCAATGTGTTTTCTTAAGCCTCAGAAATAGATTAGACTTATGAGTTAATAACGTGTGGATACATAGCTTGCTTTTAGGGGAGATGTGATGGAATGAACGTACGGATGGAACAAATGTATCTCAATTATAAGAAGTTTTACCACTTTGTTTCCAAACTGCTTTTTCTCAAGTCTTTGATTCTTATCAATTGATTCCCCTTGACATTGAATGTCTACATTCTATGCCATGCCATTGTGAGTCTTTCCCATTGTTACTGTTTCAACAGTGACTAAATTTGTGTGGTCAGATTCTGCAGATTTCTTTATGAATTCAGAATGTAGAGACATTTACCAACATTTTGACAGTAATATTTCCATGTCCAGTAACCTGTCATACCCGGGTCTGTTCAAAATTTAGCACCAGAATGTTTGAATTGGTAAAAGTTGATAGTTTTTACCTTGACTGTCCTTTTTAACTCGGACAATAAATGAAAAAGTAGAAAGAAACTCGTGGAGAGCGTGGCAGCAGAGAGTCCTCAGAAGAGAAGCCCCCTTCAAGCAAGTGTTTCGGCCCTTATCTCCTGACACTCTAGGGGGGTTGGGCCACACCCGGTTCATGACTCCGGATGTCCCTCTGCTGCCCCTTTTTCTCCTATCTTGGGATGAGCCATGGCTGGGATTCGAACCCATGACCCTCTGGACATGCTCATTTCCCACTTAATGACTCACACTCTAACCACTGAGCCACAGGGACACCTGCTATTTGTAGGAAAGTTAAGCCTTATGAAGTTCACTTTTGTTCCTCCTTGACCAGATCCAGCTTGAACACCTCTCTGCCGCTTCTGCCATTGCTTTCAGGGCTCTGGTTTTTTTCCCTCCCTGCAACTGAGAGCTGTTTCATGAGGCTGTATGCAGACGTTCCTACAAACCCCCTAGATCCAGTCTCTGCAGTGAGGACTTTGACCTGATAGCCTTCTCTCCTCAGGCTGTTTGCCAGATCAGCATACTTTTCAGTCTTGTAGATTTGAGCTGCCTCCATTCTGTTCTCATATGGCACCGTGAGCTCGATCATGATCAGCTGCTTGGTTGACTGAGAGTGGACTACTATGTCTGGTCTCATGCCACTCTTGCTGATGATCTCTGGGTGACTCTTCCATTCTGGGAGGTCTGCAGTGCATTCCCAGTCATCTGCCCCATCCAGCAGACTCTGCCTGCATGTTCCGAGTGGCACTGTTGTTCGTGATCATGATTTGCTGCCTCCTGCCATGAAGAATGTTGCGGGTGCTTTTGGAGTCCTGATTTTCCCTTTTGTGGTGTTGGTACTAGCCCAGACTACTTGTACAATATCTTTGAGCACTTGCTTGTGCCTCCATGTGTACCTTCCTTGAGCCAGGGCTACTTTACATGAGCTTAGGAGATGCTCCACTGTTTGTTTTTCATGGCAGAGGGGGCATGCAGGATCATCTGTTTTTCCCCACTTCACCAGGTTTGCATTTGAGGGCAGAAGGTCATATGCAGATCTGAGAATGAAGCTGATCCTGAGAGGGGCCACGTGCCAAATGTCATTCCAAGTGAGACTTCTTTGGAGTGCATTCTCCCACGTTGTCCATTGCCCATGCTGGCTCTGCTGGACTGCTTTTTGGAGTCTTTTTTGGTCTTCTTCTTTTCTCATCTCCTGAAGCATCATGTCTTTTTTGGCTTTTCCTTTGGCCTTTGACCACCATTCAGTTTTGGTCACCCCCAGTCCTTGTCTGTTGGTCTGTGTGTGTCCTGTTACTTCTCTGATCTTGAGACTTTCTTTTGCAGAATCCATCGTCTCTTGAACTTTCCATTTTCTGCCTGTCTTCAGCTGGGGCTTGATTGCGTCTACCACCTTGTCTCCTGAGTCCTCCAGTGTGCTTTGAAGTCTGATCTTCCCTGCTTTGTATTCCTCCAGGATGGATTTCAGTGGTAGTTTCAGCTTTGCTTGGCGACAGTACAGCGCTATGTCAGTCAGACAGGGTGGGACACCAAGCCATTTCCTTGTGAACTTGTTGATTTTGGCTTCCATTGCCTCCACTATGCTGGTACAGATGTCGTATATCATCAGAGGCCATAGGAGCTTTGGTATCAGCATGAACTGTAGACACCAGACCTTGTATTTGCCAGGGAGCCCACACTGGTCAATGGTCTCCAAGCCTTCGTTCATCTGTTTGGTTTCTTTTGCCCTTTGTGTGTCTTTCAGCGTATCATCATACCATCTTCCAAGGCTCTTGACTGGCTCTTCTGTGACTGTTGGAATGGCCTGGTTGGCAACACGGAAGACCACAGATTCGGCCACTTTTCCTTTCCTCAGTGAGAGACTCCGTGATTTCTTTGGCTTGAACTTCATTCTGGATGAGGCAACTATGTCGTCCAGCCTCTCCAGCACATGACGTGTCTCGTCTTCTCTGGATGAAATCACTGTAGTGTCATCCATGAAGGCCTTGAGAGGGGGCATCATGTATCCATCGCCAAGGTCTGTTTGTCTTGCGTTGCTTGTTGCTGCTTTCAAGATGACTTCCATTGCCAACACGAACAGTATTAGGGAAATTGCACAGCCCATTGCAATGCCCACTTCCAAGTTGATCCAATCTGTTGTGTACTCCTTGGTAGAGGACTGCATTGAGAAGCCATTGAAGTACTTCTTGAGCATGTTGCGGATGTTCTTTGGCACATGGTACATCTCAAGAGCCAACTGTATCATCTCATGGGGTACAGATCCATATGCGTTTGCCAGATCAAGCCACACTACGTCCAGGTCTCTCTTTTCTGTTTTTGCTCTTTGGATTGCATCCCAAATCATTGTGGCGTGTTCTACACAGCCAGCCACGCCTGGGATGCCACCTTTCTGGACTGACACATCCAAGTACTTGTTTTCCATGAGGTGCTTGGTCAGCCTTGCTGCCATGACAGAGAAGATTTTCCCTTCGACGTTCAGTAGTGATATTGGCCTGAACTGGCTGATGTCACTTGAGTTTTGCTCTTTGGGGATGTACACACCATCTGCTGTCATCCACTGGCCGCTGATCTTCTGGTTCTCCAAGCTGATCGCAGCAGCCTGTGGAGCCACTCCAGCACCTTGGGACATTTCTTGTACAGCTGGTAAGGTAGTCCGTTTGGCCCTGGTGATGATTTGGCTCTGGCTTTGTCAACCACCTTCTTGATTTCCACCAATGTTGGAGGCTTGTCATTGTACTGTTCCTCAGGGTTGGTTGGCCACACCAGACCTTGAATGTCGAGTGGTGCTTTGCTCTGTGAGTCAGAGTATGTTTTCCTCAGATGCTGCTCAAGAACTCCTTTGTCCACACTTAGGGTCCCAGATTTTGGCTGCTCAAACAGTGTTCTGGCAAACTGGAAGGGGTCTCTGAAGAAGCGCTCTTGTGTCTTCTTCTTTTTGCTCTTTCTGTTCCTCGCAGATTCCGCTTTGCTGAGGGCGCTGTGTTTTGCTTTTAGGTCTTTCCAGAGTTTTTCCAAGCCTCGTTTTTCAGCTGGAGTGCGGTCTTCATTTGCTTCTTGAGGTTTTTCTTTTGGACCCTGATCTTGTCCATCTCTTCTTGGCGTCTGGATTCTTTGGAGGCGTTTTCTCTTTGGGTAGTTTTGCTCCATAGGTGTCTCTACATGTGGCATACACAATGTCCCCATATGTGGCTAGTTTATGTTCCAGGGTGCTTTTCCCTATCAGTGCATCGAGTCTTTGGACGATTTTTGCATCCAGTTTCTCCCAATCTTCAGTTTCGTTTGCTCGTGGCAGGTTGAGTTTCAGGCGCCTGGCATCGAGGGCCTGTGCAGATTCCTCATCCAAACCAACAGCGTGGATGTCCTTGGCACTGTGGTTTAAATCCTGGCCTTGGTCTTCCGACGTCTTATCTGCTGATGCAGTGCGCTGCTGCTCATTCAGATGAGTCTTCACACATCCCATATTTGTTCTGTATTAAAAGTATTTAATCTAATATAAATTCTCTATCACTATTTTCTGAAGTTGTGAAAAGAAAAGAATGTTTTTTTTCTTCTTGTTTGTGTCATTATGGTTGTTCAGGAGATATACCTGACACAAAAAACGTAGTCACAGAGCGTATTGTAACAAGCTCACCTAAAGATATAACACCAGTTGAACATACCAAACATAAAGAGTTACAACAGAAGTAACATCAGCAAACGTTAGTCTTGTGCCCTTTGCAGAGGTGTAACAACCATTTTGTGTCAGATGTCATCATCGTCAGGATGCATTGTTACAGTGCTGGCTCAGAATCTGATTGCAGAGAAATCAAGATTGCAGAGAAATCAAAATTAAGAGAAATCATTGCTATGTTTGGGATGATTTTGAGTTCATGTAATACTTGCAATGTGTTTGGTATGACTACCCAGTCTGTAAATCAGCTGTTCTGTGACACGATTGCTTAGCACCGGCTTTTGCTTTTTGTGTATGATTAACTAAGTAATGTGGACTTTTTTCTGCTTAAAAACGTTTTTTGAAGGAATGGAAACTTGTGACCATTACAGAAAACAACAGATGTTTGTAAGGAATGTAATTTTCCCCTCTGTCACAATTAGAAGATGTGTCAACAGACAACGGAGGAGAGAGTGGCCTTTGGGACAGGAGGGCAGTATACCTTTACAGAAGGCTGAATCTTCAGATGGATCAGATGATTCCTTCAAGTGTTAATCCATGCTCATGATTCCTTCAAGTGTTAATCCATGCTCCGTTGTGAACACATGGAGTATGAACGGTGCAGATCTGTGATTTCAGCAGGATTCATGGAAACTTCCAGCTGTCATGAAACTGCTCACTTGTGGGAAATGCTTGGGTTGTTCTTGCCTATGCTTGCGTACATGCTGCCTTATCTTTGTGTGCTTGATATTTCACTGCAATTTTTTTTCTTTCTTTTTTTTTTCCCACTGTGTGGCTGTGAATAATCGTCTTTTTTTTTTTCTCCACTATGTTGCTGTGAATAATCGTATTTTCAGCTTAACCTGTAATATTTTTATGCAAAAGTACATGGCCTTTGCTCTGCTTGAGTTGTATACAAAGTTCCCCTCTGTTTTTGCTGTGACAATGTGTGAAAGGTTAAGTATTGCTTTTTTTGCTCATCTAAAACTCTGAGACATAGATGATTATGGCATATAATTAGATTTTGTGTATATAAAATCATTAATTCTGCTATTGATTTTTCTGTGCACTATGTAATCTATGGGATATTTGTACTGTCCTTCATAATTTTAAGTAGAATAATTGAATAATTTGAAAATATTTACATTTTCTCTCTCTCTCTCTGTTGTCTGCTCTGTCTGTCTGTCTGTCTGTCTCTCTCTCTCTCTCTCTCTCTCTCTCGCTCTTGCTCTCCCTCTCTCTCCCTCTTACACCCACAAAAACTGTGGTATTTGGAATACGCGGTTGATGAGGTAATATTTATGTGGAAGAAAATTTAGCCAGGAAGTGTATGTGTGCAAAATAATGACAGAGGGGAAAAGATAGAGCATGTGGAGGAAGAGATAGCTGTTTTAACTCTTGTTTTTGACTCGTACATGTAGCAAAGTGAGCCTGTGTAATCACTCTGTTTGCAGTTATCTGAGTGTGTGTGTCCATGGGAATTATAAGCATTTGCGTTTTCTTGGTAAATACTGATACTGATACAACCCAACTCGATAAAAGCATAGTGGTAACACCATTTCAACCATCCCGTATATGATGATGTCACCAAGTTGTAAAGGCGGTAAATCTGCCATTAATGTTTCCAGCAGTATCTTCATTTTTACAGGATTGATTTTTATTCTTAAAAAAATGTGATTGTTGCGACTATCACTTTATGCACTGGTGAAAGGTATGCTTAATGATAGTTTGCGTAAATATTGTAACAGTCATTAATTTATTCTCCATTAACATAAGACCATTCAATGAAAGTTCTACCCAGCAGAGAAGATCAGACCTTTCCATGAAGCTTATACCAGCAGAGGAACAGATATGAATTGATGTCTTACTAAATATCAAATATAGCAGATGAAATGTTTATCATTTTTTGATGAATCAAGCAAGTGAAGCCACTTCGAAGCAGCAAAATAAACAGCCTTACTTATTTTCATGTCAACAGAAATGATACCAGTATATCAGTTTGTCTTTGTGAAATTGATAGTGTCAAAGAATAAGAAATGAAATGAATGTCATAGGTGAAAATGATGACAATGAACAGTTGGAACAAGTCTGGGCTAATCTGCATACGTGATGAATGGCCTTGAGGGAGGAGAATGAAGCAAAATTTAGAAAGAGGGGGGGTTAGTTACGCCAAGGACATTGACAAACAAAGCACAGGACAAAACACGATGCATTTCGACCTCTTGGGTCTTCTTCAGGCAAAAACAGATAACATTTATTTGGGTGCCGAATACATTTTATTTGGGTGCCGAATACATGGAAAGATAAGTGACTCTTCGTTCTTTGTTTGTACTGTCCTAAATGTTAAGTGTTATCTGTTTTTGCCTGAAGAAGACCCAAGAGGTCGAAATGCATCGTGTTTTGTCATGTGCTTTGTTTGTTAATGTCCTTGGCGGTAACTAAACCTCTCTCTTTCTAAATTAAACCTTGAGGAAACCAAATGTATGCTAGAGGCAGGCTTCGCTCCACTCTCTACTGCCTTCACGCACTCTTTCCTCCACCCCCTCCCTGTTCCTCGCTCATTCCTTCCCACACCTTCTCCCTCTGTCTGACCACCTCCCGTGTCATCACAGGTAGATTGTGAGTCAAAATAGGCAATTGTCTCTCTTGTAATTCAGATTTTTTTTGGGGGGGGGGGGGGGGGGGGGGTTGAATTACAGGGCTGACAGCTTTCTTTTCTTTATTTGTTGTCATTTTGCTGTTGTTCTCTAAGACTCCCCCCCCCCCCCCCCCCCCTCCTTCCACCTTTCCCCCCTTTTTTTCATGAATCAGGCTAGTTTTATTAGGGGCCATTACCATTTTCTCAACGTTCGGTTGATCCTGGGCTCTAGTGTTACTGGGGTGTAATGCATTATCATCCGTCCACAAATTAATGCAGGTCTTGAAAACCTTGCCATTAAAAAGCTCCGAGCCTGTCTGGTTTGTGGAGAAAAGCAGGGTTCTGTAAAAAGGGACCTCAAAGTTTGTAAAACACACAACAACGAACCGTTTTTGAAGTATAAAAGTCATCTGTTCTGAGCTGGAGACGTTTAGCTTTCCTGCTGCTGACTTATTTTCAGTGGTTCCTCTGCACTCCCTTAAACTACTTGATCTTGTTAAGTTGTATAGATTGATTTGTGATATGAATATTTTTCCTTGATCTTTTGGAACTGTTAGGATTTAACCGAGATACACCTGTTTTGAAAAGGTCAGTTTTGTTTAATTTAAGATCACTTTCATGCTTGAAGTGTTGAACAGTGGATGAGACAACAAAGTCAAACACCTGAATCTCAAAACAAAAAACTTTTAAGACCACAAAACTTCATGTATTTTGTGCAGTATGAAGCCTTAAAAGGACACCACAACATGTGAACTGAAGTGTTTTGTAATACTTCTATTGTGTGTGTGGAAGAGTTCTGAATTGTGCGAGACATTGTTGTTGATTGTAATATACAGTGTTTTGACCTGCAGTGGAAGATCTGATCAAAATGACCCCTGGTTTCTTGACTGGGGACAAAGGCAACGTCCATTATTCTAAATTCTTGGACAGCACCTCACCTGGTACGTCGACAGGCTGTATTCTGCTCTGACTTACAAAACTATTTTATATCTCTTCATTCATGTAGCCCTGATGTGGCCCCTTGCGGTCGGCTGGGCTATAAGCAACATTATCTTATTATCTTC
Organism: Conus canariensis; assembly: GCA_033310375.1. Lineage (NCBI taxonomy): Eukaryota > Metazoa > Mollusca > Gastropoda > Neogastropoda > Conidae > Conus > Conus canariensis. The sequence goes on along the minus strand of CM065714.1, from coordinate 15,062,323 downwards.
ATTCATGTGAGCTTTTTTTGCACCATTTTTTCACTTGATCTGATTTTTGTCTGTTTTTTGTTTTTACTGATCTTTTTTGTTTTTGGTAACAATATATCTGGAGAGAGAAAGAGAGAGAACGAATGAGAGAGAGAGGGAGAGAGAAAGAGAGACAGAAAGAGTTATCTTTTGATTACATTTTTTGTATACTTTTGAATGTGCTGATGAATTTAATGTTGACTGTCTAGCGAACACGGACAAATATTTTATTTGGCAATGAGAGTCAAAGTGGTCATATACCTGTTTGAAACATTGATTTCTTTTCTTTGTGTTCTTTCATTCTCCTACCATTTTCTCTTTTTTTTTCTTCCAGACAGGTTTCATGTAAATTCAGTTGACAGATTTGCTCCTTCCCTGTTAAAAGACGGGATTTGACAAAGATGTTCTGTTATATACGGACGTACAGCACTGGAGCATGTGTGCAATCTGTAAACAGCTGCACCTGCCACAACGTCCTCTTCAACACCGCAAGTTGTTGCCGAGACGTGATGAAAGCTTCGGCCAGTCCTGTCGCTGGAGCACCGCAGCCTCTTGTACAGTCCTCAGCAAGTCCACTGACTGGATCAGAGCCCCTCATGAAATCGGCAGCCAGCCCGCTCACTGGAGCAGAACCACTGGCAAAATCGACAGCAATTCCCGTTGCCGGAGCAGTGCCTCCCACAAAATTGACAACCAGTCAGCTTGCGGCGGTTGAGTCGGTGCTGAAAGCAGCGTCCCAGCCCATTACAGGCGACCGAGGAAATCGCTACTACTCGGCTGCCTTGGACACGGGGGTGAAGGGTGAGGGCTAGAGTTGTGGGCCTTACTGCTGGATATGATAATCGCGCTTTTTCTGCCTTGTAGCCACTTTTGTGGCTTGTATTATTGCTTTCCTCCTCCTCTGAAGTGTGTGATTTCATGGCCAAACTGCTGACATTTTCCTACAGCTGTTTGTCATTTGGGGGCTTTCTCTGTGGGTCAGTTGCCACAGTTACGTTTCATCCATGATTTTGTGTCCGTGGCTGTTTCATCTTTCCAGTAGACTTGACATTTTCTTTTGTTTCTTTTAGAGCTTGTGAGAGAGAACTTGGCAACACTTTATGCTATGTGGTGGAAAGATCTTGTTTTCTTGTAGTCTTATTATTTTATTCATTTTGATCAAAAGAGAGATCAGTCAGGGTTTTTTTTTTTTTTTTTTTTTTGCACATTCACTGTGCATCTGGTTTTGACTTTCCCTAATATATGTATTTCTAGGGGCTAATTGCATTCATTTTAAAAATTGAATGGAATGGTTGGAAAAGCAAGTTTAGTTGATTCATCTTATATTAACATTGTACATATAATTCAGCTAAAGCAATTTTTTTTTTTTACCCTTCACTTGCTTTTACACACAACATCCATCCATTTACATCATAGCCCCCCCACCGCCCCCCCCCCCCCCCCCCTTTTTTTGTTTAAAGATTTTTATAAAAATAGGTGTGATCCAATATTTTTTTCTGACATCTAAAGAAGCTGGGTGAATTTTACAAAAATTGATTTGGGTCACTTTATAAAAGGAAGCCATGTAACTGGAAACAATTGATCAAATACTTTTTCTTGTTTCCAGTAAATGTGAGTTTCAGATGTAGAAAATAGCTTAGGTATCTGGTTTCATCATCACATTTGCTTGCCTGCTGTTCTAGAATTTCTTGATTATAATCTTTGAGTAGAGCAATAGATAATCTTCTGCAAAACCTATCACAGAAGTTGTCCGCTTTGGAAAACTTCCCAGGATGAAGTAGCAGTGGCCTGGTTTTGTATCCTTATATAGTGGAGCTCCTTGTGGATGTGTTTCCAGTCTCTGTCCGTATTTGCTGGGTTTTTGTCCAAAACGATATACCTTCAGTATTGCAGGCTGCAGTTCCTGTGTTCATTCATCTCTTTGAGATAACTTTTACACGTTAGCCCTCATCATCTCATTGCTGCCTAACCATAAATTTCAATAGGTACATCTTTATCTTGCCATCTGCAAGTGTTTTTGCACAAAGGAGTTATGTTGCTCACACTTTTTCACTTACACTGACTTCATTGATTTAAAAATCTGTGCTAAGCTGTCAGGAAGCACTGGGATTCAAACTATCAAGCTCACTGACCTGTAGCATGCATGTGTATCTGCTCAACTGCTGTGCCTGTCAAATATGGACCAAAGCATTTCTCTTCAGGTTTTCTTTTCTGATCATCCATGGTATGTACATGCTGAAATGGAAATGATGGCAGTGATGTTGGTGTGAGACACTGCAGCAATTATAGATGCCAACAGCCCCATTCCTTCATATTTTGTGACTGCCAGTCACATTTTGTTCTGATTTTTTGACAAACTAGAAATGATGGCAGTGGTGTTGGTCCAATACACTGCAATATTTAGAGATGCCAGCTATCCCATTTCTTCATATTTTGTTAATGACAGTTGCAATTTGTTCTGTTATTACGGGAATGACAAAATTGTTCTGACAAGCTCATTTTCATATGTATAGGTTGAACTGCCCACTCACTTGATGAAAATCTCAAGGTACTTTAGTGATGCTCATTGTGCACTAAGAATGGTAGATTGGGTAATGGATCACATACTACCAGTCACAGGTGATGAAAATGAGCTAAAGTGTATTGCATAAACATTTATAGTGAAATGACTTTGAGCAGACCAGCCCACTTGTTTGAACTTGAAAGGACGTGACTTGACTGGGTCAAGTTATATCTGGTTGCTGCTTTACCATGTCACTGTTAAATGGAAAGCAAGTATAGTAGAGCCAGGTGTTTTTAATCTGAGTGATCCTAAGAAATTCAAACCATTCCTAACAAAACTGTCCAGATTGTTCCAAAAAAGTCTTCAGAGGGGTTGGCATCTCTGAATATCCTCCAGTGCAATTCACAGTGCAATGCGCTTATGGGAGATCATTCTTTTTGATATCTGGCCGAGGGAGTATAACTATTTTCCTCCTTCTGACCTGAGCAGTTTCATTGTTCTGCTATCAGTTTTCCGCTCTACTTGTTCCATATTTGATGGCGGGTTTGCTTGAAGATCAGGCCAGCACCACATGTGGCTCATGTAGTGTTTTCTTTTTGTTTGATTTGAAATCTGTGGGTATGCATCCATTCACACACTCAGGCACTTGCTTTCACTCACACACATACACTTGCTCTCATTCTATGACTCGCACACACACACACACACACACACACACACACACACACACACACACACACACACACACACACAGTCTCCCCTCACAACACATACATTTGTTCTCATTCACACAGATGCTTTCTCACACACACACACACACACACACACACACACACACACACACACACACACACACACTTGCTGTGACTCAGTGACTCATACGCATGCATGCACACACATGCACATGAACGCACACAAACATACACAAACACACATGCACAGGTGCACAAACTTTAGCATGTATTCATGTGCGCGTGCGCGCACACAAATTACAAAAGCTTGCATGGAAGCAGATAAACATGTGCTTGCGTGCAAGCACATATGCACATGCACACACATACACTTGGGTGCATACATGGTTGTTTTTGTGGATACTTCCTCCTTGTTTGTAAGCTGAACGTTATGCTAAATGTGGAAATCTTGCATTTTTTCTTATTCATGCTTTGACATTTGGCACTACTTTCAGAGGTTAAAGTTTAATACTCCTCATTATTCAGGGTTCTTTCTTTGCATATAAATTTCATTTTGATTATTTCTTTTGAGCGAAAAATGTATGTATAATTGATTCAAAATTTGAACGGGTGTTCAAATAGAACATAAAGCAAATGCAAATGAATATGCTATTATAATCAGTGGCAAATAATGTATATGACACCTGTCTGTTTTTCTGATGCCTATATTATTGCAACAAAAAAGTTTGACTTTAAAAGGGCTTTTTAGTTTCACAATGAATTTTTTTTATTAAAAGTTTGTTGTCGAAAATTTTGTTTTTAGAGCGTAACCTTGATTGCAACAATGATAAATTTTGTATTTCTTGATCATATATTTAATTTTCAAGGCCAGGAGGAAATAAGCCATGGATTGATGTACAGATTCACAAATGGAAGTTTCTCCAGTACACTTTTACAGTGTACATCTCGGACATTACAAATTTCAGTGGAAATTAAAATTTTGGTTGCATTGGAATCAAAACACCATGGCAATTTTCAAAGAGGGTGTACATTTTGGATTTATTGTTTGTTGGTTTGTTTTTTTTATCTTCCTTAGGAAAAGATGTCCTTGTGTCTAACTGTGAATGATGATTTGTTCCCCATTTTCTGTGAAAAGGTTTGAGTGTGGGTGTGTTTACAGTGCTGTTTTTCAACCATTCTTTCATGTTATTTTTCACTTCCTTTGTTGTGAATGGTGGTTTTTACCTGCGGTGGAAGATCTGATGAAGGCAGACTACTGGCTCCATAACTGGTGACAAAGGGAACGTCCATTACTCAAAATTCTTGGACAGCACTGCAACTGGTAGGTCCACTGGGGGAACACACTGTGCGGTCTCTTTCGCTTCAGTGTGGGTTCATGTGGAATTTCATCTTTGTGGATGTGGAATAGTTCTGTGGAATTTTTTGTGTGGGTTCGTTTATTATTCCTCCTTTTTAATGTGTGCTATTTTGTTATTGTTTAGTTGTAAATTAAAAATCGAATCTGTGGGTTTTTCTTTTGTACATATTATTGAATGGTGAAATGTGTCTGGAGGCTTTGTGATGGTTACATGAAATTCTGTGGAATTTTCTGTTGGATTTTCTTATATTGTTACAGATGTATTTACCAGCATGCATTAGCGTGTTTTTTTGTGTGTGTAGTTCTGGGATTTGATTTCCTTGCATTGTATGCAAGCAGTGGCTTTTTTTTTTTTTCCTTTTTGGTCATGAAATTGATAAAAAAAAAAAAAAAAAAAGGTGTGATGTAGCAAGACATTAATGATTCATAGAGATAATGATATTGCTGTGCTTTGTGAGACACAACTTAGTGTTTTTACAGGAATTATAGTATGTTTATTGATAGGTACTACTATTTTTTTTTAACCTAATGTACTACTCATTTTTTTTACCAAATGTACTACTCATAATTTTTTTAACCTAATGTACTACTCATTTTTTAATTACCTAATGATAAAGTTTGTTATTTAATTGCTGTAAGGTATGATGGAAACATAAACAGTGTGATGTTAGTGAGAGAAGTGTAATTATTTTAGAAATGGACACTACTCTTTTTTTTTGCCTTATGATAATGTGTTATTTAATTTCTGTAAGGTAAGATGAAAATATGAATGGTGTGACTTTGTGAAAGATGAGTAATTATTTCAGAAATGAACATGGGAAAACTGTTGTAATGGATGCCTGTGGATTACATTACAGTAATGTTAAATAACTGATCTGAATTAAGTTACAGTGTGATCAAAGTGCAGCAGATGATGTCCATAGATGACAGCTGTGTAAAGGTGATATTACCGCACCTTTCACCACAAAAAGGCAATCTATGAACCAAACTGTGTGAAAACAATGGTACTTAACATTTCTTTGCCTACAGCAGTGATCACTCCCATGGCCATGGGCCTTGCTGCACTATTTCTTTTTCACTCATCAGTTGGTTCCTTTTTCAGGACTGCCTACCTGCTACCTGGCCTTAACGTACCTGAATAGACCTTTCCCCTGTGGTTACCTGATGTCAACACACTTGAGGCTGGTTTCAGCTTCCTCCTTCTGTGTTTTCAGGCGCCAGCCCATTGCCAGCAGGTGTGTCAGCGCCTATGCCAATGCCCAACTTCTCCCCTCAGCCTGGTCAGGCCCCCTTCAACCCAGCTCTGGCCAACAGCACAGTGCCTGCCCCGAGCCTTGGCCCCATCCCCGGCCTGCCTGCTTCCGTGCCCACCCCCGGAGCCACCCCAAGCACCCTCCAACAGCCTCCCTCCTCCGAAGCTCCTCCCACGCAGGTGATGAACGACAACGCTGCAGGAGGAACGGCGGGAGTGTCGCCCGTAGCAGGAGCATCGTCATAAACAACAACAACAACAACAAAATCTCATTTGTGTGGCAAGTTTGAACTGAAAGTGGTGTACTGGGTTACTGGCCCCGTTGTGTGAAAGTGTGCAAAACTTGTAGTATACTGGGAGAAGTGGAGAACGTCTGTGGGTATTGAAAGTGGTGCACATGAGGTTTGCTTCCACTGGGGTCAGCTGTAGTTTGGTTCTGTTCTGGACAGACTGGCACTGGAGGCAAGCGGTGGATGCCTGACGTGCAATCCTGTTGTCTTGTTTTCTGTGTGACCTGCTCCAGAGGGGTATTCTTGTGCTCAGTTGTTGGGAATGTAATGTGGCAAAAGCCAGCAGAAAGACACCAAGTTCACAGCAGTCTCTCTGCGGGATCATCTTCATCATGCATTCTTTTGTTGTCCAGAAATCTGGTGCATTCGAGAAAACAAGATATGGGAAATTTATACGAAAAGGATGAACAGGGAATTTATTTCTTCTATTAGACCATTGGGTCTTGCTTGGATATTGACAGCAGTTAAAATTAGAAGTGCTGCCTATAGTGATGTTTGTATTCAGTGTTTAGTATGAAACCATGAAAGGTCAAATGGAGCCAGTGGCTGATTTGAGGATTGCTTAGTGGTCATGTCTTGTAGCGTTCAAAATACTCTAGGTCTGCAGTGCCAGTGGAGGTATTGTTTCAGTGCGATACAGTTTGTTCAATTCTGTTGGTGTTTATAATCCAGCTGAATGCTGAGGCTGTTTCACAGCTGTGCATGTCAGTTATTCTTTTTTGTTTCCTCTTGGCTTCCTTTGACATTCTTCCACTTCTTTTGAATTTGTTCAACTTCCACTGTAGACATTGACAGCCAGGTATTCGGTTTGTTGTCCTTTCCCCACACGCTGATCTTCAGTGGTCTCTTACAGTTCCTTCTGTCTCTCTGGTCAGCTGCTTTATGCTGTATTGGTGGAACAAATGTTATTAAAATTACTGGGAGATCTATTCAGTATCTTGCCAGCTGAGCCGGCAGATGGGTGGTAGAAAGGGGTAGGATATGAAGAGGGTGGGGAAAGGGGTCATTATCATTCCAGTGCATTGCGGACAGTAGTTTGGATTTTGTGAAGGGTCTGCTGCAGATCGTACTTGTGGTGTTTCTCCTGCAAAGGCGTTGATTGTGTCGTTGGTGATGACTGAAGTGTTGAGTGTTGTACACTTGTAGACACTCCACTGAGTGGTAGTGATTTGGAAGAATAAATGACATGGAGCTTTCTTGAGGAGGTGTTAATGTGCAAACATCACCTACAATATACATTTATGGAGTTGTGTATTTTGTCACTTTAGAATTGTGGTTATCAGATCAGATTTTTAAACCATGCTGTGTGTTTATTATCATTTATATGTAATGACATAGAGATGTTTTGAGTGTTAATTGGTGAGATTTCAATGTTCTATACTTTGTAGTGAGTATTTGACTATTATTTTTGAGTTATTTCTTTCCAGTGTTCTTGCTAAAATTAACATGGACATCACATTTGATCACAGTAGAATTGATTGTAGGGGAAAAGGGCTAAACAAAAACTCACAAAATGATGGAGAAAAGGCCTACCCTACCCGCCTACAGAACATCGGGTAACGTTCTTTCATATGGGTTTGGGAGGGGAGGGGTTAAAAGACTGAATGGAATAATAAAACCTCTTGTACGAAACTGCCAGGAGGATTGCATGTCCAAACTAAACTGCCATAAACTATCTCGCTTTCGAATTGCGTTTACTTCTTTTCTGGATGATTCTGTTTGCTAGAGAAATGGTTTAATAATGAAAGCATTGGAAACCTGTTTATCTTTGATAGAGAAATGGTTAATGAAAGCTGTAGACCTGTTAAACTTTCAGAGAATGACTTTGAAAAAGGAAGGATATAATTATCAATGATTATGTGATACTTTGAAATGAATGTAAATGTCATGGATGTTAAAGTCACAGAATCAAACACCAATTGATGCCTTGTGGCTGTCATAAAGGTCTGTTTATGATCTCCTTGGACTGGAAAGTTTTGCTATTGATCTGCATTTCCAGCAGATCATGTAATCAAATGGTTAGAGTGTTTGCCTGTGGCGCTGATGGTTGTGAGGTTGAACCACTCATGGGGTCGCATGGTACGGCCTGGTGAACGGGTATCTGATTGGAGTCAGGGAAGGTTGAGGTAGTGGAAGAACGGTGAAGGGCTCTGCCTTTTATAGTGCTGTGCTCCAGGCATGTTTGATCTTTCACAGTTCACTGGTTCTACAGCCACTAGGGTGTGGGACTCTGACATTTTCTCTCCTCTTGATTGCATGGATTTCACACCATGCATTGTCATGGCCCCAGTTGTTAGGGATGTGGTTCATCTCTTTTCACTAAGTGTACAATTTATCATTTTTTTTGTTGGCTGTCATTAGGGATGCCTGTTAAGTTAGGGGCCAGACTAAAAATCATAAACATGGCCTTGGTTTTCAGTGTAGCTTAAGGAATTGCCAGAGCTTTTTATTTCTTTTTTAAACTAGATTAGCTTGGAACTGAATGAGGTTGACGTGATGTTTTTGCACTTGGAATAAGGTACAGAAATGATTCTCACTGCTTTGTCTTTTTTGAAAAGTTTCCTTCAAATTACTTGTTAGATATTTTATTCACTTCATTGACATGTTCTGTCCTGATTCTCTTTAAAGTATTCACATCTGCTGACGTGTCATCTCTTCTGGACTTAAATTTCTTTTTGTGCTTATTTTTTATGCTTTTTTGTTCTTGGTTTTTTGTGCTTTTTTTGCGCTTAGCATGTTCTGCTTTATGGCTTTTTATTCTGCTGTTCTGCTTACCTTTTAATAATTCTGCTTCAGGAAGGGGAAAAAACAAACAAACGTAACCTTTGTTCTTACTGATTTGCATGATTATGTGCATAGCTGTTCTATGTATCACCAGTGTCATGATTAACAGCCAGTCTGAACTTCTGTTGGCATAACTAGAAGCAAGGGCGATGTTGAGCTTGAAGTGGAGAAGTCTGTATCACAGGGCAAAACGAACAAGAAACGGACAGGTCTTGTGATCCACATGCATGATGGAGAAATGCTGTTCCTTTGTGTGTCTGCATGTGTCTTGTTTGAGGTATCATATGTTCGCTTGAATCAAAAAATACTACTTAAAAGTCCTCAGAAGCGGTCTCAGTGTTCAAATTCAAGCAAATATAATATGACACTTTCTTTGCCAAACATTTCAACACCATCACCAGTTCATTTTTCAAGCAGTTTATGAAGCTGAGAGAACAGACAATATTTTCCAAGTCTTTGGTGGACTGTCACAGCCATGAGATCTGCAGACTGTTGGAAAATGAGAATCATCATTTCTCAGCTCCATTTTTTCAAATGCTTACTGCTTTCTGTCTGACAAATCACGCCTTGATTTCCTCTCCTCCCCGCTCCCATCTCTAATGAAAATCTTCCCTCCTTCTCTTCTCTTCTCTCTGTCTCAGTCTCTCCGTTCCATGTTGTTTGCGTTTTGTTTAAATTCAGAGTTCAGGGGTTTGAACCTTAACATGCATCCCTCAATCATTGCTTAGAATATGAAATGCACACAGGCTGCGCTTACACACACATGGAGAAAGAAAAGGAAAAGCTCTTATGAAACGGGCGGTGTTTAGAATTAATTAGCGGTAAGTAACGAGTGCAAATGCTAAGGTCTACAAACACACGAAGAATTTAAAAGAAATGTTAGTTTTGGGTTAACATGTGAGAGGAATATTTCTCTTAAGCCCTCACCGTGTGTGTGTGTATGAGTGTGTGTGTGTGTGTGTGTGTGTGTGTGTGTGTGTGTGTGTGTGTTTGAATTTAGATCTGTTAGGAACAGTAGCTGCTCCAACAGATGTGTGTATTTTTTGCCTTGTGCTTTGGAATTTTTGTTTGTTTGTTTTTTTTGTGTTGCGCTTCTTTTGTGGTGTTTAAATTACATTCTTATAGATACTTCATCTGTGATGTCTTTCGCTTTGTTAATCCTGTATCTTGTCTGCAATGGACGTCAATGACATAGGTCATTGCCACTAGCAGAGAGCACTGTGCAGCGCTGCTCATATACCCAACATTTTCTGCTGATTGTTTTTTTCACTGCCAGCAGTTTCCTGTTGTTACCTGACACGTAGGTCTTTTTTTTAATGAGGACACAGAATAATGTTTCGTTCTTCCTTTGTTGTTGTTTGACATTACACATTGTTTTTCTTTCTTTGGTGCCTTTTTTTTTTTTTCATTAGTCTTTATTTCTTTCTATGTTGGTGTTGTAGTTTTGATTTGCATTGAATCATGTATGTATCATAGTGTTTAAAAGAGAAAAAAAAAGAAAGAAAAAAGAGAAGCAATGCAATGTTTTAACAAAAACTCTTTTAAGTGTCTTTTTGTCATCTCTTTTTTTTTGGGTAATGAATATGACAAAACCATCACTTCACAATCAGTGCAGCATTTAAAAAAAATTCATATAGCAATCCAGTACAGTCATATAGCAATCCAGTACAGTCATATAGCAATCCAGTACAGTCCCGCAAAGTGATTATTCTGTGTTACTCAGTTTATCATGTTTTCTTAAGTCTTTCCTGAAAGACATGATCACATTCTCACCCTTGTGGACTTGCATTTGTATGCCTCTTTAAACAAATGTAACAGTCAGTTGCTACATATCAACGGAAAGGATAAAACATGAACTTGGCACTCATTATACTGTGAAATACCTTTTTGCTCACATGAAAATGTTGTGAAGGAAAGAAAAAATATTATTTTGAATGCCAAAACTTGTTCCAAATGCCTTGCTCAAAAATGCTATCTCTGTTACAAAAAAAGAAACCAAGTCCTTTTTCCCCCATTGGCTTGGATCTAAAAGTATGATGTTAAACATGATTTCATCCATGAAATGGTAGAAAAAGAGATAGGGGAATTTAGGGGAATTTTCCTTTAGACTGCCAGCACTATGTGCTAGCACAATAGATGGGAACAGCTGCTTTACCATCACACCAGCGCAGCATGTCAAGAAACGGTTAACCTTTCAACTTCCAGCTTTCTTTTACGTAACATCCACGTAACCGCCAAATCATTATCATTGTTTTTTTTTTATATCACCAAACATACTTATGAAATTATGATACTGCTAAAAAGAAAGACAAACAACCCTCCCTACACCTTCCCCACCTCCCCCACAATATCTTGTGAATCCGAATCATAGCATATCGTGAAATAGAATTTAGTAATGGATATAGTTTGCGGTGTATGTGTCTGTGTATTGCTGATGACCAATGAGATCGCTCAGCTTGTTTTATGAAAATCCAGCAAAACAATGCGGACTTGCTTCATTGTCATCTCACATCTTGCTCTGAAGTTTTAAGTGAATGCAACCCATCTGTACCTGAAATGTCCACAACTGTGTAACAATAAGTGGATGATTGCATATGGCTGTCGTTTGGTATGAGCAGAAACAATGCTTTTTAAAATGTTTTTGCTTGAGGTCATGGCACTGCAAATAATAGCCTCTGTAGCAGATATCCTTAAAACAAATGTATCAACTCCCAGGACTGTATAAATGGAACTAAATTATAATCTGATCATTGTGAAAACTCTGAAGGTTCTCGGTAAGTTATTGCCATTTTACTGTTTCTGTTTTTCTTCTCATCTTTTTCTTTGTCCTGTTCTTTTGACTATTGATTATAAAACAAGCCAACATGTTCCCAAATCAGTGTAGTTTTAGTGACATATATCTGTACCCGGGA